>JAKFHU010000901.1:15022500-15327500 GCA_023783475.1 Daubentonia madagascariensis
GCGCACCACCTGAGAGGCACTTCTTTGTTTACTAATGCACAGAGAGCAGTATTTTTAATGGATGAGAGGACCGGGAAAGTAGCCTTGAAACAGACCCCAGTAGAACAGAAAAAGGATAACATTAAGGCTGCTAGGGATGGAGGATCGTGGGAAATGTTTACGCTCCTTCAATACACATCATATATACATATAGCTCTCTCTGCCAGGATTTGTAAGCCAGCCATCCCACCTTCCCATAAGAAAGGGAGCTGGAGCCTCGGCAGGGGTAAATGAGCTTCCTGCAGGTTTAAGAAGCTGTTCCCTGATCCAAACCGGGGTGCTTGAACAGTTCCAATAATGAAATGAAATGAATTTTCGACTGCTATAGAAATGCTGCTCAGCCGACCTAGACAGGCATCTCCATTGGTGCTCACACAGAAAATGAGTTCATCACAGATGTTCCATCTCTTAAAAGTCTTCCTCCCATTTTATTTTAAGCAACTCATTCTCTGAGTGGGTCCTTCACAAGGTTATCCGCTTCTGAGCAGCAGAAAGGGCGCCTAACCTGACTCAAGCCTTTCCTTAAAGCGACTGCAGCAAGTGCATGGTTAAGTGAGGCCATCGTAGTAGAGGGAGATCCTTGGAGTGAGGTCACGGCGGGCACGCGTGGTTGAGCACTACCAGCCCAGCAGCCCACCTGCATACACAAACACACACACTCCCAGGTCCAAGCAATGCTAAGAATTTCCTGATGAGAAAGATTTATTTACCTATGCCTTCACATTTGTTGATCTTTCCAAGTTCCTGAGATTCGAACACTAAAGAAAATTACATTTCTATGAGTAAAAATGATCCTATGAAAGCTAAACGTCAAACTGAGCAAAATATTTGCAATAAATGACAGACAAAGGTTTATTATTCTTTTTTACAGAAAGAGGTCTTACCAACCATAAGAAACAAGTAGTATCTTTCATTCTCTCTTCCTCCGAACTGCACAAAGGGCAAAACCAGGTAATTCATGAAAGATATATAATTGGTCAATAAGTGCATTAAAAAATTCAAATTTCTAGTAATCACAGGAAGATTTTTCACAATTTGAAGTGGTACCAATTTTTATTTGTTTAAAATGAAATATTTAGTGTTTGTAGGTTTAAGAGTGATAACTAGTCTTTAACACTTCAAGTGTAAGTATAAATTGGTTTTATTGTTTTAGAAGTCAGTTTAGTTTACATATCAATTAATCCAATTTGTGAAAACTGTTTTAAAATATGACAAAATACTCACTGTACTATGTTAATTATAGGCTTTACATGCATATTTGCTCTTAAAATATATAATATTAACAAATACATTTGTAAAAAAACATAAAAATAATAGATCAAAATATTAGTGGTTATTAAAAAGATCTATAGACTTTTGGGTGACTTTCATTTTTTTCTTTTTTTGCTTTTCTGTATTTTCCACATTTTCTAAAATGATCATCATTTTGTTTATATCAGATAAAAAAATATAAAACATTATATGTATGTTTTAAAAAACATACCTACGTACCATAGTTTTCTGGGTAAGAGATTTTAATGTCTAGTTCTCTGAATAGTTTTACAACCCCCCCATACTTAAACGGTGAACAACCAGAAGGCCTTTCTGGTAGTCAAAAGTTAAGTCTACGCATATGAGTTATGAAGAGTAAGAGTCATGTACGAATTATCAGCCTCATTGCTCTGTAATTATATACAATTTTGTAACTCCTAGCTTTCAGTTTTCTCCCGGTGTATGTTTTTGTTTAAAAGAAATCATCAGCACATCTCATTATACAAGACACCATCAGTCTACTTTTTCAGGAAGCAGACTGAATTTTGAAAGGCAGCTTTTGTTTTAGTTTCACAGCGCTGAGTTTGGTAATGTCCTACGTACAGGCTGTGTTTCACTGTGGAGTCCACATGTACTCTGAGTGCGGTTGTTGTCTATGCCCAATTTTATAGAACTCCTCAGTTTACAATACATTGCATACCTCCAAGATTGAGGAGTGCACCTGGCCCAGATGGTGTGGCCCAAAACGATACATACTAACTAATGCAAAAAACTCCTATGTGTAAGAGGACGGACTCAGAGAGAGCCGGCTATGTTTCCAGAAGGTCTGGTATGACCTTCACTCACCCAGATCTGATCACCCACACGTGACCACTGCTGCAGCTTTGAGGACCAGCAAACTGTACACTGTCAATTTTGGAGAATGGAGCTATCTTTTATTATGCATCCTGACTGCAATGAAGTTCTATAACTTTTTGCCATTGAACTAAAATAATTATTTCACATACACAAGTGGCTACCTGATCTAGTTTTGGTATCAGTGCAAATCTCTGATTTTCATATGTCAATATGATAGTCATTCAATTTTGTGTGTTTCATATGTGTGCGTGTGCATAGCTGGACATCTTATAAATATTTTTGTTAATTCTTACAACAGTCTCTGAATTTATAACAATCCCATTATATAAAAAAAGGAAACTAAGTCTTACCAGAATTTGAATAATTGCCCACTACCACAGAGCTAGAAAAGAAAAGGTTAGGTGGACAAGCCTCAGAGATAGAACTGGGTCCAAATCTCAACTCCACCATTGACTCATTGGCTGACATTACAAACATTACCTAAACTCTCTGTGCCTCTCTCTCTCCTCACATGGCCTTTCTCTCCAGAACGCTACTTGAATTCTTCACGTGGTAATGCTTACAAGGGACAAAGGCAGAAGCTGCCAAACCTTCTAAGACCTCAGCCCAGAACTGGAAAACCGTCACTTCAGCCATATCCTGTCAGCTGAAGAAAGTTGCAAGACCAGCCTAGATACAAAAGTAAGGCAAACAGGGTTTGCATCTTGATTGGACAGATGGCACGCGCATAGAAGGATGGGAAGGACTGATGGTGGCCCTCATTGCAGGAAATCCGCCAAAGACCTCCTGTTAATTGTCTCTAGATTACTGGGAGGATAAACATCTCAGTGAGCCTTCCTGGTAGACATAGACTGTGAACAGGACAGGCAGCTACCCTCCACGGACCCTCAAAGACAGATCTGTACTAGATCTAGAAGTGATTGTGGCTTTTTCGTTAAGCATGTCTTAGAACTTTCATAAAAGTTTGATCTCTGCATTCCCTTTGAGGGGGATCAGAGGTGATTCTAGGCCCACACAGGGGTGAAGTGATAAAAGAGAATCCAGTCTTCAAATCCCTGCAGCCGACAGCCCTGCCCATGAGCAGGTGCTCCTAGGAAGATTAGAGCTAAGGGATAGAAGCCAGCAAGTGGCTAAAATTTCAAGAGAAAATTAGATTGTTAGATTTGGGGGATAGGTTTTAAGTATTTTCTGGGAATTTCTAAAAAGACTGAGTAAAAGATTGGCTTTTCAGCTATCAAGTAGAATGAGGGTTTGAATTATTGTGATTTAGGTGCTACATGGAAATTTATCTTCATGGGTCATGAAATTCTTGAGTAGACTTGCCATATATGGAAAACTTCTTGACACAGGGTCAGGCTCAAATTAAGGACCCCAAAAATGGTAGAGCCAAGAGTGGAGTTGAAGGGTTATAGGATTGAATTCAAACATGAGTTTATCAAAATCCATATTCTTAACCATTGTGGTATAATGTGTTTATGGTTATAATAAACTCAGGTGGCTTCTAAGTATTCCTGGATATGTAAGTCACCATTTTTGGTATTTAGGGCTCACACACATTCCTTATGAAATGATTTTCTTGCAAGGATGTCTGCAAGAATGAAAAGGGATGGAAAAGAAGTTGCAAAACTGACTTCCCATTGGCTCCCCAGTGGCCAAGACAGAAGTGAAAGGAACACAGAGACACATCCCAAGGGCAGGAAGATGGTGGCTTAAAACAGCCATGGGTTAACGTGAGAGGGCCCAGGCCCTTCAGGTTTTCTACAAATCAGATCCAATACTCAGTACCAACAATCTTTGAAAATTTAAGTGATTCCAAAGAGCCTCATTTGTACCTTATTATAAATTGCAGCAATCAAATCAGTCCCTGCCTGCTCACTCATGGACTGTGAATCTTCTGTTGAAGAGAATCAAAGTTTGAAAAGATGGAATCTAGACCTGAGTGGGAAGAGTGTGCCCCACCTGAGGCTGAGGATGCCCAGCAGGAGGTAGTAGAAGGGTTCAGAAACCTGAGAGAAAGGCCCTAAATAGAGTATACTCAACCGGGCTAACACAACACCTCTAGCCACGTATTGACTACATGAATTTCCCAAGTTTATTAATTTCACAGAGAATTACTGGCTAACGAGTCTACCCTTTCCAAACTCCTCAGAAGCCCCCACATTCACCCCCAGGGTCTTCCCTTGCACTCCTGGAAATACACATACTGTCCACTCACTACTGAATTAAAGTGATACACACACTTAGTAGAAAATACCATCAACATGTATACTGTAAGTGGCTGCTTTTAATTGTATGTAAATTATATCTCAATATATAAAACCTAAGAAAATGTCAGCTTTTGACATTCAAAGTAGAATTTTTCTGAGCCTGCATTAAAAAATAGTCTTGAAAGCTAGGCTTGGGTTGAGCTGATAATTTTTTTTTTTTAATTCCACCAGCTCCCATTAACCTAGCCAGAAGGAGGCCTGGTGATTTACAGAGTGTGAAATTTTACTAAAAGCAAAGAGATGGAGGGGGTTATGACAGTGGGACTTGGGGTACTGGATCAGGGAGAAACACTACATAAGACAACAGGAAGCTTGAAAGCAGGGACCTTCCAACTATGTTTGAAGGATTTCACGTCAGGGGCCAAAGACTGCTTGTTAGATAAGCCTGAGGAGTGTTCTTGGCTCCTAAGGGACTGAGAATTAAACCTGCTTGTTGGGGACCCAGAATGTTCCTTGTGCCTTGAGGGAGAGCTTTGAAAGACGTTTAAAGATAGGGAACCAGCAGAAATCTGGGTCAGGACCAAAGGGCTTTGTGTGCAGGAATTTGGCAATTAGAGGCCAAAAGCAGATTCTAGATTCTAGATCAGAATCTAGAACAATCAGTGCCAGAACAATGTTTCAAGAGACCAGATGAAAGCAGGGTACCCCACTAGGCACCATCTGGGGTGCAGACCAAACTGTCACCAGCAGAGACCTGTGAACATCCACAGACACTACCCAAATATGGATAAAGGGTAAAAAATCCAAATGGCCAAACATGTACTCAAAAGAGGCCAAACCATCCAATAAAGATGTTCTGAGCCTAAAGATTCTGAGATATAGTTCATTGAAGATATAAAGTTAAACTTTTTTCTTGATACCCAGAAAGGTAGGGATTTATTTAGGAAGATTATTAAATGAGTCATGTAAATTAAAGAATATATATCTTCTCACATTTGAGTTTCAGTGAATATAAAGTTTTAAACAGCTTTGTTGAGATATAATTTACCCACCATACAGTTCACCCATTTAAAGTGCAGAATTTAATGGTTTTTAGTACATTTGCAGAGTTACACAACCATCACCATAATCTGATTTTAGAACACTTTCATTATCCCCAAAAGAAAACTTGTACCCATTGAATGTAAACTTTTGATCCCACTGCATGATAAAAAGCTTTTGGATGAAATAAAAAAAAAAGGTAGGTTAGGGGAGGAGACTTTATTAAAAGTATACAAGGACATTGGATCTCAGGGAGGGATTAGACCCAGAAACAGGAAGTCATATTTCTCTCTGTATCCCTACTTCTCTCAAGTGTCTGCTCTATTCTGTGCTCTCTGCCAGAGACCAGTTTTCTAGTCTTTTCCAGAGTCACCAGCAGCGGCTTGGTGACTCTGGAGCCCTCGTAAATATTGCAGTTCCGGCAATCCTCAGGAACTCACTTGACTCCCTCTGACTGCAGAATCCCAGAAGCCTGGGGCAGCTAGCCACTTGCATGTCGCCTCGCGGCGGCTCAGGGTGTACAATCCTGCGTGGTTCAGACACGACACCCAAGCGCCCGGTCCTGTGAACCACCAGCAAACCACAGAGCAGCCACGTTGCAGACGCCAAGGAGCAGCTTGCTCTCCACCCTTTCCCAATTCCCTTTGTCTGTCACTTCCTCTGCCACAGAGATCAGAATTCAAAACACCTGCTGTCAGCCTCAGTTGCAGTTAGAAGCAGCCTCCCGACATGGTCCTGGGCAAGAAAATCCTTGTAGGAAGAAGAAACTGACAAAAATAAAGGGCAAAACCTCCCCAGGAGAGAAAGTCCTTTGCGGTTCAGCTTTTTCCTCTCATTCTATTGCCCCATCTCCCTGCCTCTGACGGGGAACGTGATGTTTATAACTGCAATAGCCATCTTGTGACCATGAGATGACCGCAATGAGGACAAAGTTTATGCTCGAAGGATGGCAGAACAGAAACATGGATAACCTGGGTCCCTGATGGTATTGGTCTGCCCTGGATTTCGTGAGATAAAACATCTCTATGTGTTTCCTCTGCTGTTAGGTTTTCTGCTCTTATAGCCAAACCCATTCTGGCTGATAAAAAAAGGAAATCATGGTCATCTGAACATACACCCCAAATGGTATTTACTGTAATCCTGCTGCCTCCTTCCACTTTTATTCCTTAATCTATTCCTTCCAGAAATAGTTATTAACCATCTTTCATATGACAGAGACTCCTGCAGATGCTGGAGATATGGTGATGAACTAGATAAAGCCTCTGAACTTCTGGTTTTGATATTCCACCTCCTGGAAACTCAGACTCTGTGATAGTCTCCTCCAGATTAAAGGAGTCTCCATTAAAGATGCACCTCCTCGTGAAGTCTACTGATTCACAACATAAAGGGAAACTAAACTAGGGTTTCCCTTTTGGGTGTTTGTCTTCTTTCATCAACCAATTGGTAAGCTTCTCAAGATAAGGGACTATGATTTGTGCTTCTTTTTTGCCTCAGTTTTTTGCACTTGGCAGTTTTATAACAAAGTCCTGTTAACTGACTAATTTCTTGGTTGAAGGGGAGAAATAGCAAATTTTTCCCAAAATACCTTTCCAGTAGCTCCTGCCTCATTTTCATCTACCACATATTCTTTAAGAAAGGTCAGAAACATAGATCAGGTCACTTGCATTTTTAGTCACTCTCTGCTCTCTATTTTATATGTCCTATAAAAGTTGGATTTGTTTACATTGTTCTTCGTTGTAATTTAATTTGTACAACCTCTCCTTTTGGTAGATTCCTGAAAATTTCCTCATGCTGAATGCCGTTCCTTTAAGCTATGCTTTAGCACAGAGCTTTCTTTGTTCACAAGAATTCCGATAGTGTCTCACCGCAGCTGCACACAACCTATATAGGAATGTGTCCATCACTTTTTCAGGAAGGGGTTTCCGAACCATATCCTACACCATGCAAGTGTGGAGAAAAGCTCATGTCGAGTAGAAGATTTTGGTTCCCTAATGCCAAGACAGCAGCAAAGCTGAACCAGAAATAACGAGAGTATGAAGAAGAATGCACTTCCTTTGAGCAGCCAAAGTGTGGCAGCTCAGTATACAAAAGCAACCTACTGTTCAACATTGATTGACTATTAGCATACTATAATTTAACCTCATATTGCAAAGATTCTTCATGTAAATGGTTTGGAAAAATCTGTTGGCAATTATTGTTAATAACAAGCAATTTACAGCATCCGGGGATCACAAAATCTGCTACAAATTAGTAAGCAATATGATTCAAAGCTCACCATCGGGAAAGGGAAGCACAGAGAGGTTAAGTGGTTTGACAAAAATATCACAGCCAGTCACAAGGGACAGTGATGTTACAAGAGGCTCAATGGGTGTCAACGGAACTCATACTGGAAACACCCAAATCCCCACACCAGGGCAATCCCATGGGCACTACTGTCCTCTCCTCTCCCACATTCCCACATCACCTATTCATTAGATTCTTCTCTGTGGTCCATTAACCTTCAAAGAGTTGAACAAACATAGTCAAAGGCATCACAATGGGTACGTGGAAATGGAGAGATTTGAACAGCTGCATAAAGTAACGAGCAAAAGAGAACTGACAAAAACCAATGATTCCCCTAGTAACAGATTATTTTAAGTGACTAGATGTTGTTCACTTGGGCTCAAGTGATTCTGCATTCTTCTTTCTTATTCTTTCTGTTAATAGATCTCTCTGTAATCAGTCCCAAGTTAGAGAAACAGACATAGATAGCGAAAGCAAAAATTAAGAGTACCTTTGAATCCGCAGAAACAAAGGAAAGATGTTCCTGTTAACTTTCAGAGAAAATGAAAAAGTCCCGAAAAAACAGATCCATTTATGGAGGATGTATGATGGCCATAGGACCTGAGATATCATTTGGGGGATTCAGGGTGATAGTTTTAAGATCAAAAAGAGTCGCAGTTATAGAAGTGGATTGAGGAAGAGGGTGAATATGGCTCTGTGTAAGTTCTTCCCCCATTTTGCACAAAGATAAATTACTCATTGGATCTGATGACTCTATTTGCCATCAGGGGCTGTTTTCAAGTTGCAGAAGGTGTAACACCTTTCTTTAAAGAATGTGTCCATATCTCTTGCCGATTAGGCTTGTTTGTTGAATGCTCTAGCCTTGTTGGTTTAGCTTGGAGATCCCCTCCTACAAGACCCTAATCTTTCTGCTTGTCTCTGGGCCAGTTACTTTTGCCATGAGGCAACTAGTATAACCTAAACCAAAGAAAATCTTTTGAACCCACAGATCCAGCAGATGAGACTGCTCTCAGCCCACAGTCCTCTATGAAGCTCTCCCTGACTGCTCAGGCCAACCAATGCAATCCATGCCAGGGATTGAGTGACCAAAGGAATGAGAAATGTTCTCACCCTCCAGGACCTTGCTACGTTCTTTCTCTCTAAATAGCCACTGTCTAAAATGTCTATACCATGCATGTGGCATTTAGATTTACATGGTCTCTATTGTTATTTAACTTTTCAAGGGAGGTGTCTACTGTCTCTAATTCTGTTGTCAATTTTTCAAGGCCAACAAATTTGCTCTTTGTGTTTTCCAAAGCACCTAATTCAAGGCCCACAGTAACCATAACTCAAGGCTACTCTATAAACATTTTTAGTCAATCAGTAAATAAGAGTATAAATGGCATCTTTATAGGAAGTATTATATTGGGTTCCTGATCTTTCACTCTAGAACTTTGTCTTAGGGGTTACCATCTAAAGGATCAAAAACATCCACAAGAGATAGGTTTTATTTTAATAACTATATACTGGAGGTTGGAAATTACAACTGTACTATAGATTTGGAATTGGCTTGGAATTTTATAGCATTCCCTACCAGTCTTTCTTTCTCACTAAAATTATCTGGACTCTTTATACAGTTAAATTTCATGATTACAAACAATAAACAGAAGTGACAGATATTTGATCATAAAAAATATCACCATTGATATATACAGAGCTTGATCAACATTTTCTTTTTCAAAAATGTTGCATAAGATGTTAATAATTTACCACTGTGAGGAACAAAGTTAAATAGAAGTCTTTTCATCATAGGATGTCTCAGAGCCTTTACTTGGCTACAGTGCCCTGTGAATTTCAATGAGAAACATATTGTCTGCAATATTTCCCAAACACACTTGAAAATGGGACTCATGTTTTCAAAATACCTTGTATGACTGGAGTTCCACAAAACATATATTGAGATTTTTAAGACACCAGATCCACCCTTCAAAGAATATACAAAATGCAATTCAACTTCTTTGTCCACCTTAGCATCTTTAGAAAATATGTATAAGGAGGAATTTGCAATAACTTTCAGCACTATATTGATGAAAAAATATTTTTACCCTTATTATAGGTTGATATGTGACTTTTCTCCAAACATACTCCTAAACCATCTCTCTGATCTGATGCTAGATAGTAGTGTATGCACAGCACACTTTCTTGCATCTGTATTTCCAGATATATTGTAAATATTAATTAGATTAATATTAATTTAGATTAATTCTAATATGAGAAAGCACATTTAGACACTAAATTCTAGGCCTTGAGTATCATGCTCAAACACAGTATATTGCAGGGCAAATGGTAACAGCAAACCAAGAGAAAAATTCTGATGGCCTCCTTAGAGAGAGTTCCTTGTTTTCATGTTTTGTGTTGTTTTTGTAACCACCTTAATCTTCATCATGCCCAAGTCCCTATTTTTGTTGAAGAATTAACATCAAAGCAAAATATCTGACAGGGTCTTGCTTTTAACAACTTTCTTAATTAAACCCAAAGAGTTCCTTTTTTTCCCTCAAATTGGAAATTTATGTGCTCTCCCAAAGGTACCATATGTCCCTGAGTTTTAGGATCCTCAAACCATACACCCTGATGCTTATTGTTTTAAAACTAAATATACTCACACCTGAAATAACTACAAAGGCTCACTCCCCGGGTCACGCACCAATCAGACAACGCCTGTTTCAATCCGCCACTAATTGGTCGCACACACTATACACGTGGAAAAGAGCACATTGCCGCACAGTGTTTCCTAATGACTTCCAGAACTGAACTCTTCAGAACACCATGAATCATGGCAAGCATGTGTCTACGTTGTAATTGGGAGATTGTGCCTCTTAATTGTTATTTATTTTTAATATAGCCTCTTCACAAAGGAATGTTTTCTGAGATCTTTGCTACTCAAAGCGTGGCCCTCAGAACAGCAGCATCCTGTAGGAGCTTGGTAGAAATGCAAAACTTAGGCTCCATCCAAACCTCATGAATCAGAATCTCTAGCAAGAAGCTGGAAGCTCAGCTGATTCTTGTGCATGTTAAAGTTGGAGAAGCCCTGAAATCTGGAAGACCTTTAGTCAAACTTCCCTTTCTAGGCTTGAAGCCCACTCACTCTCATTTTATAGTTAATGATTTTTTTTCTTCTCCTGCAGAAATAAAAAAGTATAATTAACAAATCATAGTATCATATTAAGTAAGTAATACTAAGAAACATAAGTGTTTTCCCCTATATAAGTACTGGATGTTGCAATAAGCAGACCATGTAATGATTGCCAAGGTCCTGTAAAGAAATCGTTTTTGTCCCACATTATGCTTATTTACTTTGATGTAGCTTCTAAATTGTAGAGGTGCCTGTTGACCTCATGTCATCTAAGGTAATGGGTCAATGACTGGCTTTCACAAAAGTCAACTATTTCTGTTTCAGGGAGGTAATAAAAAGGGTCCAAAAAACACCTACATTTCAAGCAGCTTCCATTGTAGCTGCTTCGCTATCAAATGGCTTGGATTTGGGGGAAAATATTATTTTAAGCCAG
This sequence comes from Daubentonia madagascariensis, assembly GCA_023783475.1. Lineage (NCBI taxonomy): Eukaryota > Metazoa > Chordata > Mammalia > Primates > Daubentoniidae > Daubentonia > Daubentonia madagascariensis. Next base: position 15,033,725 of record JAKFHU010000901.1, read on the forward strand.
GAACTCGAACCAATGTGAGTAGTACCTAAATGATACATAACACTCCGGATATAGAGAATGACAGCAGAGTAGAAAATGCACCAGTCTCCATCTTTGGTGTGATATTTCTGCTTCACTGTTTATTTTTAAAAGTCCTGGAATTAGGCCTAGCCTAGAAAAGAAAGTCATCCACTGATGGGATAAAGCAAAGAGCTGAAAAGAACAAGGCATAACTCTCAAGAAAAGCCTTCAATTGGTAACAAACTTCAGATTTTGCTCATTCAGTTTTGTTCAATCCTCTTCAAATTAGTCACCTTAGGAGACCCACACTTCTTTATTCCTGCAGTGTTGCCATCGTCAGAAACATTCTTTTCCAATACATCTTTGAAAACTTCCCTCAAAATGATCTCATAAGCATCACAGGAAAATGAAATGATTTTCTCTTCACTGGTTATTTTAAATTTTAAACATTGTTTTCCCAGTGGATATCCCCACCCCATCCCCCAATCTCCCAAACTTAGCTCTTAGTGATCTTGAACAACTTCTCTACAATCAAGAAAATACAGCTTGCACCATTAGGTTGTTTAAAAATTTGTGCCCCAGCTTTCCAAAGAGGAATTCCAAAGTAGCTTTGGCCAATGGCAAAATGATGATAGCGTCAACATTCTCCTCTTTGTGAAGACAGGAAATACTCAGATGAGGATAAATACTCAAGTGTGTGGAATTTTGGCAAGTTTTTGCAAAAATCAATCAATTCAGTCTATAGTCATGCTTTATCATGTATCATACTCATCTAATTTTGTATATGATGAATTATGTAACTGGAGAATCATCAAACGTTTTCTCCATCTCTCAAAAAAGTCTTAACCCCCACTCCTCTGCCCTAGCTCCCTATAAAGTCAAGCCAGGAAAGGAGTCAGTGAGCTGTCCCAGAGAGGTCCACTACGTGAATAAAGGGGGGTGTATGTGTGTGTATGTGTGTGTGGTGGAGGCATGTTTCTAAATGCACACTTATAACCATACCACACCACTTTGTCCATTTTTCCTGCACTCCCAAATCTACTGTAATATTTTCAATGCCCATTGTTTCAATGACTCTTCAATGAACAGTCTTCATCCATTTCCTTATCTCTGAATCTTCTCAGGGTATGTATGGGTTGGCCTGCCACAAAGCATGTGGGGCGGTGCCCATAAAAGGTTATTTATGAGGTCATGCTTCAGAGCCTGCCCATTTTCTTTCCTACATTCCCCAGTATCCATCTGCCCTACCTTCCTCAGTATCAGAAATATGCTTACCTGATCACATATCCACCTCCCCTCCCCAACACACACACAAAGGCTAGATTTCCCAGCTGCTGAGTCAGGCAGCTGATTCCTGGTCAATACAATAGATGCAGAAGTCATGTGCCCAGCTTCCAGGGAGCGTCCTTAAAGACTGCAGCCTTATCCTTCTCCCTCAACTTCTCTTTTCCTTTCTACTGGCTGGAATATAAACTTAATAGCTGGAGCTCCAGCAGCCACTTAGTGCCACAAGAATCACTACAAATAAAAGTCACAGATAGAAGAATAAGACATAAGGAACCTTAATACCACAGCCTGCCATACCAGTTCTGGACCTCAGAACTTAATGTGACAAAGAAATAAGATTCTATCTTGTTTAAGTTACTATTATTTGGGGGTTATTCTGTTACTCATGGCTGAACCTAACAAAGACTGGCACAACCTCTCTTGGGTGCTATAGTGGGCTTCTCAATCAGAGTCGTGGTGTGTCTTTCTCCTGGTTTCTCTAAATAGTTGCTAGTTTAGTAATTATCAGCTAGATCACTTAATTGGAAATTTATCAAGAGTTATTTTTTGGCATTTCATGTTGTTGTTATCTTAAACTCACATTTAAAGCATGAATTACATTTCAACATGTCATGAGCTTTCATGTATAAAACTATGCTTTTCAACTAAATTGGGAGCTTCTTCCATTGTTGATTTATATTCATAAATTCCAGATATTCAAGCCTCAGTGATAACTCAGGGAGACATTTAGCACCTTGTGTAAAAATTTGAAATGCACTTTTTATTAGAGATAGTCTGTATGTTTGTGCACAGAGAGTTACTGAAAAGCAAGTTAACATTGGGTTTCAATCCCCAACATGGTATTAAATGAGTTATTTACTTTTACTATGCCTCAGTTTTCTCATCTGGAAGATGAAAATAATCATAGATGAGAATAACATAAATGAAAATATAAAATGATGTCTTAGGAAGTAGGTACTATAATTAATCTTACAGATGAGAAAACTGAGACCCAGAGAAAATTAATTCCTCAAGGTCTTGGAGTTAACAAGGAATGACACCAGCATTTGCATTCTGGGATCATGTGCTCTCAGCAAGTTCTGCCTCACTCAAGATGCTACAACAGCAACACTGGTATTCTTCCCCAAACCAATCCCTCTGGAATTTTCCTTTAAAGGCTATAACCTCAACCATTCATTTTACACTGGCCATAAACTACCTTGTAATTTTTTAAAATCTTTTTAGGATGCTTTCCTAACTCTAATTAAAACATCTTGAGGGAAATAACTCTGTATAATACACCTTTGTCACCCAGGTACCTTTCACACAGTTAACAGTCAGGGTTGACATTGATGACACTCTTGTCCAGAGAACATTGCAAACTACAGATAACAAAAAGGAGCATCAATTCTAATAATATTTTATTATAATGTATAATAAGAGTAATACGAAATAAGTAATACAGGGGCCCAATATAAACCCTACAAACTTACATTGACCAATTTGCCATGGACGTTCTAAAAATCAAAACAATTATTCACATAATCATCAACACATAGACATTCCGTTCATTGTCTAGGCTTCGGTTTAAATAAATAGTTGTTCATTTTGCACATTAAATTAACTTATTATTTTTAGCTTGTCTAAATTGCAGAGAAAGTGCTAAAATTTAAGGAACAAGAAGTGAATTCCCAATCTGAGCCACAGTACATTCACCTAAGAATTATTTTGGGGACTCTCTAAATGTCATATTTTAGTGACCTCAGGGAGTAAAATACGAATACTTATTAACCACTGTCAAAATGTCAATAGTATAGTCTCAGGCTCCAGTAAAATCAGTTGAATGGAGAAAAATTTAATATTTTAAAATGTTGAGATTTATCAGAGACCTATTACCAAAAGTACATACAACTTTAGAAGCAAAATAGTCAGTATGTTAAAATCTAAATTAAAGAAAATAAGTTAGGAAGTCATAATTTATATTAGAGAAGTCTTCAATATTCAAAGATATATCATAGATTTACTTTAAGAAAACATGTACTTTAAGTGTTTATTCACAGATGCTAACATTCTACAAAATGGAAGTTATATTAAAGATAGTTCCATTTTCAACTGAAGACCAGAATAGAATAGTGTCTTACAGTTGTTTAGGACTTAACAGCTTATAAGTCACTTTGCCTCTACAATCTCATTTAATCCTATATAAACCCTGAGGAAGGAGATATTATTATATATCCCCAATTTACAAAATAGACAGTAAGTTTTTGAGCCCATTTATTCTGGGCTCAAATCTAATGATCTTCCTAATATATCACATGCCAGAATCTCTAAAATCTTAGCATAGGTCAGTAGCAGAATTCAAGTCCCAACCATCTGATTATTATCAAGCTTTCCAGAAAAGGTCAATATGGATTGCTTATCATTGGCACATTGTATGATTATGTTAAGTCAAAATACATTTGTCCTCAGCCTACCAAAAAATTGAAAGAATACATGAGAATATAACCCACCAATTCTACTCTCCATGCATGTTTATTATCTATGGGTAGGCACCACATCTATATTTACCTTGGGAGGCACAGTCAGAAATCATTTTAATTCATCTGAAAAAAACAGAGTCAAAACCCTTAATTTGTCTTCCCAAAGGAACAAGCCAGAACTGCCAAAATCTTTCTTCCCCAATTACTGAGGTGAACATCCCCTTTTGTCAACTCTCTCAGCAGTTTCTTCCCTACCATTAAATCTTGAGTGTGGATCCAATGACTGGGAACATCGAGGAGCTGTCCCGGATGATCTGGGCCCAGGTGCAGAATACACTAATTCTCTTCCTAATGTGTTCCTCTTTCTAATAATAAAAAAAGTTATAATCACTTTTTAAATAAGTTTTTCCCCATTTGGATAAGCACCGTCCATGAATGTGGATCTCTCTGGTCCAAAGCACACGGTTCATGCCCGTTAATGATCAACCCCCATTGTTTACTAATCACATGCTCAACTCGCTTTGGTGGATTCCTATTGGCATTCAACTCACTTAGGAAGGTTATTTACTATCAGTTTTTCAAATTAGCAGTTGATTGGCATTCAGCATAACTTCTTTTGAGGGGCAGGGTCTTTGTATACAACTAATTAAACTAAGGAATTCATCTGTTCAAAAGTTGCAAGAATTAGGATTTTGAAAAAATAATATTTTTTGCCTCAAAATTGCTCTATTCATTCACATGTACAAAGTTTCTATATAATGCGATGCAATAATTATTGTAATTTAGCATCTTAATTTGAATTTAGATGCAATTTGGTTTTTTTTTTCTTTTTAGAAATCTAAATTAATTCCCTGGGAAACTGATGAGAATTTTTCAAAGTAGAAATAAATGCCTGTAATAAATCAAGAGATAAGGGAACAGGCAGAGATTATTCTGCAATTAAAGTTTACTAAATTAATTTCACTTAAACTCCTTGGAGTTTAATATGAAAAAACTAGGAAGTGTGTATCTTCTTGGATTAAAAAAAAAAATCACACTGAAAATTTAAAGGCAAAGAAGGGAAAAGAACCATGTAATCAATATTTCCCTAAACACTAATCAGAAAATAAACGTTAATATTCATCTCACAGTTTGATATTAAAAATATAAATAAAAGGCACCAAACTTGAGTAAATTAAATGGAAGCGTGGACAGGTGATTAGGAATTGAATGTGAATATTTGTTTTACCCAAATGAATGTAAATTTCATTAGTTGATAATTAAAAGGAAATTATACAGACATTACAATTACTGCCAATGGCATAAATTATAAAGCAGTATAGCAAAAACAATTTAGGAACTCACATTGCTGTTACTATTGTCAAACTGGTTACCAGAGAAACCTAGGATAAATAATATACTCTGAGACTATGGAAATGAGGCCTTGATGTGTTGCTAGGCTGTTAAAGCTAATGTCATTATATAAAACAATAATGTTAAACATTATTAGTTTTTTAATTATGTCAGTTAATTAGAATTGTTCCTGTTAATTGCCTATGATTCATCTCTAGATGAAAAATGCTCAAGTAAGAGCTTTGGCTTTTTCTCTCCCAACATACCATCTAAAATAAAGTCTGAGTTTTGTACAACTGAATTTTGTAAGTACCATTAGCCTGGGAAACAACAGGAATCATAGCCAAATGCATCCATAATAAGAGGTACTTTAATAAAAAAATATTATTAAGGAAGGTATTCAAGAACAGAGAGCCATCATTTTACTACTCTAGACTTAAAGATTGACCTTTGATTCCCAAATGTTGTTTTTATATCAAAGATTTTTATATTAAATCAAAAACAAAATGTGATGAGGGAGGACTATTGCACATTTGCCTAGCCTATAAATACCAAAACATTGAATTTCTGTGAACCCTCAGCTTCTTCCCTTGTATTTCACAACATCAAGAAATATTTATATGTTCTTAATTTTACTCATATTATTCCATACCTATTGAGCACTTAAATATATGATAAAGACTGTGTTAAATACCAGATATCGAGTTGTGGGAAAATATGGGCATAAGCCTTCCCTTGTAGAACTTGAGGTTAAAACCACAAAGGCACCAGTATACCATTTACTGTCACTGAAACCATCAAAACTTTAATACCATATCGTAGCTTCAAGGCCAGAATACAAACAAACTAATTCTAACCTTCTTAGGTTCCTCCATCTAGATTAAGAGCAGGAATGCCTGTTCATGAAGTGTTGTCTACTAATTGGATTCCTGGTGCCTAAACAGTGGTTCATTACAGGTGTTCACTTCATATTTGTTGAATGGATTCATTGACCATTACTGAAAAAGAAAACAATACTGAATAAGCTTCTCAAGACAGATTTTGTTCCATTGATGTTAAACATTAATAGTATAACATCGAGAAAGTTTATGATTAAAAAAATCATTTTTATAAAATAGATTAACTTTTCAGTGTTCATACTTTAGGATTAGGTACAAGGAAATGTTATAGAAGTTGTATTTCTATTTTGATGAGAAGTCTTTGTTTTTCAAATGTTTAAAGTTTTCAGTGCAAAAGGAGGTTTCAGAGTAATTTTTCACACCACAATAAAGTGGCATCCATAATATGATTGTACCAACTTCCTACAATAAGTAGTAGCGAGGATGACTCACCTCTGTGGAATCCTAGAATTTCAGGGATCTTAGAGTTCATTTGGTCCAACTACTCTTCTCATTGTCTTTATATTATCCCCACTAAGGAGCTGCTTAATATCCTTGGATCCCTACAGAGGTAAGAAATTCACTACCTGTCCAGGCATCCCATTCCAGCACCGGATAGGTCTGCTTGAGGGAAATATGTTCCTAATATTCACCTTAAATATATCTAGCTATAAACTTTATGTGTTAGTCCCAATTCTACCCTTTGGGGCCTCACAGGATATGTGGCTTTTAACAGATGATAATTTTTCAAACTCTTAATAAATATTTGAAATAAACTAAATATCTGAAGATGTTCCTCCTCATCCCCAGGCGCTTAGCTAAACACACCGTTTCTTTCAAATCTTTCTCATATGTCATAATGTTAAGCCTCCTTTTCTTTTTTTTTCCTTCAAAATGACTCTGCACTTTTGGTGGCAACACTATACTCTTAACTCACATTCCACTTTGAATCAGAAGAAAAACACAATCTTTTCCACATGTGCTGTTGATTACCCATGTCTCCCATCCCTTCCCATTCTGTATTCTGCATGGGAGGTAGCTGGGATCCAAGTACTGTACAGGACTTTACATTTATTTTCATGAGGCTCCATCTTATTAGATGAAGGCATAGAGTTAGAGATTATTTCATCAAATCCCCTAATTTTAAAGAGGCAAAAATAACAACCCCCCAAAAGTAAAGGGACTTTCTCAGGTTCCACAATTCACAATGGGAGGAGCCAGGATTCCCACCCAGGTTTCTGATTCAGTATTTTCTCCTAGATCAGTGGTTCTCAAAGTGTGCTACACAGGCTAGCAGCAGCAGGATCACCTGAGAACTTGTTAAAAATGCAAATTTTTGGTTCCCACATCAATCAACTGAATTAGAATCAGTTGGGATTCTGGGGGGTGGAATTCAGCAATCTGTGGTTTAACAAGCCCTCCAGGTGATTCTGACATACATTAATGTCTGAGACCCATTGCTCTATACTATTTGACCTTCACACTGTTGCAAAAGGCAGCTCCATCTTTCTAATCCATCAACATATTTAGGAACCTTTATTCTATCATCAAATATATGTGCTCTCTCTCTTAACCTCTTATCTTGTTCAGTGGATGGCAAAACCCAGGAAGACAGTCACTCCTCCATGGAGAGAGAAAGGCGGGAGAAAGAACTCCTGGAGGAGAAGAAGTTCTGCTGAATCACCATTCTTTCTTCTTCTGACCTACCATGACCACTGCTGGCACAGGAAGATGGGACTCCTTGTTTTTGGAGTTTTTGGAAACCCTTTTTAAAAGCTGAATCATCAAAAATCAGATAATATGTTTTCATAGAAATAATAAATTCATTGAGAGTCATGTCCTGGACCCAAAGCTTTACCTTAAATAAATCACCAGTGTAATCAACTTTTAGGGCATGACAATGAAGGTGCAACTGTAAAGCTTGATGTTAATCAAAATTCCTAAAGCATATTCCAAGTACCAAAAATAGTCATAAAATTTTCTGTGCAATAGAAGGGAAACATCATATTAAGTAGAGCATATATAACACACAGAAATTCAACTGGTTATAGCATCATTTTGAGCAACCAAAGCTGATGTTAGTTAAAACAAAAAAAAATGTTTTTGCCTTCTTAACTTCATGCACTTTCTAGGACTATATGGAGTGACTTAAGTTAAAAAAAATGTTCTAGGCGAATTTTGAATAAATGCCTTGTTTCCTCTTGGTGTATTTCTCTGTTACAACTAGAGGCGTTCAAAAGCACTTCATGTCCTACCCTCACTCCCACCTCACATTTTTGCTTTGCTTATTATATGCCACTCACATAATAGTGTTTTAAGGCACTTTGTAACTCCTGATTCATTTATTCTTCACAATAACTCAACAAGAAAGCTACAACTATTACTCCAGTTTGCAGCTGAGAACACCAAGACACAGAAGAGTTCATGAAATTTGCCCAGAGACAGAAAGAGTAAGTGGAAGAGCCAGGATTTGAGCCCAAGCAGTCTAGTTCTAGAAACTAGAGCCTATATAATCTAGGATCTAGAACCTGGTCTAGAACCTAGATCCTGTATAGTCTACAACCTGGGTTCTTTGCTATTATATGTACATGTTGCAGCAGCTTGATTTTTCAAAGCATTTGAAGGACTTTCATAAAGCTCACTAAGGACCTGCTTGATGTCATCTGTATCTTGTCGTCAGCCACAGACAATCTCCTAATAATAAAAAGAGCAGAAAACCATGAATAGAAAAAGGATTGTATGGAAGATTTGGTGTCATTTCCAAAGATGTCAGCAATGCCTTGTATATCTATACATTCACGTTGCTCTTGCCATCAAGAGGTAGAGTCTACCCTACACTCCCCCACCCACACACATACCCACACACACACACACCTCAACACACACAATCTGGGCTAGCCCTGTGACTTGCTTTAAGCATTAAAATGATGCTCAATGGAGTATGTCTGGGCCTAGCCCTTAAGAAGCCCAGTGATGTATTTTCTGCTCTCTTGGAACCCAACTGTCACACTACAAAGGAAGTCCAGGCTAACCTATGGAGAGTAAGGTCATGTGAAGAAGCTCTGAAGGAAAAGAGTTCATGAACAGAGGCTACATGGATGAGAACTGAGGTATCCCACGTGGCAGTCGGTACCATGGCCCCAAATATGAGAGACCATCTTGGAACTTCCAGCCTAGCCTCTAGATGAAGCAGCCACAAGAGCAGCCCTGGTCAAAACCACCTGGAGAAGAACATCCCAGCTGGCCCACAGAATGGAAAGAAATAATAAAATGGATGTTGTTTTAGGTAACTAAGTCTTGGAGTGGACTGTTATTCAGCAATAGATACTTGATACAGAAGTATAACCATCTCTGGCTCCTTACCCTTGCCAATCCATGTTCATTCCAGCTTCCTATTTTCCTTGTAGCTGCCTCTATATCACTCACCTGGAATTCTTCCTTCTCTTGGTTCAGTCTGTTTCTTCAACTCTGCTCAATCCTCAAAACCTGGATATGTTTAATATCCCCTGTGAAGCCTCTCCCAATATCCCCTGTCCAGCAGATCTTCTTCTCTGAATTTTTCTATACTCTCTGATACAGACTCATAATTTATTTTGTTTTATTGCAAATGAATCTTAGATAAATTATACCCAGGTAATTTTTATTATGTGTCTCCATCTGGCCAGGCTGAAGAGAAACTTAAACTAAGTCATTCGGGGCTCTCCCTCTGCCTGGGGCTATGCCACGTTCAGGGTTGTGTATGGTGCTAAGCTATTAGGTGGGAGTCCTCTGGCCATTGGGCACTGGTTCTCACCTTACTCCTGAGAACTCTGCTATTTCTGTTCCTTTGCGTGGTGAAGTTCTGGTGATTCTCTGCTGTTTCTGGATCACAACAGGGACCTGAGGACCCTCTGAAAGACTGTATGGGTCCTGCCTCATAGATGTACATGAAATCAGTCCTTTCTAGCACCTTGCTGTCTCCCAACTAGAGAACTACCCATTGAGAACGTTCAATAGGGCTCTTAGCAGCAAGCCTGCTATGATTCCCAGACTCTGTCATCTGCTTCTTACAATTTCTTCTCTAGGAAAAAGTCCCACTCCACATCCCTTCACCTACCTCTTACCACAGTGGCAGTTGGGGGGACAGTTCCCAGCATGCTGACAGCCTCCCACCATGAGCATCTGGCAGTGTCTCTCTGCTTTTCAGCCTCAGCGCTTCCTCCTAAACCGAGGGGAGCTTCCTCAGCCAGTGCACAAGCACTGAAACGGGAAGGCGCGGGCAAGGGTTGCACACAGATGTCCGTGGATAAAGGCCCCAGGCTCCCAATCTTTGAGGGGCCAACTCGGAGGTGCAGCCTCTATGGCTCTTCAAAGAGGCCCCACCAGGACTATGTCCTGGTTGCCCTCAGCAGTACCCAGCTTGCTAACACACATTTTCCTCCTTCCCTCTCTTACTGTCTGTCCCCACACTGCTGCTTCCTGGTATCACATCCTAAGCTACCTGCACCCAGTGCTTGTCTCAGGCCCTGCTTTCAAGGGAACTGAAAATAAGACTGTTGCCCATTCCTCTTGATTCATACAATCCCTCCCCTCCATCCCATCACCTGCTTAAGCCTATCAGTTCTTCTACAGGTCTAGACCAGTAGTTCTCCATCGCTGGCAATTTTGCCAACCCCAGGTGACATTTGGCAATGTCTGGAGATATTTTGGGTTGCCACAACTGGGGGAGGGGTGCCGCTGGCATCTACTGGGAAGAGGCCAGGATGCTGCTGAACGTCCTACCTTGCACAGGACAGCTCTTCTCAACAAGAAGGCCCCAATTCCAGCCCCACAAGCCAATAGTGCCAAGATTGAGAAATCCTGGTCTAGATATTTAGAGACTAAAAACAGAAAGCCTTAGAGGTCACTGCTGCTTTCCACTGGTCACATGCCTTTTGACAAATTAAGATTCCCAGGTTTCAGCCTAGACTTCCTTCCTGAATCAGAACCTATGAAGTAGGGCTTGAAATTCTGTGTTTTATTAAAAGCTCTCTGGGTGATTCTGATGGATCCAGATTGGCACTGAGACACACACTAACATTTGGGGTCTGCTGCTTTCAATGCATCCCGGGAAGACCAGCTTCCTTATTACCACAGAATGTTCTGGAAACATCCTAACTCTCATGAAAACAAAAGTTTTCCCTCTGGGCCCAATAGATGCTGGTGTGAGACACCCTGTGACAAATAGGGACATAAGAAAGGAAGACTCGTGTCTCACACATGGGCAGAGGGGCTACAGGGTTGCAGGCAGGGGCTCAGTACTACATGGGACAGCCCTCCCCAAATCCCTGTCCTGGGACTTGGAGAAAAAATGGCTCTGCTTTGCATTCACAAACTGATAGGACCAAGGGAAACTGGGCATGAAGCATCACTGTGGATTCTCACAAATATTTTGGAGAGAATCCCACAAATGTCAGCATTCTCAAGGTCAGTGACTAGAGCCAGGAGAGTTCAGAGCATTATGATTTGGTGAATTATTTCAAACATAACTAAAATTGTCCTCACTGACTGGTTAAGCCTGAGAGGTGTGAATGGTGCCTTTTCTCTATTCATGTTTGTTTAGCTATACATTTTCCCCAGCTAGCCTGTAGGTGTCCTGAGACTGTGCTACATCTCCTTCCCCTCCATCCCCCGAAAGCTCCTAGCACAATGTTGGGCTCATGCACTTCTATTGAATTGATTTGCTGTTGTAGAAAAAAGTCCAGGACAGCACTTCTCAACAAGGCCAAATGTAGTTACCTGGTGACATTTCTAAGAATTCTGGGTTAACATCAATAGTACTCTCCATTAAAAATTTATTCAGACTACTTGATATCTAACGCAATCTACACTCCTTTTTTTGAACTGAGTAGCCTTAGGCGACTTGATACAGATAAACTCCAGAAGAGTTCCTCAATAAGCCTTTGTATATTGATTAATTGATGAACAATCTCTTAAATGTACCTTTAATATTGACCTATATTTTTGCTTAATGCAAATTCATCTTTTCCTTTTATATGTTCTTCCAGAAGATTTTAATTCATTTTGAAGTGTGATCTTTTCCTGTATATGGCTCAGATTTCATATTCGATTGCTAGGCTCCTGGACATCAGTGAATAATCCAACAACATTGGGAAGAAATAAGCAGGATGAATACAGCCCAAAAGGTGAGAGCATGAGCTTTAGAGTCAGTCCACCTGTCTCCAAGCGTGAGTCTGCAATTTACCATCAGATTCTCTGACCTCAGAGAGAAGTTACTTAACTTCTCTGTGTCTACTGTCCTCATCCAGAAGGTAGGAATTGCATTTGCGATGATTAAATGGGTAAATGTGTGTAACGGCTTTAGGATAAACTCTAGCACAAGGTGTGTTTTCAATCCACAGTAGCTGCTACAATTAAGATTATTTTAATGCTTTGGTCTGATGAGGAATTTATCCAGATTCTAACATAAGATTTCTTACATGCTTCCCATTTACTGTTGATAATCTCCCATTTCCAGTAATTTTGGTTGAAGACTTTGAGTGTTCACATACACAATTTTCCTTTGCCAGGAAAACCTTTCTCCTTCATTTCTTCACCCAGTTATCTCTAATTCATTTATGGATTCATTCATACATTCAGTCCTTCAACAAATATCTGCTAATTATGTCAGGCTTTGGTTTGAGGATTATACTGGGAACAAAATAACCCCGATATGATCCCTCTTCTCATGTAGCTTATAAAGTAATAGGATGGGGTGAGAGAGAAATCAAACAATTATAGAAATAAGTATGCCATGAAAAGTGCCATGTGTCATAATGAATGTGTGTAGTCACACTGGACTAATCCAGGAAGTTCAGGGAAGACTTCCTTTGAGAAGCAAAGTGTAGACAAGATTCAAAGGGTAAGTGGGAGGTTACTGGGAGAGCAGGGAAGGAAGAGTATGGCAAGCAGAGGAACCAGCATGTGCAAAGGTCTTGCAGCTAATCCTTCCACTCTCAACTCAAATGTCCTTTCCCTAGTGAGAACTCTCTTCCCTACCACTACCTCTCCAGCCTGGAACAGGGGTCCTGTCTGTTTTTCTCTCTCATAGCACCTGCACTTTTTCTTCATAGTTCTTAACAGCTTATAATCCCATATTTATTTATTTTTCTCTCTCCCCACCAGACCATAAGCTTCATGGAAGCACAGACCATGTCCATGTTTGCATTATGTCTCAGTGCCAAGCTTATGCTTGGGCTAGAGTTGGTGCCCCATGAATATTTGTTATATTCACTGTGGCTTCCTTCAGGGGATAACTTATGACTTACTGGTTAGTTTGCTTTAACCTCATTGTGCCTGTCCTTGTACAATAAATCAAGGTTATTCAATAATCCAGAATCTTCTAGAATCTCTTCCTTTTAGAAGAGCCTTCAACTCTTGGAGATTCACCAAGAGCCTCAGTTGTTGCCAAGTACAGAAGAGCCATAAATCCTATCGTTGAATAAGATTATAATCTAATAGATGAGATAAGGAAAACAAATTCATAAACAACACAGAATTGTAGGTTTTTCAGAGCTAGAAAGGGCCTTGAGTTTCATTTATAGAATATCACTCATTTTATAGATGAGCAAAAGATCAGAACAGGACAGGACAGGCCTTTCCACCCACCAGCCATCTGCAAGAAGCTTCAAAGAAGCTTCCGAAGGCATTTACCACACATCTGAGGGGTAGCTTGACTGATTGATGGAAGAGCCTGGTTCTCCAATCCTTGCCTTGGTTCTGAACAAAGCCATCATCCCAGCTGTTACATTTCCATTTGGGTCTTAATGGGAAGGGGCATTTTCTGTTCCTAAACCGCTTCTTTGAATTGGTGACAGTTATTCCAGTTTGGTGGGAGGAGAGATTAGGACAATGAAAAGGTGCCTTAACACCTGCATAGTTCTGGAAACCTTTACATGTCACGTCCTTTATCAGGAATCCGAACAGACAGGTTGGAATGGATGGGTTGTAGAAGCCCAATGTCCCTGAATTACAAAGAAAGCAATAAGACTGCCTATTCAAGGATAAAGAAAGGATGAGACAATATTAACACACAGAATAATGGACCCATCCACATTTGCACCTTTCTAACAATTTCCCAGCTTGCTCCACACGCTATTCAGTAGTCAAGCTGACAAACAGACTTTTTGTCCTTCCAAAGATGGTCTCATTGCTTGAAGTTTCAGTTTTTGTAATTTGGCTGATTGGAGAACTTGGCTGAGCAAAGCATCATCAGAGATGATTTCTCTTGTTGCAAATTCAAAAGGCTTGAGCACATAGCACAAATGATCCATTAGCGTCCATTGTCTAGGGTTCAGGAAAACACCTTCTGCAGCATTGTGCGCTAATGTGTGTGGCTTTTTTCTTTCTCTTTCTTCTTCTTCTATGGGGAAACCACGCCTCCCAACATATAGACTGACTTGTTTTTCAGTATGAGAGCAGTTTATGTATGATTAACTAAAGTTGGGAGAAACTGTCACTCTTAAAAAATTCTCAAAGAATTCTGACAAAATGGCAGGAACAAGTTCCAAAGAGATTTGGAAAAGCTGCAGTACTTCTGAGTTCATCACGAAAATGTAAATTAGATAAAAGCACTAGAGGAAGAAGAACAACTAAGTATTTACTGTGCACGGGAAAATATTTTCAGGTGGGCAAGACTGGATAAAACATTGCTTTTACCTTCTCCCAGCTTACAGTTCTATTGTAAAAACAGAACTTAAAATAATACATTTAATAAAAAATAGTAAGCTAAAAAATCTTTGGAAAAGAACAAAATTGAAGGACTAACACTGTCTGATTTCAAGTCTTATTATAAAGCTGTACTAATCAAAACAGTTTAAGAATTGGAGTAAAGGTAGACAAATAGGTGGATGGAACAGAATAGAGTTTAGAAATAGACCAACACATATATGATATATGGACAACTGATTTTCGACAAAGATGCAAAAGTAATCCATGCAGAAAGGATAGTCTTTCCAACATACGGTGCCAGAACAAATGGATTTCCAGAAACAAAAGCAAACAAACAAAAACCAAAAAATAGATCAATAAATAATTTGGTCCATGCATAGCACCAACATGAAAATTAATTCAATGTGGTTATTAGAGTCTGGGAAAGACACAAGGGAGGGGTGGATAAGGACAGGTTGGTTAATGAATACAAAATTATACCTAAATAGGAGAAGTAAGTTCTAGGGCTCTATAGCCCCATATGGTGAATATAGTTAACACTAATTTATTACATATTTTCAAAAAGCTAGAAGAGAGGATTTTGAATGTTCTCAACACAAAGAAATGATAAGCATTTGAGGTGATGGATGTGATAGTTACCCTGACTTGATCATTACACATTGTATACATGTACTGAAATATCACTCTGTATCCCATAAATACATACAATTACTTGCCAACTAAAAACAAAAGGAAAAAAATTAATTCAAAAGTGATCATAGACATCAATGTAAGACCTAATACTATAAAAATTCCAGAAGAAAAAATAGAAAGACATCTTTGTGACCTTGGGTTAAGCAAAGACATCTTATATTTAATGCCAAAAGAATGATCAAATTGACAAATTAGAATTTATCAAAGTTTAAAACTTCTGTTCTTCAAAAACCACTGTGAAGAATATGAAAGGACAAATCACAGAGTGGGAGAAAATATTTGCAAATTATATACCTATTAAAGGCCTTATATCTAGAATATATAAAGAATTTTCAAAGCTTAATAATAAGAAGTAACCAACCTATTTTTTTAATAGGCAAAACATTTGTATTGACTTTACCAAAGATATACAGATAGCATATACACACAGGAAAGATACTTGACATCATTTGTCATTAAGAAATTCACATTAAAATCCTGATGAGATACCACTACACCTATTTTACTGGCTGAAATTTTAAAAACTGACCACCCCAAGTGTTGAGGAGATTGTGGAGGAACTGGAAATCTCAAACACCGCTGGTGGGAATATAAAGTTGGCTTTTTCTTAAAAAGTTAAACATATACTTACTGTATGATTCAGCCATTCCATTCTTGGCGTTTATGCAGGAGAAATGAAAGCTTATGTCCGTACGAAGACCTGTACACACTGTTCAGGGAAGCTTTATTTGCAATAGCCAAAAATCTGGAAACAACCCAATGTCCATCAACAGGTGAATGAATAAACAAACTATGGTCCTACATATCCACCCAATGGAATACTACCCAGCAGTAAAAAGGAATGAACTCAACAATATGGATGGATCTCAAGTAATTATGCTAGAAGGCAGACAAAAAAGAATACATACTTTCAATTCCATTTATATAAAGTTCTAGTAAAGGCAAACTAACCTGTGGTGATGAAAAGCAAATCAGTGGTTGCTTAGGGAGGGGGCTACATGGAGAAGCAAAAGAGACACAGGAAAACTTTTCGGAGTTATGGATGATATGTTCATTATCTTGATTGTGGTGATGGTTTCAGGGGTATATAGATACATCAAAACATCAAATTGTGTACTTTAAATATGTGTCGCTTATATATGACAATTATACCTCATTAAAGCTGATAATACAAAAACAAAGTATATGATAAATTTGGAAGACGATGATTCAAGGACTATGCATTGTGGCAATTCTAACAGGATCAATATACAGTATGGTCAATAGGAAAGGTTTCTCAGAGAAAGTGAGACCTGACACAAACCTAAATGAATGAGAAGGAAACATAGTACAGATGAGTTCACCAAATAGTTTTTGAGCACCTACTATGTGCAAGGCTTCGTGCTTGACATAGTCCCAAGAGCTTGCTGTTTAACGGGGTAGACAGAGACATAAATGCTGCACTTTGAAATAATTTGGAGTAAGAACTGAGTAGAGGTTTGCACAGAATGTTCTGGAAGCACAGAAGAAAGTAGTTCAGCCCTACTTGGAGGTTCAGGGAGGGCTTCATAAAAGATGCCATCTGAGCTAAGTGTTGCAGGATAAGAATAAGTTAGAAATAAAAAGGTAGGGTCAGTGTTCCAAGAAAAAGGAACTTCATGAGCAAAGGTATGAAGGTGTAAACAACATAGTGTGTTCCGAGAAATCAAATCCATCAATATTAATGGGCAATAAAAATGAGATGAGGAGGGACACTCAGGCACCCTCCACTTAGTTTGCTATTCAACAAATATTTATTAAGTGGTTTTTATTAACCAGGCTATATCAAATGATACTACCGTCGAGGCTCATGACCTCATGAGGCTTCTATAGTGGAGAGGAAACTCGTTGGAGAGGACGCCATCGATAAGTCCGTAAAGGAAAATGAAGACCGGATTATGAGGAGCCTTCAATACCATCCCAAGGTGCTCAGGCTTTATTCCAGTGACAAAAGGGAGGCATGGAGAATTTCGAACAAAAGAATAGCATGGCCTGTTTCACATTTTTAAGATATGCAGATTTAGAGGGATGAGTGGATCTGATAGGGACAAGCCTAGAGAAGACAAAAGCTATTAAGCTCACTGTTACAAGAACCAGAATTGGAAACAGGAGAATAACACATCAGGCGGCAAAGACAATGATAAGCTCAGTTGCAGACATGTTGGCTTTGAGGTGGGCAGGACGCAGTGGGCTACATTAGTCTGGGACTCACCAGAAAGGTGAGCCCTAGGTATGGAGACGTGCACTGAGAATCTGAATCAGAGGAGGACTGAAGGAAAATTTTGTTCTGGCCAGACTTGGGACACTTGCCTGATGTTTGCCAAAGGAACCCCTCGTCCTGGCTATACACATTCTTACTGACTATTCTTCCATGGTCACACCCACCATAAGGTACTGCCCCTAGGAGGTGCCAAGGTGAGGCAGAAGACCCGAGATTATCAAATCAAGCACACTGGATTCAGAAGGGGTTTTAGAGATCACCACACCCACTCTCCTCAACTTACAACATTGTCACTTCGGATACACTGTTTTTGTAATCTACCCTCTATTACTACATAAAATAGCCCAAATCATCTTGAATCCAGGAACTAAAGGTGTAAAAATCCCACTGTAGATTTACAAATGTCCCTAAACAACCCTTAATTATTTAGAGAAACAAACAAAGACAGATATCTAAAAAGAATGAAGCATTATTTGTGTGTGAATCTCTCTGGGTATGAGGGAGGATAGTATCTTTTATCGTGCTAAATTGGAATGCAAAATATTTAGACTAATGATGTCATCCCTTGTCTCAAAGTTCTTTAAAACACCCAGAGATATAAGCAGTCACCTGTAGCCTCTCATAAACCTCAGACCTGAGCTGTGTATTAAGACCATATATTATGCATGCCTTCCCTCTGCTGAGGCATTTGTATATGGGAAATGAAAGGCTGGTGTGGAACCATAGTCCTTGATACAGCGATAAGCCTGTCCAAATATCCTGGCCTCTAACAGGGACAGACAGACTTCCAGCTGGGCTTTTCCATGATTATTTTTCCTGCCTTTTGACAACAGGCATTTCAGAGCTCCCCTGTGTTAAATGTGTCTCTGATTTCTGTCCTCTGCTCAACACATAGTCTCCATTGATGGAAACTTAGAATTCAATCAATAAATGCAGCAGTCATACATTTAATACTGAGTGTTGGGATGCGACAGAGGACTTCTCCACTTGTGGAGACTACATGGAAACGTATAAGAGCCCAAGAGAAGACAATCGCACCCATATATTCTATTTTCTGTTAAAGAAAGTCCAGCGTTCTTGACAGAAAAATGGCTGTTTCAGTGACAGAAAAAAAAACCCAAAACAAAAAATAACTGAGCTGTGGTTGTTGTGATTGCTTTGGTGATGGTGGTGCTGGTGGTGGTGGCTCTCCTCTTCTTCCTCCTCCATCTGCACCACTGCCTTCTTCTCTGCCTTCATATGCCTCTCTTATGTCAGTGAGAACTCGAGGTTGTTATCCAACCTACCTGATTCCAGGGACCCTAAGTAAATAATATAACTCCCAATGCCAATAGCAAGTCAAACACAATGCAAATATCAATTAGTTTTTCTCTCACACAGACAATTGTATTTTTCTGAAGTGTATTAATCTGCTTGGTGGCACTTTTGGTTCTGCATACCCTTCTGATGACAAGGAGAGTTGGAATGCTTTATGGGATGCCCCACACAGCAGCTTATGTACAAAAGTCCCAACTGACTGATAACATGAAGGCTCTAGGTCAGAAGGTTGCTGTCTAAAGCGTTGTTTTTACTAATATATATGGACTCCCTTCATCCTATACTCTAGCACTAATGTAGTTTTCCTCTTCACTTTTATAAGTGGCTTTCATATTTAGCTATAATACTTTCTAACTTATGTTGAATATTTTACAAACATAATTTGTGTCAACTTCAGGTAAGCCAAAGCATATTCGCTTTTTACATTTGTCAGAAGTCTTTGACAAACTATCCACAGTTCATTTCTTAGCTCAGAGTTTCCTAGTAGAGAATGTCTCTGGGTTAAAATACTGATTTGCAACAGTTTTTGACTAGGGAGTTGGAGGATTGTTGTACTAAGTCTATATCACTACTAAGTGAAGCAATCCTAGGAAAAAGTTTGTCGTAACCTTCAATTTATACATAGGTTCAATCGCCATTTTTGGAAGAGGGTCCAAAAAACTTCCCTAGTCAGAGTGTGAATGGCTTTTTCTGAATTACAGAGAGTCAAAAAACATTAATTCCAGTGAGTATATACGTTAGTTTTACTTAGCATGGCAAGAAGAAACACACGGCACCTCTCACGTAAACTTATTACACTACCAAAGGACAGGATTTACAGGATTTGTATCTTATAGTCTTTGTAAATGAAGACATCATAAATTTCTAACATCTTCTACAGTCAGACATTAAAGGAAATGGCCCTTTATTGTTTCACACTTATTAGTTCACGAATACAACCCAGGCAATTTAGGGAGAAAATGAAAGACTCAATAGCTAAATGCCAAATTACAATTTCCATACTTCGATCCTGATGTGCCACTGCTGGATTGGGCTCTTTAATATTCTGCAACGCCTGTGACAACTACTTCTCCAAGTGTTGGATATGCAATTTTGATCTCTTTTTCTCCGAGTCTTTGTACCTTTTAGTCTTACAACAAAGAGGAACAAAGATCCTAATTATACCCATAATCATTATTATCTGAAGAAGTTCCCAGTAATTAAATTTTTTAAAAAAATTTATTTAATGAGCTTTCTACAGGCACATCCAAGCAATACACATTCAAGTAGATAGTGATTAGTATGAAATAGCACTAATTTGAATGACTTGATAAAAGCTCCTACTTCACTACTATGTTTTTAATAATTGTGTAATTACATAGAGAATTATTCCTGTAAATATCACTTGTTTTATATAGAATGGAGGACATGAAGATGTGTTCTATCTGGAGCAAATTTCCAATGTTTTGAAGCTGTATCTTCTTGTGTCAGCTAAAAAGTTAATATGTATGTCTTAATTACACAAACACACACACACACTCTCTCTTGCATGGAATATACACCTTTCATTTGCATGAGTTGAGAATAAGTGCTTAGCTTAGTAGAAGCAGAGGTGGAGGGAAAATAAATCTTCTCTGAAAGAGTTCATGGTCATTACCAGTGAATGAAAATGAAAAGCATATTTCAGTGAACGTCTCCTAATTATCCCATAAGAGAGGCACAATAATTGGCATAGACTATATCGATGTTGTCGCATCTATATCATTTCCAGTGATTCATGGAGCTTTAGAAATGTTATCATGTAATATTGTGCATTTGTTCTTTTTATTTCAGGGCAAAATAAAATGCTGATCTTAAATACAACTGTAGAAAGATGAACTACAGCTCAAAGCAGACCTCCTTCATTTGAGTATTTTTGTTTCACATCGTGTGACTAAGATACTAAAGTATACCATATATACTCATATAATTATTATAAGACACAGTGAGATCAAGGGGACATGTACTGGTCAAAGACTCAGGAAATCTCAATTCAAATTCCTGCTCCACCACTAATTATATAGAGTGACTTTAAATCAACCACTTGCCCTCATTGGGCCCCAGTTTCATCATCTGTAAAAGGAAAAGATTAGAGATTTAGTTTCTAAGGACATTTCTAACTTTCAGCTGCAGTTTTTCTTAATACTACTAGCTCTATGATACATCCTACTTAATTTTATAAACAAGAATAGCTTGGTGGATATATTCCCCTCTTTCTAAAAAGAAAAACAAAAGGGAATATTTATCACTTTCAAAAGGAAACATTTGAATGCCAACCATCTAATACAACTGTAGGCACCAAAATGTTCATTTAATATTTTATTCAGTACACCAATGATACAATGTTATATTAGCTTTTTAAACAAATAATGGAAAGAGACAATGAATTTTAAAAGGGGAAACTAAGATACATATGACGTAGTTTTGATGTCATAGAAATAAAATTAAAATGGTCCTGCCTTTCTAATTCCTATCAAACCCTCCTTTTCACCCAGACTCCAATTTTATCCTTGGGAAAAGGGACTGGGGTAGAAGCAAAAAGATAAAATCTTCCCACGTGATTGGAGCCCAGCTCCTCACATGCTGACATTTCATCAGTAAGAAGTAATTGGCCATCCTTGGTGCAATCTTTACCCTGCAAAGAAATGTTAGTGGTT
Organism: Daubentonia madagascariensis; assembly: GCA_023783475.1. NCBI lineage: Eukaryota > Metazoa > Chordata > Mammalia > Primates > Daubentoniidae > Daubentonia > Daubentonia madagascariensis. Next base: position 15,055,293 of record JAKFHU010000901.1, read on the forward strand.
TCAATGCTGCTGGAAGCTGAGAAGCTCTGCTGGCAATGCCATGGGACTCGATCCCAGAAGGAAAGTTCCTGTGGGTCTAACCTGTCTGACTAGCCACAGAAGCACTGGAACTGCAGGGGAAAGCAGTGCTGATCTTGATCTGTGTGATTATGCATTGTTAGAATTCCTCTTCTGGTCAAAATAAACATTACTCTCATTGTTGATACCAACATGACACAGTGGAAATATTTATATCTCCTGGAAAGCTCATGGTTTGCCTAAGGTGAAATGCAGGTTTGGGGAGAGAGGTTTTATCACCATTTGTCTAGAGAAGTAAAATCGGGGGCAGAGCATGTTGACGGAGGTTGGGCCATTTACATAATTCACTCAGACTTTCAGGAATCCAGGACTTCCTGTTCACATAGGAAATAACTCCAGGGTAAGCTACTAACAGCACAAATCCAAATTCATGTTGGTTGTTTACCCAAGTTTAGAAGAAACAGGAACTTATCTTAGGCATTGTCAGCTGGTCTTCTCTCTATGGCTCTGACCGAATTGTAGGTTTTGAAACCAACTTGGCAGCCATCTTAGGACTCCACAGACATGTGTCACACAAGCCAGCCTCCTTGATCAAAGTAGGGCAGGGGACCAAGTGATAAGGAGACCATTAAATTATACCCCCCTTAGGCAGAGTCCACGGGAAAAAAGGTCCAGTTAGATAAGCTCTCCAGCTTGTTGTGATCCTTATATGGAAGCTTTTTCAGGCTATATAAAGAATAGTACCCTCAAAACAGAGCCAGATAAAAAGACAAAAATAAAACTTCAAAAATTATAGATATTAAGAATTCCATGGAGTATCTGCCACTTAGGATTTTCTGCTTCTTTAAGTTCATTTTCAAATTTATAGTTGAGAAAGCTATTAGCTACTTGCAATCCAAATTTATATTTACATTTACTTTAAGTTCAGTAACTACTACATTTCACATAATTGTGTATTAGTCAGTGCAGTAAGCTTCATTTCTAAAGTATTTTGTGAGTTGTTAAGATGTGAAAAAATTAACATTTCCTAAAAAGGGCAATTCATTTGAGGATAAAATTTGGATAGGGGAATTTTCTTTAGTAAATACATTATCTGAGCAGGCTAGATTCAGTACCAATCATCTTCGGGTTTTCCTGTTTAATCTCAGAAATAAAGTAGGCAAATTTAAAAAGAAGAAGAAAAAGGATCCTGAAAATAAGATAAGTTTGATGGCAATTTGTTGGCGATGTGGAGGAGCTGCCACTTTCCTGGCTGATTTTATTTTCTATGCCCATGATTCGTGAGAAAAATGCCAGTGCAGAAAAAAATAAAAGCCAAAGAAAATGGATTTTGATTAGTAAGGAAATGGTACTGATTGTGAATTTCCAGTTCATCTTATTCTTCTGGCTTTCCTTTCAAAATGTCTTTTCTTGCATGTTTTGGGCTCCCTGAGCTGTTAATGTACCCTAATTGCTTGGTTCTGCTTTCAACTCAGACATTCACTACCTGTACCTGCACTTCCATCTCTCTTATTACTCCACAATCTTTTGATGCAGGCAGTTATTTAGATATGCTTTTTATCAAGTCTCCAAGATTGCCTGAAAAGACGTCTTTCTTCCGGCTCATCAGGGTACCTAATAGCACATTCAGCTTCATTCAGTTCGATTCCACGAACATTTGCTGAGCAGCCCACTACGTGCCAGGCAGCTGGTCAGCAACAGCAGAACCTGAGCTCTCAATTCACGTTCAGCACGGCTTGCTACAGAATATTCTTACTTCTGACAGCTCGTGTCTCTCAGTCCCATCACAGACCTCACGTTTTGAATAAATGGCAGTTTAGATCATTTAGCAATAAACTGTTTCACAGTTATGTAGAGGCCAAACTTTGTCCTGTGAAGTATACCCAGTGACCAGAACAATACACTGTCACGGTTTCTGTGTCTGAATTCAGTGACTCAGTCATTTGGCATTTAATTAGTTAATAAACAGACCGTTTCATTGAGAGTGTGCATTAGCATCTAACACCGGCTGGCAGATGAGCCTTCCTGATTGATTAAAATATACATTTAAATATATTCCCTTAATTTATATCAGTTGCAAAGTGAGGCAGTTATCTTTATAACTGAGAGCATTAGCGTAAATTATTTAGTATCTTCGTTCTAATTTGCACCATATTATAATATCTATCTTGATCTCAAAACTAAATAAATCACCTGTCCCAAATTATAAGCACACCGTGAGTCCTAACATTTTTATATAGCTTTCTCGTCTTTGCCTCACAGTTTTTCCAAAGGGAGCTGGAACTCCAAGGAATAGCAGGGGATTACTTAAATGGAGAAAATAAACTTGAGAAACATTGCTGAGGTCATTTTCATAAGAATGTGAGGCTTAAGTCCTGAGAGGAAAACTTATCGCCCTAAATTCCCACATCCAAAAGACAGAAAAGTCACAAATCAATAAACTAATGAATCATCTTAAGGAAATGGAAATGGAAGAGCAAAGCAATCCTAAAACCAGCAGAAGAAAAGAAATAACCAAAATTAGAGCAGAATTAAATGAAATCGAGAACAAAAGAACAATACAGAAGATCAATGAAACGAAAAGCTGGTTCTTCGAAAAGATAAACAAAATAGACAGGCCACTTGCCAGGTTGACCAGAAGCAGAAAGGAAAGGACTCTAATAAGCTCAATTAGAAATGAAAAAGGAGAAGTCACAACTGATACCATGGAAATACAAAACATCATCTTTGAATACTACAAAAATCTCTATGCCCACAAACACAAAACGTGGAGGAAATGGACAAATTCTTAGAAACACACTACCTCCCTAGGCTCAACCAGGAAGAAACAGAATTTCTAAACAGACCAATATCAAGCACCAAAATTGAAGCAGTAATTAAAAATCTACCCACAAAAAAAAGTCCCGGACCAGATGGGTTCACACCTGAATTCTACCAAGCCTACAAAGAAGAACTGGTGCCTATACTGCAGAAATTATTTGAAAACATCCAGAAGGATGGAATCCTCCCAAACTCATTCTACGAAGCCAATATCACCTTGATACCAAAGCCAGGAAAGGACACAACAAAAAAAGAAAGCTACAGACCAATATCCCTTATGAATATAGATGCAAAAATTCTCAATAAAATCCTTGCAAACCGAATTCAAATGTACATCAAAAAAATAATCCATCATGATCAGGTGGGCTTCATTCCCGAGATGCAGGGATGGTTCAACATACGCAAATCTATAAATGTAATTCACCATATAAATAAAAGCAAGAACAAAGATTATATGATCCTTTCAATAGATGCAGAAAAGGCTTTTGACAAAATCCAGCACCCTTTTATGATAAGAACTCTTAACAATATAGGCATAGATGGCTCATTCCTAGAAACTATTAAAGCCATATATGATAAACCCACAGCCAATATCATACTGAATGGGGAAAAATTGAAGGCATTCCCCCTTAAAACTGGCACCAGACAAGGGTGCCCACTATCTCCACTTCTTTTCAACATAGTGCTGGAAGTCCTGGCCACAGCAATTAGATAAGAAAGAGGAATCAGGGGCGTCCAGATAGGGGCAGAAGAGGTCAAACTTTCACTATTCGCAGACGATATGATATTATACATAGAAAACCCCAAAGATTCAACCAAGAGATTACTGGAATTGATAAATGAATTCAGCAAAGTCTCAGGATACAAAATTAATACACACAAATCCATAGCCTTCATATATGCTAATAACAATCAAGCCGAGAAACAAATTAAAGATGCTATACCTTTTGCAATAGCAACAAAGAAAATTAAATATTTAGGAATATATCTAACTAAGGAGGTCAAAGACCTATATAGAGAGAATTATGAAACACTGAGAAAGGAAATTGCAGAGGATGTAAATAGATGGAAAGCCCTACCATGCTCTTGGATAGGCAGAGTCAACATAGTAAAAATGGCTTTGCTACCTAAATTAATTTACAGAATCAATGCAATCCCTATCAAAATACCAATATCATTTTTTGCCGATCTAGAAAAAATAATTCTACGCTTCGTGTGGAACCAGAGGAGACCCTGTCTAGCCAAAGCAATCTTAAGCAAAAAGAACAAATTGGGAGGCATCTGTCTACCAGACTTCAAACTATACTACAAGGCTATAGTAACCAAAACAGCATGGTACTGGCACAAGAACAGACACGTAGACCAATGGAACAGGACTGAGAACCCAAATATAAAACCAATCTCATACAGTCACCTGATCTTTGACAAATTCCAGAAAAACGTACACTGGGGAAAAGAATCCCTATTCAACAAATGGTGCTGGGAAAATTGGATGGCCATATGTAGAAGACTGAAAGTGGACCCACACCTCTCACCTCTCACAAAAATCAATTCACAATGGATAACAGATCTAAACCTAAGACATGAAACCATAAGAATTCTCAAAGAAAACGTTGGAAAAACTCTTATGGACATTGGCCTAGGCAAAGAATTTATGAAGAAGACCCCCAAAGCAATCACAGCAGCAACAAAAATAAATACATGGGACCTGGTCAAATTGAAAAGCTTCTGCACAGCCAAGGAAACTATCACTAGAGTGAGCAGACAACCTACAGAATGGGAGAAAATATTTGCATGCTACACCTCTGATAAAGGGCTGATAACCAGAATCTATACAGAACTTAGGAAAATCAACAAGAAAAAATCAAACAACCCTATTAAAAAATGGGCAAAGGACATGAACAGAAACTTTTCCAAAGAAGACAGAATGATGGCCAGCAAACATATAAAAAAGTGCTCAACTTCTCTAATCCTCAGGGAAATGCAAATCAAAACCACAATGAGATATCACTTAACTCCAGTGAGATTGGCTCATATCAAAAAATCCCCAAATAACAAATGTTGGCGGGGATGTGGACAGATAGGAACACTCATACACTGCTGGTGGGACTGCAAATTAGTACAACCTCTATGGAAAAGAATATGGAGATACCTCAAAGAATTAAAAGTAGAATTACCATTTGACCCAGCAATCCCACTACTGGGTATTTATCCAAAAGAAAAAAAGACATTTTATAATAAAGACATCTGCTCGCGAATGTTCATAGCAGCACAATTCACAATTGCAAAGTTGTGGAAACAACCCAGGTGCCCATCAATACACGAGTGGATCAATAAAATGTGGTATATGGATACCATGGAGTATTACTCAGCAATAAGGAACAACAGTGAATTAACACATCTGGTATTATCCTGGTCGGAGCTAGAACCCATTCTTCGAAGCGAAGTGTCACAGGATTGGAAAAACAAGCACCACTGGTACTCACCATCAAACTGGTACTAACTGATGAACACTTACATCACACAGGGCAAGAACACTCATCTGAGAGCGGGCGGGCAGGAGGGGGGTGGAGGGGATGGGAAAAACTCTCACTGAATGGATGTGGGGAGCACAGTTTGGGGGATGACCACGATTATGGCTCTGACACGGGTAGAACAGGGGCAATGTGTATGGCCAAAGTGTTGTACCCCCATGATATTCTGAAATTAAAAAAATAAATTAAAAAAATAATAATAATAATAATCCTAAAGGTCAAAAGCACTAATAAAAAAATGACATATGCCCATAGCATGAGCCAATAAAAGGGAAAGTTAACTGGGAAAAAAAAAAAAAAAAAGAATGTGAGGCTTAGAATCGGAACTATGTTCATTTAAATATTTTGTCATGAATTGAAAATAGAAAATAGTCTGTGCTCTCTCAAGATGTGAGGTTATTTTGTTAATCACTGTGGATGTTTTTTGTTTGTTTCTAATCCCTATAGAAAATCCTTCTATCACCAATTACTTATGAGAACCCATTATGTGACTAGCTTTGCAATGAGCTCCATAGACTGGATGGTGCACAAGAAAACACAAGATTAAACTGCAGTCATGTTAGAAAGATGAGACATACAGAAAGTAGGAAAAAATGAAATATTACATAGTGTTATTTGTGCAAATATAAGTAAGGGAAACACCATTTCAAACTAAGTTTTCACTATAGAAAACTTAGAAAATACAGAAAAGTACCAAGAAAAAAATTAAATCACCTATAATGTCATCATTTAAAAATAACCATTATAATATTTTGGTGTTTAGCCTCCTAGACTTATATGAATATATTTTTTTTCCAAATTGAGATTATACTAAGTTTACCATTTTCTAACCTTCTTTTCCCACTTAATGCTTTATCATAAACATATTCCCATGTTGTTAAATTTTATTATTGGATGAATTTTTTTTTTTTTTTGAGACAGGGTCTCACTCCTCATTCCGTCACCCAGGCTGGAGTGGTGCAGTGGCGAGATCATAGCTCACTGCGGCCTCAAACTTTTGGTCTCAGGTGATCCTCCTGCCTCAGCCTCCCAAATAGCTGGGACTACAGGCATGTGCCACCATGCCTGGCTAATTTTTTAATTTTTTGTACAGTCAGGGTCTTGCTATGTTGCCCAGGCTGACCTCAAACTCCTGGCTCAAGTGGTCCTCCTGCCTTAGCCTCCCAAAATGCTAGGATTACAGGCACCACTGCACCTGGCCCTCGGTTGAATATTTTTATTATTCATTCTTTGTGAGTATTTAAAGTAATATTTCATTGTCTAAAATATGTATCCAAAAACAAAAAAATAAAAATGTAATATTTCAATACTTTAAGTGAATCTTTGTGCACATTCATAATTAGGGAAATAGATTGTGGTAGACATCACTAGTGCTCAGCAATATCCGATTCCTACTGCGTGGGTAATTGGAAGAGAACGCTTCCAAATCCCTACTTAGAAAGGGTCATGTGTCTTGTTTGAGCCAATGGGCTGAAACAATTAATAGCCAGGGCGTGAATTATCCCTCCTCTCTCGCAGCGAAGGTGAGACTCTGTATTCCAAATGGCGCCATCTCATTGAGGAGCCTCATCTTCCTGGGTCCCTGAGTACCTGTGGAGCAGAGCCCTCTGACAACTTACGTGGGACTTGTAGAGATAAACTCCATAAACTCAAGATAAACTCCTGTGTCAAGTTACTGAGACTTCGTGGTTGTTTACTTCTGCAACATGACTTAGTCTAGGCTGGCCAATACATGCATGAATATTTTAATTAGTACTTAAATCACATTATATATTGAGATTGGGTTTCCTTTTGGTATTTGACAGTGACAATTTTAGCTATAGGATTTCACATTTCCCCCCCATAACTTGTCATTATCCTCAGAGGCTTTTTTATTAAAATAGATGGCATTTATTGAGAACTTATTATGTGGTAGACATTTTCTAAGCACAATACATATATTAATAACTCATAAATTATGTCAAGAAATTCATTCCTTCTTTCAACAGATTATTCAGCAACTAAGGGCAAACTACTGTGTTGGGTGCCATGTAGCTTATGAATTTAGAAAATACTCAAGTCCTAAAGTACTTCCAGCTCAATAAAAGAGAAGAAACACATACACCAATGGCCACAAAGGTAAAGAGAGTGTGCTAAGTGTCACATGAGAACTGTATACTAAATGCAGTAGGAGCTTGGAAGAGAGAAATCAGACATACTTTCTAGCTGGTGGTATGTTAAATGGCCTCATGGAAGAAGCTATTTCCTGAAAAATATATAGGATTTCAATAGGTGCAGTACAAGGAGGTCAAGTCAGAGAATGGGAATACCAATGCTAGTACATATAAAGGAGAAGATACAATGAATTGTCAGAATGTTTGAGTAGTTCAGGTTAACCAGATTATAGGGTTTATTTTTAAAGAGATTGACAGAAAGACTAGAAATTAGCTTGGTAGCAGCCCAAAATTCACAATCATGAATGCAAGCCTAAGGAAATCTTATATTATGCATTAGTCATTGGAGAAATTATAGGAAAAAGTTTGAGTAAGTGAGTTGCACAATCAGATCTGTCCTTTAGGATGTATAAACAAACTCAGACTCATGAATTGGATTGCAAAGTGGGAGAGTCTAGACAGGAGTTCCTAACCCTGGATGTATGTTGGAATCTGCTGGGGAGCATTAGAAAATACTGATATATGACCCACCTGCTAGAGATTCAGATATAATTGGCTTGGGTATAGCCTGGACATTGGGATAATTTGAAGCTCCACAGGTGATGCTTATATGCATCCAGGGCTGGCTGTTGACCATTTAGAAGGTGATTGAAACATTTCAATAAAAGAAGGACCTGACTCAGGGCAGTAGAGGCAGAAATGAAGTACACTGATGGAAACAGAAGATGAAGGAGAAAATTGGGGTAATGATGCCTTCGAGATTGTGAGACCAAATGCCCAGGAGAAAGAGACAATTGTAAGATAAAGGACGCTCAGAAGCAAGAGCTTGCTTGTGGAGGAGGACAACAAGTTGAGTTTTGGCTCACTTGACTTTTTAGTGTTGGTGTATGATCCAGCTAGAAATCAAGATTTCAGAGCTCATATGTAAGGGAGGGAATCAACCGTCTGTAGTCAGGTCTTAGTTGAAGTGGGAGAATTGAGCCAAAGACAGGACATTGAGACAGATGTCTGAGGACAGGGAGAAGAAGAGTCACAGAATGAGGTGTCCAAAGGCTTGTAGGCCAACCAGGTTAGTGGAATATAATGAACACCAAGAAAGAAGAGACTCATGAAGGAGGAGACTGTGTCAAATGCTACAGAAGCATCGGAGGGGATGTGTGCAAAGACAGGTTTATGGGGTTCATGGAATGGGAGATATTGGGGACCTTTGGAAACCATTTTAGTGATGCTTGGGGTCAGATTCTGTTACCAAAAGTTTGGCACTTGTCCCCAAGGCCACATCTGAAGAATGACGACAAGCAGCTTGAGGAGAAGGAAAAAGAAGTTTATTAATTTGCCTGCAAATGAGGAGGTTGGCAGACTCCCATCTTAAAGTACCAGCATCCTGCCTCTGAGCAGAAATACAGAGCTTTTAAAGGGAGATTTTCAGCTTCAGGCTACTGCTGTTCAATTATAGTTGATGGTTCTGATTCATCCCATCTTTGGCTAAGACAATCTCATGACCTCCAACCAGACAATTCCCTTGAGCCATCTCCTATGGCACAAAGAACAAAGAACACTCCCCTGCCCCTCCTGACCACTGGTCTTAGTTTCAGTGGTCCTGACCACTTAGGTTTTAGTTCTCAAAAAGGTTGAGGGGGTTTTGAAGAGACAGAAAACATTTTTACCATTTTTCAGGCCATTCTGTCTGTTATATAAGGCCATGCAAGGCAAAAGTTAAATCACTCCTACAGGCCATGAATTTGCTTAACAGATCACTTGAGTGCGGTGTGTTGTGGCTTGTCTCTGTTTGACAGACTTCCTTATCTTAGCTTAAAACATCCCAAGCCTTTAGACAAAGCTTTATTTCTTTAACCAATTATAAATCAAAGAATCTCTAAACCTACCTATAACCTGTAAGCCTCCACTTTCCTTTTCCTTTTTGCCAAACCAATGTATACCTTCCATGTGATTTATGATTTTACTTGCAATTCCTGTCTCCCTAATGTATAAAACCAAATGGTAACCCAACTGCCTCAGGACCACTTACTCAAGGCTTCTTGGTCGTGGATGCCTGGGCCATGGGCACACAAGTTTGGCTCAGAATAAACCTCTTTAAATTATTTTACAAAGTTTGGGTTTTTTCCATTAACAATTTATAAATAGATAGGTACAATGCTTTGCCATGGGTTTTTTGCCTTCCTGAATTAAGATACAGCATCCTTCAAGATTTCTTACAACAACTTTTTTTGCTTGGCTCACAAAGGACTGTCCCTTACGAGTGAGAAGAAGGAGCTCTTTTGGTTTAAGTCCCAAGCGTCTTTACATCCTTTGCAATGATTTTTGTGCCCCAGAGTCTTTTACACAGTGTGGCAAGAAGACTCAGGATGGATGAAAGGTGTGCATTTCTCTGGTAAAGTGGAGCAATTTCTAAAGAGGAGGTAGGAAAGGTGAATTGGTCCACCACAGACCTCAGGCAGATTCATTGCAGGAAAGAATGTAACTGAAGTTTGTGATCAGAAGAGTGATTCCCTTAAAGACATCCATGCTCATGCACCCTCTGGAAATCCTTTGTTTATCCCTAAAATTGGAAACCCTTGCTTAGATAAGGGATTGGCAAACTACAACCTATGAGCCAAATCTTCTCTGCTGCCTGTTTTTGTAAATAAAGTTTTATTAGAATGCACCCATGTTCATTTGCTCACATATGGCTGCATTTGCACTGTTAACAGCAGGGCTGAGTAGTTATAACAGAGATTGCATGGCGCTCAAAGCCTGAAATATTCATTATCTGGACCTTTACAGATAAGTTTGCTGACCCTTATTACAGATATTACAAAAGTGCTGTAAATGTTCAGGTCAAAGAACTTTTGGGGTACTTTTTGGGTCCCTTTGGGAGGGAGTACTTTAGGTTGGGGAGGTCAACCTAAAATATGCTACTTAGCTGGGAAAAAATGGAAAAGTGAACAGAATGTAAACAGGTCAAAAAAACATGCTATCTCTGTATCTAACATAAAAATGAGGATTCCATATGATAAACAAATGTTGTCAAGGGGGTTCGGTCTAGGTCTAGTTGCTCATCGCACAAAAATCCAATTATTGAGACAACAAGGAATACCAAGGAAGAAAGGAATTTTTAATATGACAAACATCTTGCTGGACAAAATGGGAGAAGCTGCCTCAAATGAATCTCTCTGACTAAGGGATATGGTAGGTTTTTAAAGGAGGGGCCGTGTGCCTTGGGGTAGGTCATGGTGTATCTCACAAAGGTCTATAGGCATTGGGGGCAGGTTGTGGGGGATGGTGAATCTTGGTGCCAGGAATTCTGCCCTGGGGCCTTCAGAATCTCAACTCCTTTGTCTTGTAGAAAATCCATCATTTCAGGCCAGGTGTGGTGGCTAACGCCTATCATCCCAGTACTTCAGGAGGCTGAGGTGGGAGGATCACTTGAGGCCAGGAGTTAGAATCCTTCATTTCTGGGAAACAACTCAAAGGGTCAAATAGTTAGTTAAGGGAGAAGATTATAAAAATCATATGGGGATTCATGGAGCCAGTTACACAAATAGGCCCATGCTAAATTTTACAGCCAAGAGAGTTATGTATGAAGGAAATAGGCCCATAAATAATGCTTTGGTCAAGCAGAAGGAACCATTAAAAACACATGCTATCATCCAAACCAATATAAGGGTAAATTGTTCCCAATCACGTGGGTATTCCCCCTGGAAGTCTGAAAGTAGCAGTTGGCAATGAATGAGAGCCTTAAGCAGGTTTTAATAATGGTGGATGTCTTCACTAATGCAAGTAATTGATTCAGATATGAAACGCAAACTCAGTAATGTAATCTAAGTGGTATTTAGTTTTCTAATCTGGCTCTGATTTCTCAGAAGAGACTGTAGTACGTAGGTGACCTCCACCAATTTTTTTCTCGTTTTTTTATTAAAATTATATTCAGTCTTTAATGTTTTCTTTAAATTGCCATATAAGCACTCTAAAAAATGACATCAGCAACAACAAAAACAACAAACATTAATACTCCTCTTATTGGAACTGATTAACTAAAGTTCACATTATTTTTAAGGACATTAGAAATACGACTTTCATGTAGGTGCAGTAAATCCAGCTAGTCCATATGTATCTTAGAAGTGCATCCAGAAAAACTCCTTTAATTAACTAAAAAGTATGGTTGAATTCACTCTATCAATGATAGCATCATCAGCATTTATTAAGGATCTACCATGTATAAGATATTGGGTACATCTGAGTGTAGGATGGTACTTTTCAAATCTTCTCTTTGCAGATGTGATCATGGTATTCATTTGGACTAATTAGAAGAAATTTTTGGTAAGGATATTTTTTGATTCAGCCTCCTTCTGAATTATGAAAAATTCAAAATTGAGAGTGTCTCAATTCATAGTTTTTCTCTCCAGTGTTAACTTCCTGTCATAAGGGTGAGCAGAGATTATTTGCAAATTCAATATTTAAAACTTAGTATAATTAACATCAAATATCCAATGTAAAAATAGATAGCTCCATAGACTTCACTATACTCTGACATTGATTCCAAATTTACTAAACAAAAAATTTTTTTCATACCTTTATTTACTTAGCATTTGATATATAATCAAGGCCTGATCGGGAGACAAAAAACATACAGTAATTTGAACAAGGACAATGTAATGTATGGAACTATTAACAGGAACTTGGTTAGTAAGAGTTAAAGAAAATGATAAACAATACAGGAATAGCAGATATCAGGAGCAGCCTCTGTACCTAGGACCGAGACAGAGCACTCAAGGAAGACCGCTGCTCAAACAGGGCTGAGATACAAACCTCATTGAAGAGGGTGTTACATGTTACTGTATCTCACTGGACAGCAAGAAGTAGCTGAAGTACCATGTGGGCAGAACTTGCTGGAAGTCTGTCCTCTGGAATGCTGGGGGAAACCATCACAGGCAGGTGCCAGGCTTCAGAACTAACTATAAAGTCACCCAAGAGAGTGGGGGTGGAGGTTGTTTATAGGCCTGTGCCTTGCTGGCAACACTCCACTCTGAAGCCATCAGAGGAGGTTCCAGGGAAACTGCTAGCTGCCGTGGCTCATGTTGAGCTGCAGGGACTGGGATCTGAAACAGTCTTCCTTTACAGGAGCAGGCACTGGAAAAACTGCACGCTGCACAGGAATTTGGCAAGGCAGGCACACCAGAACGTAGAAGACAAAAGCCTTTTTGCTTCAGAGTTCCTTGAGTACCCTCCATGTGATAACACCTAACATTGTGCCAGCTGACAAAAGAGAAATATTTACAAAGCCCACCTCCATGATTACAGAGCAGTGGGTAAAGAAGGGCATACCTTGAGCTGAGAGGTAATACATCAATAACTAGCACACTTGGCTTTCATGAGCCTGTCTTCAATGTGCTATAGCTCTTCATCACTGCTGAAATGAAAATTTCATTTTCCATTTCTCTATATAACACCACAAATATACCCAGAAGGCTTTTGGTAACCATTCATTCAGCAAGCATTCTATTGAGGCTCATCAAAGACACTCAGTAGAATGTCCTTGATGAACCTGGTATGTTCTCAGGAGTCAGAAGTAAATGATAAAAATTTATAACGCAGGCCACAAGATCGTACAGTTGAGTAGGAGAGGTAAATGGATAAGTAGTTGGATACAGTGGGCTGAGTACGATACCACAGGTGTATATACACAATGTCCATGAACCACAGAAGAGAAGCTAAGTGTGCTCTGGAAGAGAGAAGGGTGAGGATGGACAAGGTCTTGCAGAAAAGGTGGCATCTTATTTGCATCTTGAAAGAAAAAATAGGAGTTTTCCAGGAAGACAGGAGTGAAAGGGCCTCCTCTCCCGGGGTGCAGTAGGTGCAAAAGCTCAGGTCATAAAGATAATGAGTTATTGTCTGAAGGGCCAGAGACTGCCTGGTAGCTAGCAGCCACATTGGAAAGACCTCATCTTGATACAAAAACTAAGACTTGACATTAAAGATTATCCTTTTTCCATTTTCTGAAATACTTTTTTAGAGAAATACACTAACTTCATTTGTCATCCTGGGGAGTTGAAAATAATAAAATGGAATGCTTGGATCTGTACTTGGGGAAGAATCAGACTGAATGCAAATGAGAACAAACACTATTAAAAAAGAAGTGACTTGCTCTCTTTCTTTTATTATTTTCTTAATTCAAATGTGACTCTGGAGTGCAACCAACATAATATATTGGAGGATCAGAACATCTGAGCCACATCACTGATTAGCTTGCTTTTCACCCAAAGCAAAGGGGAAAAAAATTATTGATGAATTAAATAAATGACTCACTGAAAATGACAGAGCATGCAACATTTTGGTAAATATGGCATGGCAACCGTACTGAGCCATATTTCAATTTTGAACCAGAGTAGTAGGCAATGCAATTCTCTAGTTTTCAGCTCAGAATTTTAGAAGAACTAATAAAGATTTAACATTATGTTATGGAGGTCTGAGGAGCTGCCCAGAGCGGAAGAGGAGGGAAGTCTCCAAAGATTGATTTTGATTGTCAGGGAAGATTCTGTGTTCCTTTCCTTGGCTGCAGGGAAAACGTGTGTGTGCCCTGAGCAGAACAAGCTTGGGGAGGATGTTCTTGCATCCAGAACTTTTGTTAGTACTTGAAAGTCAGGTCTTGTAGCAAATACTTTTTTTTTTAATTTTTAAAAATTTAATTTAATTTCAGAGTATTATGGGGATATAAATGTTTTGGTTACATAAATTGCTTTTGTACAGTATGAGTCAAAGTTATAAGTGTGCCCATCACCCAGATAGTGTGCGTTGTACCTGTTAGGTATAAATTTACTCATCCCCTCCTCCCCCCTCCCACCTGCTTGACTTCCAGCGAGTTTTATTTCCATATGTGAACATAAGTGTTGTTCGGTTAGTTCCAATTTAACGGTGAGTACATGTGGTGTTTGTTTTTCTATTCTTGTGATACCTCACTTAGAAGAATGTTCTCCAGTTCCATCCAGGTTAATACAAGAGGTATTAGTTCACCATTTTTTTATGGCTGAGTAGTTACTCCATGGTATGCATATAGCACATTTTATTAATCCACTCATGTATTGATGGGCACTTGGGTTGTTTCCACATCTTTGCAATTGTGAATTGTGCTGCTATAAACATTTGGGTACAGGTGACTTTTTTATAAAACGTCCTTTTTTTCTTTGGGTAAATATCCAGTAGTGAGATTGCTGGATCAAATGGTAGGTCTACTTTTAGTTCTTTGAGGTATCTCCATACTACTTTCCATAGAGGTTGTACTAGTTTGCAGTCCCAGAAAATGCTCTTCTAACTCAGTCAAGTGTTGGCTCTAACACTCCTGCCTGGTTCTGAAGGGGCCTATCAAACTAGCTATAAATGCTGGTAGGGTTCAAGGCTGGTTTGACCCATGGGTAGAGCAAGCAATCATTTATATGTTACAGTTTGACAAATAACCAACAACTTCCCAGAATGCCATCCTCCATTGCTTGGCATTTTACCATGTTACATATTACTGCATGTATTTTACAAATATTGATTGAGTAATTGGGTTAAACTATTGCCATCTCCAGAGATCCCCTGCCAAAAAAGCCCACATAACTCTAGGATAGATAGTAATGGCTGACATTTATTGGACAGTAACTAATTCAGCCCATGTCTAAATTATTAAAAATAATGAACTCATTTAATTCTCACTGTGAAATAGGTTCTTTTAGTAACCCCATTTTCCAGATGATAAAACTGAAGCACAGAGAGATTAAGTAATTTTTCCAAGGTCACGCAGCCAGTACATGTTGAAGGTGACACTTGAAGGCAGCCAGGTTTCACTATTCTAAGGTTTTGTATTAATTCATCACTTGCCTAGTTAAGGATATGACTTAGGATTATATTGTAAAGAAGTCCTTTTGAGTCCTTCTATGAGCTAAACACTGTTCGAAGCATTTCAAATACATTATTTTACGTTCTCTTCAAATTTAATATTTTTCTAAGATAGGTAACAGTTCCCTAGTACCACTGAAGCAATCTCTTTGTGAAAACCACCCTATTTTCAGACTATCCATCCCCATCTCTCTGCTAGTACTTTCTTGCCAGCTGAGGGCAATCTCCCATCCCTTTCATGAAGCAATTTTGACGCCTGTACTTCCAGATACTTATTCCCCTATGCACACATAAGCTTTATTGGTAAACCCACCAATTTAATAGCTATTCTGTATGTAAAAAAGAGAAGAGCAGAACAGTAATATTGAAAGCATCTACGAAGTACTGGATATAATGCTGTACTATATAGATCTCTATCTCATGGATTCTAAAACATGCAGTTTTTTCATGTAACATCTCTGAAATTGAGATGCTCCTCATAATCAACTGTGTCTGACAATCGCTGTTGACCAGCCAGTAGTCATGACTTTATTGTCATCCTTATTGTTCTTAGAGGAATGACAGGACAACTCCAATCTCTTGACATTTAGCGTAGTCAACAAAACACTTAAGGACCATTTGAAGAAGGAATGGAAGTTCTGGTTGGTGTTTGAAAACCTTCTATTGACATCCCAGTATCAAAACTTGCCCTGTGAGTGAGAACATCATGGGAGAAATCTTTCAGGAAATGCTGCATCACCATTGTTCTTGCAGCCCCAGAGGGTGATGTTGTTGTAAAACCATAAATATCAAGAACTCTGAGTCAAGGCCAGGCACGGTGGCTCACACCTGTAATCCTAGCACTCTGGGAGGCCGAGGTGGGTGGATTGCTTGAGTGCAGGAGTTCAAAACCAGCCTGAGCAAGAGTGAGACCTCGTCTCTACCAAAAATAAGAACAAAAAATCAGCCAGGTGTTGTGGCACGTGCCTGTAGTCTCCCAGCTACTTGGGAGGCTGAGACAGGAGGATCACTTGAGCCCAGGAGTTGGAGCTTGCAGTGGGATTTAATGACACCACGCACTCTACCCAGGGTGACAGAGCAAGGACTCTGTCTCAACAACAACAAAACAAAAGAACTCTGAGTCAAAAAGTAACTGTGAAAGGTCAGATGTGAAGTCTAGGAATATGTAACCCACTATTTTTCTTACCTGTTCCCTTTTATGTATGCCCAGGAGTCATATTTGATTTACAAAAGGAAAACTGTGTCTAAATAAGTTTAAAAGAGCTCTTTGAATAAGAAATAAATAAAAATTCTAAGAAATAAGAAAGATTGTACGTGTAGATTAATTGGCAGCATTTTTTTCTTTCTAAGTGAAATACAAAATAATGATGCTATATATAATCAATGCTATCTTAGATTTGGAGAATGTCTTAGTCTGTGCAGGCTGCTATAATGAATTACCATAGACTGGGTGGCTTAAATGACAAACATTTATTTCTCACGGTTGTGGAGACTGGGAAGTCTAAGCTTGAGGTGTCGGCAGATTTGGTGTCTGGTGAGGGCCTTCTTCCTCATCAGCAGATGGCCTTCCTTGCTGTGTCGTCACATGGTGGAGAGCAAGGTGAGAACAAGCTCTGTGTCTCTTCTTATAAGGACACTAATCCCATCATGAAAGCTCCACCCTCTAACCACCTAACCACCTCCCAAAAGCCCTACCTTTTAATACCATCACACTGGGAGTTAGCATTTCAACATATAAATTTGGGAGAGGGGAACACATTCAGTCCATAATAGGAAAATATTTGTTGAATTCTCACAACAACCCTAAGAAGTAGGTATCATGTTGTCAGTTCACAGAAGCAGCACAGACTGTCCAGCTAGAAAGAGTTGGAGTTGAGATCAAGCTTAGGTCGTGGCAGACTCACACTCCTGCCTTTTGCTACCGCATGTGGCCTCTACAGGGCTCAGTGTCTGCCATTTACCAGTTTTGTGGTCATTTAACAGTTTCCACTTCTATTAAATGGCAATGAAAACACCTAGAGCACAGAGTTGCTGGGAGGATTAAATGTAGCCAGACTTCACAACCTTTCAAACCTGGTAACTCTGGGAGACATTATCCTTGTCATGAATTAACATCTGCCACATGAGAGCTCTTGAAATGCCTGCCTTTTGTTCGAGTATCATTAGATATGTTTTCATGTGAACGTCCACTGACAACTAGATGATCAGCATTTTGAGGACAGGGATTTGTTGTTGGAATCAATTTGTATTCTTTATAGCATCCTGTGTACATAATTGGTGTTGAATGGATATTTGTCTAAATGAATAAAGTAGCATTTGAAAAGTTGTGAAGCATTCAATGCTACTGATATTCTTCCCTGTGAACCTGTTGGAACAGAAGACAGGCTGGGAACAGCATATGTTGGTGATGATTTGGCTGCAAAACGCGTGAGACTTTTTAATAAAACTGCACTAGACCACACTCTCTCCCACGATGATATTGATGACATTTTAGGTAGCACGAGAAGAAGACTCCTGAGAGTGGAAAAAATGGAACAGGAGATAGAACAAAGAGTTGGAAACGCTGATTTTTTAGAGAATGCATAGCTAGGAAAGAGTCCCACTTGCTGTGTGATACATGCCTTTTTGTTGTGTACTAAGTCATCTGAGACCCCATAGAAGGAGCTTTTGTCCTTAGGAAGCAATTTTCAGTCAAGTTCCAAAATAATGTCAAATAATTATCTTTTTAAATACATGTTTATGTATTGTAATTAACTTTAGAATTGGCGTTTCTAATCCCCAGTGCCTAAGAAATTCCCTGGTAGTAAGTTAGTTATTTAGGGAAGGGCATTCATTCTGGGCCTATAAATTTTATTTAAAATTGAGCCATCTTCCTGCTGTTTGTTTAACAGTCCCTGTGTTGTTCGCGGGAAAGTAATGCATCTCCCTAAATGCACCTAACTCACTACTGGCGAATGAGTTGGGCACAGGGGCCTCGATATGTAATACCAAGAAATTTGTATACAGGAACACATGCCGACGATGCAGAATTTTTTTTATAGCCAAGATGTGTGTGATTTTGCCTTCTGGATCTTCCCAGCCCAGCTTAACACCCATTCCATTGAGAGGGTGCTTTGAAGCTTGCATGTGGGGATGCTGAACAGAGAGACTCCACAACTGTTCCCATTTGCAGAGTACTTAAAAATAAATGAATAAATACGGAGGCGGGACATAAGGATTTGTTTCATAATTCTGATTTATTGCAGACTGAGGCTACATGTAGAAGGAGAGGAAGCTGAAGGAGAGGAAGTTGAAGGATACTCCCCAGACTGGGGTCCCAAATTCTTTCCCTGGCCTTAGCTTCCAAATTTCCTACCATGAATATCATTCCTTTGGGTAATGTCCACTTTCCTAAGTAAAAGTGATACAAAGGGCTGAGTATAAAGTTTTTATCATGCAGTCCTGAATTATACTGAATCTGTTTCTTCTATATTAGACCTAGGGCTCTTTGAGATGGGTCCACAAATTACACACAGTTTTACATTCAAGTTTAGGATTAAAATTCATGTGGTATAAAGAGGACTGATCCAGTTGGGGAAGCCTCCCACCCTGGGAGGAAGGAGAGGTTCCCATGTGCCCAGAAGTGCAGGCAGGGGGTAAAACAATGGTGAGGGGGTGGGCAGGGGGGGAATAAAACTTCTATTTCTTTAACAATTGTGGCTGGCTCAGAGGTTTCACATTGTTTTCAAATAAAAACATACCCTTTCAATGGCTGACCGTTGTATCTTAATTTGAGAATGTTGCAATGTAAGGCAGTCGGAATTCATATCACATTTTAGTAGGAGGGTCAGTTGTGACAGCAAATAACAGGCACGCACAACCCAGCCTAGCTTCCCGGATTGCAGAACGCTTACAAAACCAATTACAGCGGGCTGCGCCACATTACAGAATTCAAAAGCTATAACCAATTGTTATAAAAAGCAAATGGAGCCACATGCTACAGTGGGTTTTTTTTTTTGTTATTTTTTTGTTTTTTGGGTTTTTTTTCTTTTCCATTAAATCACAACAGAGTATCTTTGGCCTAATGTCCCCTGTGAGACGAGTTGGGGTGATTTGTGTAGAAATTCTCACTTGACAAGCAGCTGCGAAGGCGCGCTCCGGGTTGACAGGCAGAGCAGCGCCGCATCCACCCGATAACTCAGGAACAAAAAGCAAATCAATAGACGTAATATTGCAAAACACTGCAGCAGGATAAACACAGCTCTCACATCTATTTGATTTTTTTCTCCCTCATCTGTCAACACAATTGAGAAGTCGCGCTTGCTAATTGTCTTCAATTGGCAGACTCCGCCGACTTTGACTGGAGCTGCGACACTTGGATGTCACAGTCTTTGCCGCTCGTGGTCGCCAGCCTGGCAGCCTTGGAAGCGGCCTCCATTTTGGGCGGGCGGCGTTCATCTGCACGATTTCTCTCTGTCTGGACGAGGCACACTCTCCATTATGCAGTTCTTCTCATCATTAGCACCGACTGAAGAATCCGTGCCATGTTCTCTGTATCCAAAATATTTGAGGGAGGCAAAGAATCCCAGGAAGTCAATGAAAATGCGCTTCTATTGCCAGCTAGCATTTGCAACTGCCAGACTTCCTTGCATTCAAATTAGATTACCCAGCAGAGAAAGGACAGAGAGGGACTGGTTTCAGACTAAGCTTTCTTTTGTGACTAAATGCAATGTTTAAAGGAATACACTTGATTTGCTTTCTAAGAGGTCATGCACCATCAGCACCCTTGTTTGCGCCTTGCAAGATTGTGATGTCACCAACAAAACTTTAAATTCCCCAAAGACAGGAACAGTGAGTCCCTTGTCCTCCACACACCTAGCACAGTGCTCAGCAAACATTTGGGGGCTAACTATACTGGCCATATTGACCAAGGGAGGCTAGAACTACAGAGAACAAAGGAATATTGGCCCAGCATCTCAGGGGCCTACAATGTTCTAGGAGGAGGGTAGGATGACTGCATTTCACTCTAACACCCTGGATAGTATACAGGCGTGGCACAATATTCATCCCATCTGTTAGTAGTAGTTGTCCAAGCTGTCCTTGCAAGGTCCTAGGAAGTAGAGCTCTAAGAACTTGACAAAGAATCCAGGTATACTAGGCTTTATAGATGAACCAGTAGTGGGTAGTTCTGGCATCCTTGGTAAGGAGGCTGGCTGAACTCATCCTTCGAAGACCTCCTCACTAAGTGCCAGTAGTGCTGGGAACTTTCCCTGTTCATGCATGTTCTTGGGGTCACGGAGCAATGGCTGAATCTCAGACATTTTGCAAATCTATTCTCTCTGGTCTGTTCCACTTTCCCCAGACACTTTCACCTCATAATATCAATCTCTCTCTTTCTCCGTCTCTCTCTCTCTCTCACACACAGATACACATTGCCTCTTTATTCCGAACAATTTCAAATATACCGGAGACACAATGTAGAATTAACTTCCATGTACTCAAACCCAGCTTCCACTCATATCAACTCATAGCTAACTGACTTCACTCACTTGCCCTCTCTTACAGCGATATCACTGTGGAGCAATATCCAGCTGATTTGCAAATATTTCGGTATACTGTGTATCTCCAGCAGGAAACCAAGTACCGTCTCCAAGAAATCTCTGAGCCCTCAGACAGAGCTTTGGGCTCCCTGCTTTGTGTTTCCATGATCCTTAGCTTGCTCCCGACTAGAACAAAATTGGTAGTCAGGCTGTTTCCGAATGTCTCCATTGTTAGACGGTAAAACCATGGACACCTGAGAGCCCCACCTAACAGGTAGAAGCTCACCAAATGGCATCTGTATCAAAGAGATCAGTCCCCTTGCACGGGCCACAGGCTGCACTCCTGGCCCTAACACACCCACACACAAAAGGAAGTAAGCCAGCCACTTTGCTATTCCCCTTTGAGACAAACAATTTGGATAGTGTGAGAAAACAAATTACAGTGTGGTGTATAGACTTTTGGTTCTTAAGAGTTTGGGGAGGGGTGGTATTTTTCTTATAGAGAGAGGGGTCTCACTATGTCGCCCAAGCTGGTCTTGAACTCCTGGGCCTCAAGCGAGGCTCCCACATTGGCCTCCCAAAGTGCTGGGATTACAGGAGTGAGCCACCACGCCCAGCCTTTGGTTTTTAAACTAACCACTGTTTTAGTGCCTGGCCTCAAAGACTGTGGGACTCACCAGCTCCATTTCCCAGCATCCTGCGGAGGACCTCATGTTTTCACTCTTCTGATCCAGGCACTGAATTTTCCTGCCAGAAAACACAGCTTTAGGTTATAAAATCACAGCCACTGAAACAAACTGCTGCCCATTTCTGTCTAGATTTCTCAGCTGCAAAAATCATTGTCTTTTCAGAGCATGCTTGTACATTTCCTCAGTAAGTAGCCACCCTCTGCTTTCATTTTTGACAGTAAAATACCAGAGAGGAGGAAAAAATGGCTTTTAAGAGTGTTCAAAGTTTTACATTGCAATTCTGATCCCTGATTGTAATTTTCCTGGTCGTAGTTCTCCTTAAGTTTTAATACACGTAAAATGACTTGGCTATAAAATCACAGAGTAAAGGACAATTTTGATCTCCATGTTAAAATAATCCACTTTACAGAATTATCAGGAAAGCTGAATTGTAGCTTGTATATTAAGATTTTTAATAGTGTCATTTTATGGAGTAGAAAAGGTTACCTTCAGACTTGAGACATCTGAAAAAATGAAAGAAAATATTTTTATTTTTATTTTTAAAAATCACTGATTAAAGATGGTTGTCTCTGGGACAATGATGCAGACAGCAATGTCATACAATGGAAATAATAAGATTTATTGAGACCGAGGTTCCAGTGGTGAATGTACCACAAAACAGCTTAGACCTTAAACCCTAACACCTTCCCTGGGTATAGGGTTGTCAGATAAAATACAAGAAGATCCTAGTTAAATTTGAATTTCAGATAAACAATGAATACTTTCACAGGATAAAAATGTCTCAAATATTTCTGGGATATATCTATTCTAAAAAGTTGTTTATTGTTTATCTGAAATTCAAACTGAACTGGGAGTTGTACAATTTTATTTGCTAGGTCTTGCAACTCGACCTGGGTCTCATTCAGAGGCCCACAGTCACATTCTTAACTATTCCTTTTTGTTTTCCTTTATCAATTTACAATAAGTATTTTTGCTGCTCTGAATTTAACTGCTCTTTAAGTTGTTACCCTTTAAGTTGTTAAAGAAATGCTATTTCTATATTCCAAATTAATTTTACAAAGGTGTTTCGAATTTATCATATTCCCTCTGAATATGTAATGATTTCTATATAAAAGTCTCAGAATATTAGAATTTATATAGTTCAGAATAAATGCTCCCAGATTTTTTCAAGGCTGTATAATCGAAAAGAAAGAAAGAACTAAACACTAAATGTCTTTCCTTTTATAATCATTTTCCCTTAGGTAGACACAGCATTACTAGGCATGGTATTCATTCTCTGGCATTCCCAAGAACTGAAAGGAAATTCAAGCCCAATAATAATTAGTTAACTTCAGGTAAATAAGAGAACATAGATTCATGGCCAGAGTATAGAAAAAAACCATGTTGGTACAACATAAACTGTTCTTTTACTATTTAAACCATGAAGCTAATTGCTCCTTGTTTACTAAATCAGTTATACTTGAAAAAAGATTGGTTGATTTTCAAAAAATGCAAGAAACGGTATTGAGTCTTGCGAGTAAGTTTGAGTCTTGCAGGTCTTACATTTCATTCTAGACAGTCTGTATTAGTGACACTTGTGATCAAGTATAAATTATACCCTTATATAATGTCCTGAGATTAAGAGTAATAGAAATATCCTAAGACAGATCAATGTTTCTCTCCTGTATGTAATCTTGTGATTCTCATTAGTCAAAATTTATATCTTTAGTGTTTGAGCTTCTAACGGATTATAGAACAGGTTTTTTTTCTTTGAAATCTATATTTCTCACAAAGCTAATGGAAACCATATGTGATTGCTCTAATTCCAATCAAAAGTAAAATATGTTTTTTGTTTGTTTAGTCTTATTGGAGAGAAAGTGTTGAGACATCCTTGATCTTGTATTTTAAAGATTCAAAATGGAAATCTAAGCCTCATCAGGACAGGTGGCAACTAGCAGAGTCTTTCCTGAATTCTTAGTTTTAATGATATTTTAAATTCTGTCGGTACCCCAGGCAGGGAAGGATAAAAAACAAGCACAGTACTGATGGCGTATGAGTTAATGGGAGGATAACTGATAAAATTAAACCTTTGCAACCTGCTGAGCTAACCCAAACTTGCTAAGCTACTAGAACATTAATGAGTAAGAGATCTTAATTAAATTGTTTGTAATTAACTCTCCCAAGAGTAAAAAGTATAAAAGTAGCTCAAACTAAAATACCTGTGGCACTTACGTGCAATAGGACAAGTAATTTCAACACAAATGATATGCATAGACACATGTAAAATATATAGGCATGCGTGCATGTACATAAATGCTGACAAACTCTAATGATTTCTTTTCTCTTGAAATTCCTCCAAACTGCACTTTCAGAATGTTAATATTAATACTTGTTATTTAATGCAAATGATACATTCTATCTTATTAGTGACAACTCTTGAGTCCCAAAATAAACTAGGGATTTTCAATTAAAGTTTTAACATTTTCTATATAAATTCAATGAGATTTAGATCATCCATGGACTATAAGACAAATTAATGCACCAAAAAGACCTCGTTTAGGAAGAGGCCAAGGAGCAGCAATGTTTACCTATGTATCAAAGTGATCTCTGGCTTTTCCAGGGTATCACTGCGGCCATTCTAATGGCAGTCATGTAGTCCAGCTCTACAGGCAGCCTGGCATGACAGTGAGACAGGTGGACCATAACCCACTAAGCCAACCAAACTTACAACATACCCTAATTCATGAGTGGCTTATTCATGAGTTAGCGCATTGCAAGAGGTGCTGAGATGCAAACGTACAAAAGTCATTGCCCCTGCAACTGATTTCAATTTCTTAAAGCTTATTTTCATTTCTGTGGATTTTTTACATGTTCCTATTGAAACTGCATGTGCTTACTACTTTAAAACATAAATTATGGTAAAATTAAAATAAATAATAGTGTACATGGATATGTTCTATGAGCTATAATAGTCCTAATCTTAATATTATATGTGCAAGTGTAACCCAACACCCCCATAGTCTCTCTCTCCTTGACCCTAGGGAAGGCCAGTGGCCCTCAGATTTGTGTAAGCCTGACAAGGCATTAAGAAACAGAGTATGGAACTGGGTGGACTGACTTGATATGGGTCCTCTTCCCACTCCCCACCCACTTTTGCCAGAGTAAAATTCAAATAGCCACCATCCCACTGTCTAGTGTGTTCTTCACTACCTCTGGCCTGTTGAGGTCACTGAACTTGTCCTTGCAGATACTTGAGGGCTGAGTGTGACCCTGGAGATCCATATCTGCTTCATTCATGTCATCATAACTTCTGATCTCAGAGCTGTCTTTTGCCTTACCTGCTGGCTCAAGCTATGTTAAACCAGAGAGAAAAGAGTCCTCTACAGAGTCCAAGGCACCATCTCACTAATGTGGGGACAGGCCAATCTCAGACAGCAAACGATGTTTGGGAAGCAGCCTCATTACCCCTCCATGACCTCCACTTCAAAAGGTGAGCAGTTCCCTTACGCCTTAGATCAGCCACCGATAAAACTTTTTTGAGTTCCTATTTTCTCTTAGCAAAGGAAACTCCAAAGTGAACTCCCCGCTGCAGAGCCACATTCTATTTTATTTACTTACACTCACTCTCAAGTTTCAAGAGGATGTGCTTCTGTGGAAGACCAGTGTCAGGGCTCTCAGGATTTTTCAGGCCTTCTCTGCATTCCAAGTTCTCATCTTCCAAAATCTAGTCACAAGCCTACAACTTCATTCATGGCTTTGTATTTCTGCATCATCTTACTTCTGAGTCTATGGTTTCCAGGCTCAAGTTTCAAGCTAATTTTTTTTTTAATTTATCTTTCTAAGGAAGATCTTTTGCCCCATTGAATATCTAAACTTTGGCTAAGTTAGTTAATATACCCAACTCTGAATTTCTCATTTCTGAAATTGAGAAAAATATTTCTGACGTTTTTGAGTTGCTGTGAGGTTGAATGGCATCATCCATGTGCTGGATTTGCAATGCTGTCTGCCACTACCTTCCATCAATATCCTGCATTCATGTCTCTTTTGCTCATCTACATTTAGACATACAGACCGATATACCTCGGAGATATTGCAGGTTCAGTTCCAGACCACCACCATAAAGCAAATGTTAATATCATAATAAAGCAAGGCACACAATTTTTTTGGTTTCCCAGTGCATATAAGTTATGTTTAAACTATACTGTAGTCTACTAAGTGTATAATAGCATTATGTCTTAAAAAATGCATATACCTTAATTATAAAGTACTTTATTGCTAAAAAATGCTAATGATCATCTGAGCCTTCAGCAAGTCATGATCTTTTTGTTGGTGGAGGGTCTTGCCTCAGTGTTGATGATGGCTGACTGATCAGTGTGGTAGGTGCTGAAAGGTTGGGTGGTTGTGGCAATTTCTTAACATAGGACAGCAATGAAGTTTGCCACATCGATTGACTTTTCTTTTTACCAAAGCTTTCTCTGTAGCATGTGATGCTGTTTGATAGCATTTTACCCACAGTAGAACTTCTTTCAAAGTTGTAGTTAATCTTCTCAAACTTAGCTGCTGCTTTATCAACTAAGTTTATGGAATATTCTAAATCCTTTGTTGTCATTTCAACAATGTTCACAGCGTCTTCAGCAGCAGTAGATTCCATCTCAAAAATCACTTTCTTTACTCATCCATAAGAAGCAATTTCTCATCTGTTCAAGTTTTATCATGAGATTGAGGCAATTCAATCCCATCTTCAGGCTCTACTTCCAATTCTAATTTTCTTGCTATTTTTATCATGTCTGCAGTAACTTCCTCCACTGAAGTCTTGAAAGCCTCAAAGTCAGCCATGAGGGTTGCAATCAACTTCTTCCAAACTCCTGTTAATGTTGTTATTTTGACCTCCTCCCATGAATCATGAATGTTCTCAATGGCATCTAGAATGGTGAATCCTTTACTGAAGGTATTTAATTTACTTTGCCCAAATCCATTGGAGGAATCACTATCTAGGCATCTATAGCCATACAAAATGTATTTCTGAAATAATAGGACTTGAAAGTCAAAATTACTACTTGATCCATGGGCTTCAGAATGGATGGTATGTTTGTCAAAAATGAAAACATTAATCTTCTTGTATATCTTCATCAGAGCTTTTGGATAATTAGATGTGTCTTCCTCTCTGCCTGACTGCCTTCAAGCTGAGAAACAGATCTTCTCCTGCCTTCAGATTGGAAATCAGACTGAAACTTATACCTCTGGCCTTCCTGGTTCTCAGGGCTTCAGAATCTGACCGCAACTATACCACTGGCGCTTCTGGGTCTGGACTTCTCCACTTCCATAATCTCACGAGCCAATTCTTTATGGGGTGTGTGTGTGTGTGTGTGTGTGAGTGTGTGTGTGTGTATAATCCTATTTGTTCTGTTTCTCTGGAGAACCCTGAGTAACACAATAGTGGAGGTTTTTCCAGACTTTTGCATGAGTTCTTTGTCATTATTGCTGTAAATATATTTTCCAGATGGTTGTCTGACTTTTGATCTTATTAATTTTTTGTTTTGACTTTGTAAGTTAAATATTTTTATGTAGTTACCTGCATTCTCAAGACTTCCTCTTAGCATCTGTGGAACTGAGCAAAGCAATTCTGATACTTCTCTGGTTATCATCCTGTATTTAGCTTCTAAAAGAGAGCTTTTCCCAAAGATCTGCCCTCTGATTTTTGTTCCTTTTGCAAATTTTATCACATATAACATATATACAGATGAGTCATGAGTGTTCACTTCAAAAAAAATTTTTTTTAAAGTGAACACATCTGTGTAACAAGCACCCAGATCAAGAAATGAAGAAGAAAAGACAAAAACCAGAATCTCAGAAGTCTTCTTGTGCCTTCCCTCAAGGGTTAGCATTCTCCTGACTTCTACAGCATAAATAACTTTGCCTGTTTTTGAAATATAATATAGAAATTAATATAATATAATATAAATATAGAATAGAATAGAAAATAGAAATATAATCATACAGTATGTAGTCATTTGAGTTTGGTCTCTTCTACTCAGCATTATGCTTGTGAGATTCAGCCCTGCTGCTTGTAGCTGTTGCCTATTAATCCTCATTGCTGTAGAGTATGCCCTTGGATGAATAAACTACAGTTCATTTATCATTTATTCATAATTCATGCACTCTTGGGTTGATTCCATTTTTGGTTGTCATGAATAGTGCTGATATGAACACTCTCGCAGATGTCTTTTGTGAATGTATGCACCCATTGTTGTTGGGTGACTGTCTAGGAATGGAATTGCTGGGTTGCAAGATACTTCTGCTTTTTATCTCTTCTTTCAACATATTTTCCTTCACGGGTTTCATCAATTATTGGATTATCCTCTAAACATGAGTAACTTGCAATTTTATATCCCCCCCTCTGATCTCTTGAGCAATAGCAAAATTATACATCAGTCATTAAAAAAGTTGTTCAAGACTCCAAGTAAGTCCTTGATTACCATCCCCTCCCCTATTGTGGACTGCCACCCTGCTATATCCCCCAGGGACATTATTTCCAGCTAGAAGTTTGGACTCAGACACCTGTCTGGCCTCCTGCCTATGTGGCCTGGCCTGGATCACATATGAAATATGAACATTAATTCTGTCCATTTAGCTTAAACCCTAGATGGTGGGGGGAGGGAAGAGTAGGGTGAGACTCTGCTCTTTCTGGAAGGCCCCACCCCGTTTCCTATCCAGGTTTCTAATGTGTGTGTGTGAGTGCAGGATGGGAAGGGTTTAAAGATAGAATGGAACACTTCCATAGTGGGGAACATCCTAACGCTTGCCTCACCACAGCAGCTGCATTAGAAACCAGTTCTACGAGGGAGATGATTCAAAGAGGAAACGGTCCCTACATGCAGAAGAGAGAGCACTAACTACTCCACTCCTTCCTGTGCCTTTCCCCCAAATGCCATGATCTGCTTATGATTTTGACCATAGCAAGACTCCTTGGGCAGAGGGCGGGGAGTAGAGCTGAAGTTTCACGTGTACCACTAACCCACATTTCACCATGTGTTAGTACTTACCCAGAATACCTCCAACTTAGCATGTCTGAAACCAAACTCTTATCTTTTCCCCAAACCAAATTCCCTTTCAGACTTCTCAGTTCCTGTCAGTTGTAACATCATAATCACGCCACTTAAAATCTTAGAAACCATTTCAGATTCCTTTCCTTTATCATCTAATCAGTCAACAAATGTTTTTTATTCTTCTCCAAAACTGCCCATTCATCTTTAAAATGTCTTTTGTGTCTACTTGGTATCATCTTTCGTTACCTCCCAACTGGATTATTGCCAAGACTTACTGACTTTCTTCCTGACTCTGCCCTCCACCCTACCCAGCTTAGCTGCCACCTTGACATTAAGCTTTCCAAAAGGGTGACTTCCTAATCTTACTCACCTTACTAAAAGCCTCTAAGGCCTCCATCAGAGCAACAAGAACTACTGTGAAGTAATGGACATTTGAACTGATAATGAGCAACCATAATTTATATGATGAAATAACTTTTTCAAAAAAAGCATAGATAGGCTACTGTGGAATGATGAAGTTGAAAAGAATCAAAACTAGGAAAATTTAATTTGTTTTAGAATTCAAGTTTATGAAACACTTTAGGAAAGAGTTTCAATAAAATGTTGGAACCAAAAGCCCAATTGCAGCCAGATAGCTGTGAAGTGAGTGAAGAAGAAACACACTGTGGGCAGCTGGAATGCAGGCCTGTGGAGGACACGTAGGCAGGGAGTTTTGAATAACGCACAGAAACAAGCAAATCCCCTCATGGAAGCCCAAAATGCACAGTCTATCACTGCCTCTCTTCGAACAGCACGTGAACCTGAGCACCTGATAAAATTTTTCTGTGCTTGAAACAGTCCCCTTTCTGTCCCTACCAAGAATGTCCACAGCTGACCCAGGTGATCTGATCACTAGCCTACCCACTCTCAGTCAGTATCTCTGTGGTTCAGGGTCTCCCACTTCAACCCTGGCCCCCTCCCCTTCTCCACCCCATTCCACCATAGACACAAGCAAATACACAGGCTTCCACTAGGAATCCGGAAAGAGATGAGCAAGGTACACCTGGCTTGATTAACCCATCCCTTTCTCCATCCATCTTCCTCCAAACATTCCGTGAATATCTACTATGTGCTGAACACATTGCCATGCATTTTTTCAAAGGCAAAAGTAAATATTTATAATTCCTATCTTCACAGAATTTACTCTCTAGACTGTGATTGAACACCATCTCCCTCTCTCTTTCTCTGTCTCTCTCTCACACACACACACACACACACACAAGACTGTAATATTGGGATTGAATCCCAATTGCATATTGTCACTTTTTCTACTGTGCCCTGCATTGTGGGGTCATGTAAGCGGTAGAATGCTTTGAATAGATTGGGCCTCATTGGCTTTAGGCCTCTGCAAGCAGAGCCACCCTCCCAGGGAAATTAGACAGCTTGGGACCCCAAGCAAAGCTGAGCAAGACAGAAGTGGAGAGAGACTAGAGCAACAAATGAAAGTGTCATGGAAGACCCAGAAAATCCAGTCCTCTTTGGACATATCTTTTGTTTATAGAGCTGATGTTTTAATAGAGGTATGCTCCAAAGGGCATAGATTGTTGGTGTGGCCTCCACTTCTCCTAGGAGCTTTGCTCTTCCAGACTCTTGAGCCTGTCATTGAGCCTCCTGCAGACAGGAAATAGACAGGTGAGGGCTTCAATCATGGCTGCTTTTAAGAGATGCTGAATGAGAGAGTCCTTGGGAGGCCATTAGCGGATTTCAGAGGTGTGAAAATAATAAGCTAAGTCGATATACATTTGGAAGCTTAAGTGTGAAAGTGTCCTGTTCAACTCCTCCTTTCTATTTGGGCCTCCTGAGACGTTCCTAGACCACAGCTGGACACTCTGCATGAGCCCAGACTTTGATCTCCTTGAACAGTTTCAACCATAAAATAGGCAAAGAGGCAGCTGTGAGCACTCCTCGAGGGACACTCCGCATCTACCATCTCTGAGCCCTGGGGACACAGAAGTCAGAGGTTGGAGAAAAGCAGAGATTTTCTTTATTTTCCTTGCCACCCAAGAGGTGGGAAGGTATAATAGTATTGTTGTTTTATAATGACTGTACATTTTTTTATTCTCCTCCCATCAAGAGGTGAGAGCTTTGAACCCTCCCCTGGAATCTAGGTGTGCCTCTATGACTGCTTTGATCAATAGAGTATGATGGAAACAATACTTGTGATTTCCAGTGTTAGGTTATAAAAGGCCATACAACTTCTACCTGGCTATCTCGGGACACTCATCATGGGGAACGCCAGCACCCATGTAAGAAATTTGAATAACCTGCAGCCTCTGTGCTGTGGCTGCTCTGTGAAAGGGCTGTGATCAAAACTCCCAGCTGAGCCCCACTTTCTAGCCATCCTCACCAAGGCACCAGACATGTGAGTGAGGGTGTCCTGGCTCCTCTAGACCAGCCCTTCTACCAGCTGAGAACCACTTACTGACCTTGGTAAATGCCAGGAGGGGCAAAAGAAACACCGATATGAGCCCTGCCTGAACCCCATGGGCTACAATAAAATGATGTCCTATTAAGCTTTTAAGTTTCAGGATAATTTGCACCAGTAACAAGAATAGAAGGACATACAGCCTGAGAATGCGTCAAAGGCTCTGTTGAGGGGCATCTGGGATGGAGAGGAATGATTATTCACAAGTTGATATTGCTGAGTGGGCCTGAATTGGGGTGCAGGGAAGATAAATATGCTCCCGCATTGGCTTTTGAAATTTCATAGTGTCATGGCCTCACACTTTTAGCTTCCCTGTTGGTGTAACAAGCCTATACTGTAGTAGTAGTCGTAGTAGTAGGCAAGGGTCCAGAAAATCTGTTTTGTGTCCCCTACTCTGTTGCTTAGGGACTGTACTAGTTTGCTAGGGTTGCCATAACAAAGTACCACAAACTGAGTGACTTAAACAACAGAAAGCTATTGTCTTACAGTTCTGGAAGCTAGAAGTCTGAAATCAAGGTGTTGGCAGGGTTAGTTCTTTCTTAGGACTGTGAAGGAGTCTGTTCCACGCTCTCTCCTAGCTTCTGGTGATTTGCTGGCAATCTTTGACATTCCTGGGCTGACAAAGGCATCAACCCAATCTGCCTTCATCTTCACATGGTGCTTTCCCTGTGTGAGCGTCTATGTCCAAATTTCTCCTTTTTATAAGGACACCAGTTATACTGAATTAGAGCCCAAGTCAATGACTTCATCGTAACTTAGCAAATTACATCTGCAGTAACCTTATTTCCAAATAAACTCCCGTTCTAAGGTATTGAAGATTAGGATTTCAACATGTGAATTTGGGGGGAGGGGGATGAAGCTCAATCCAAAACGTGGGCTGTGTAATCTTGTACTATTATGGAAAATATAATAATACAATGACACCTTCACTATCTCCTCAAAGAGATGCTGAGAGAGCTAAATAATGTAACTTATCTGGAAGGGACTGTGCATTGGTGTCAATGCCTAAAGCTCCCTGCTCCCTCCCTGAGTGTGTGAGGTGTGAGGTGTGATGTCCCCTCTGCCAGGTGCTCAGATGCTTTGCCTGCATCAGGGTGTGGGCTGAATGGGAGTCTCAGTGGTATTTTGCGAGGGGATTTTTTTGGCCAGTGTTTCTGTGCTGCGTGGGATGGAGCGCATTTATCTTATTTTCACTTCCTACATTAGCGATGGCAGGTGCACAATTATGGAGAACTTCATCCCTCCCTGTCTGCTTCAGGGGGTTACGTGTGGTCAGGCTGTTCTGAAGAAAGCAGCACCCTGAACACAAGAGGGCACAAAGCAGCAAAGAATTCAATTCTGGCTTCTTCCTTCACCCTGTTCAGTGGGGGCTTGGCCAGCCACAATGAGAAAGGGACAGTCATTTCTTCACCTAAGGATTCCTAAGGCAGGGGTCTCAGAGTCCAGGGGACAAAGATGACTGCTGAAATTCATCCCCTGCAGCCACTGTCCTCCTTCCCCACCTCACACCCAATGCACACTGCACCCATTACCCCCAGGACCCTAGAAGCAGATGCACACCGCAGCGGTGTGTCTATGACTGCCAGGGAAGAGATGCCTTGTGAAGCCCTCCTGGAGGGTCCTGAGGTTACAGAAAGAGCCCAGTTCCCTAGGAAATGGAGACAGACATTCTTCACTCATTTTACCAAGGCCAAGTTGATTCTGAACTAGTGCCCACTGATTGCCTAAACAGGGAGAGCAGGACTGCATTGAAAATCTGGGCACATTTCCCTTTAAGCATTTGCACATTACATGTCTGAAAACCAAATCCAAGTTCAGGGACAAAATCAGCCTTAGTGAGGGCATCTGGGTATTCTGGGATGAGACTGTACAAGGAGGCCCTGGGACCTTCCACAAATCCTGCCTCTGGCTTCATTGGGTTAAGTTTGAGATTAGGAGACTGGAACCAAAGCTCATGGAGAAGGGGAAATCTCAAGGAACAGTGTGTCAGCTGACATTCCCTGGGGCTGCTATCCCAAGGCCTAAAGCAGAGAAATGGAGAAAGTCTGCTCACTGGTGAGAGAAAATCACCAGTTTGAATTGCAGAATAGGCCCTTGGCTCACCCCTCTTCCCTACCGTCTCTGCCATATAGATGGGCATCCTCCCACAGCTTTGTCCTGCCTCTTTCTCATCCTATCCCCTCTCTGTGCCTGTCCTATTCCCCTCTGAGATCATATTTTTGACTCTATTTATCTGAAGGAAATAAAATTACAGGTACAGGATCTGGGTTTCTCAAGGTGTTCTGAGGTGAAGCTACATCAAAACTGCCTCTGACGATAGGGAAAGACATCAAAAGGCAAAGTTCCCAGCTCTATCTGAAACCAGTGGAAAGAGACTTTCTGGAGGTGGTATCTGTTTAGGTGCTGGGTTCTCAAAATGTGGTCCGAGGACCAGCAGCACCTGGAAGCTTGCTAGAAATGCAGACTTGAGGGCCACATCCAGGACCCACCAAATGAGCAACTGCATTTTAGCAAGACCCTCAGCCAGCCTCTCGCCATGAACCACAGAGGCATTAACACACACCAGTGCCCAAGGATCTATTCATTGGTCTGACTCTCCAGCTGGATTTCGGACCCAGCCCTTTGGACAATGATTCAAGAGGTACTTAGGCCAACTGCCCTGATTTCCAGCTTGTTTCATCTGGATAAAAATATCAAAGAAACTACAAAGAAGCTTCTCTAGCTCCTGAATTGTCAGCATCATATCTCCCCTGCCCCCACCCTGATATTGTCTTTGCACTTCACATTTTCTGATATTCAAAGCACAAATCACCATTTATTAGAGCACAAATAGAATCTGTGTGTGGAACAGGAGACCCAGCTTCATCCATTCACATATAGTCTAGCATCTCCTTTTGAATGTGGCCAAGATTATTTCTTGGTGCCTCACACTAACCTTCCAGTGAAGCACCTGTATATGCATAAAATATCTATGAAATGATAAAGAGAAACTGGTGGTTACCTCTAGGGAGAGAAAGCGGGTGGCTTTGGAAACAGGAGTGGGTGAGATGTCTCCCTGTATTCCCATTTGTAACCTTTGAGGTGTGAAGCTTTACAAAGAAAAAAACAAGTTTAAAGTAAAAATCAAATTGAAACATTATCCCATCTCTTAATTATCCTACTCAAAGACACTTGCCAGCTCACATCCCTGCTACACAGTTGTGAATGTTTTTGTTGGTAAACCAGCATGCTCAGCGTCACTCAGCCCAGGCTGAACATATACAATCGATTGTTTGTGTATCAGTTAACACATGCACTCTTGGAGGTGAAAAGAAAAGACATTTGAGGATGGATAAAAAAGAAAGAAGGAGAAAAAACAAATAACATCTATCTCAGCACAAAGATTTAACCTAGAAAATACTTGAAGTTTAGGGGAAATGGAATCAGTGTGGCGTGTTTTTCTACCTGCCACCTTCTTGCTTTGTTTACTTTCTTCCAAAAATCACTGCATGATGCTAACAGAAGCTAAAATGTCTAGGGTCACCTGAAACTCATCTTCCTTGGATGGCTTTCTAGACGTTGCCCCAAATCACTGTTAGACCTTCTGGGATCCACAGAAGTGACCACAAGACCTCCAGTTACACTTTTACACAAATATTGAATGATATGGGATATAGGACAGGAAAAGAGTAAAAATAAAGTTACTTTCTGGACCTTCTTGGAAGAGGTCCCAAGCTCATGACTTCACTTTGAAATGGCAGGAAAAACAAAACACATTGAAACAGGGCTTCAGTAACAGCCCCAACTTAAACGAATGCACAGAGAACTGCTGAAGTGTTCAAAATACTGCCAACTGGCACTTACATATGCAAATGAGTCACAAATGTGAGGGTCCAAATTTGGGGTTATGTGTGCCAGGACAGAGGGGACAGAGAGAGCATGTGTCTATTTCCAGACTGCACCTTTTTTAGAAGCTTGTTTCTACATTGTCAGCTTCACTGAAACCATTATCTCACATTTTGAATTGTAAACATATTTTTAATTCCATAACCTGGTACACATTTCAGAGAGTCTATTCTGTGTATCTGGAGGTGGTATATTGGTATCAAGAACTACACTGTTAAACAACACTTTTCATAGATAGCATCACTTCTTTTTTTTAATTTTATTTTATTTAAGAGCATCAAGGTCTGATCTGCTGGCAAAATGCTGTTGGTGAAAAATATAAATGTCAGTAGGACCCAGGGTTTAATGAAGATGCACTAAAAAAGATGCACTACATTTTTATTCTCCTCCAAGAAAATCTATTATAGTGTTTCAAAAGTGAGATGTCATCCTCAAAATGTCTTTTTCCTCTTGGCTTCACGTACAGTAGTTAAGCCAGAGCTAGCTCACAGAGCGCTTCCTTGGTCTTCTCACTCCCAATTTGCTGCCACTTGTAGCCCTGATCAAGTCACACACTGAGACGGCTCTGCCTGGAGAAGGACAGAACATCAACCCTCCTGCTGGGTGGAC
Source organism: Daubentonia madagascariensis (assembly GCA_023783475.1). Classification (NCBI taxonomy): domain Eukaryota; kingdom Metazoa; phylum Chordata; class Mammalia; order Primates; family Daubentoniidae; genus Daubentonia; species Daubentonia madagascariensis. The sequence continues at coordinate 15,090,884 of JAKFHU010000901.1, forward strand.
ACTCACCTCAGTGATCAAGGTCCTTCCCAAATGCTGGGTCTCCTTGTGGTTTTCTGCTCCGCTTGCTCTGAACCTGTCTTGCCCTTCCAGATCTCCTGGCTCTTGGCTGTTTACAAAGCACTGGGTTTTGCATGTGGCCTTATAACCTGGCATTTATGTCCTGGTTCTTATCTGTACACCGGGCCTCTGACCTGCTCCTTGCTTGGAATGTCACACTTCACAGGTGCCTCGTCTGGTCTGCTGACCTCTTAGTGACTCATTGCTCTCTCAAAGCTGTATTGTGCCAAGTTCTTGCATCGGCAAAATTGTTTCTGATTCCCCCAGCTGCATCCAATTGGTGGGCACCCATACCCTCAGATTTAGTTCAATGCAATCTAGAGTTATTAAAAAAGAAGATTTAACTAAAGCAGTACCTTTCTGCTACTTACTACACTAAAACCACAAATACTACCGAGACAAATGTGGAGGAATAAAATCCTCAAATAAACCAACACCTAATTAAAAAATTACAAATAATTAATGTGTAGGCCAGGTGTGGTGGCTCACGCCTGTAATCCTAGTACTCTGGCTGAGGAGGGAGGATTGCTTGAGCTCAGAATTCAAGACCAGCCTGAGCAACACTGAGACCCCATCTCTTAAAAAAAAAAAAAAACAAATGAATGTGTGCTATCATACTTGAGCCACAAATAAAAGTATTTCTTGGGGAAAAAGAAAGAGATGAGCTGCAATGTCCACTTTCCACAAGCCTCCCCAGCACACCGTACATGAGAGGGAAATGAATTCCAGGCTCTTCTTCTTGCCTGAAATGCAACCTGCCTTCGCAACTTGAAGGAACCCTTCTCTTACCAAGAACAGCGCAGGGTCTGGGATTTTACCCTACTTATAATAAGTTAGCTTGTTATGACTTCACAGATACCAGCAGAGGAAACAAGATTCCAGGGCCAGAGACAAATGACTTTGTTACTCACAGCAAAAGCCATAGCCAACGTAGTAAGACCCCAACTCTACAAAAAATAGAAAAATTAGCCAGGCGAGGTGGCATGCACCTGTAGCACCAGCTACTTGGGAGGCCGAGGCAGGAGGATCACTTGAGCCCAGGAGTTGGAGGTTGCAGTGAGCTATGATGATGTCACTAATCTCCAGCCTGGGTGACAGAGTGAGACTCAGTCTCAAAAAAAATTAAAAAATTAAAAAACAGCCATAGCCAGGTCTTCATGTTCTCACAGGTTCCCCACGTCCCCCTAGTGCCATGGAGTGATGCAAGTGTCCATCATGGATGCCAGCAGGAGCAGTGGGTTGCATCATGAAAGGGACATTGAGCTTGAGGGACTCACCATTTTTATAGCATGTAGAAGCAAGACTGTTCTTTGGGGAAAGACATTACTTCATCCCTCAAAGTTGCTCATTGCAAATACTCTGAGAAACAGAAGTGGTCAGGTGTCTGGGTCAGAAGTGATCAGGACCTTGTATTCTTGGCATACTCAGCAAGAATGTGCAGGACTTTCAGGGCCCATGGTGGACAGCCTCTCCCACCTCTCCCCTGTGTTAAATAGCTTCAGATAAATGGGACTCTCAGCTCTACTCTATAGAGATGCTCTATGCACCTGTGTCCTGCCATGGCTCATGGTCATGCTGTTCCACCTCCCTAAAATGCTCTCCCTCAAACCTCTACCCAAAGAGAGTGATCCTTTTCCAAGGATCTCTGCAGAGATCTCTTTCCCCTATGAAGCCTTCCCTGAGTTCCCCTCCTCCTTCAAGAGGATGCTTCTCTGACAACCTGGAATGTACATAGCATTCACCACATTCTTTCTTTTCTGGGCATTAACTGCATATATGTCTGACTCTCCTTCAGACTAGAGGGGCTGTGAGCAGCTCTGTGCCTCATACAAGGTCATGCACATGTCAGACAAACAAAACTTACCAAGAGAGACACACAGGAGGAAAAATGTTAAAATCCAAAGAAAAAAATTATAAATACATACATTAAAATTAACCATTTGCTTTTTAGATCTTGGTTTCTGAATACCATTTCATAATAAAAAGAACAAGAACTCCTTGGAGAAGTGGTTGATCTGAAGGCCAAGGTAGGGAAAATACAGGATGATCCTAGAACTGCCATAAAGTGAGGAAGTGCTCAGGAAGGTTGGGGGTTGCTCCCAAAGGCCGTGCTGGAACAATTTCCACAACAGAATACACAGCAGTAATATTGTACTATCAGCAGGGGGATGCCCAAAGAATAAAAGAAATATTCATGAGTTCAGACTGATATAAATCAATGATTGAATAAATAAATAAAAGGAAAAGGAGGAACAACTCTTTGTTACAAGAGAATTCCAATTAATGAACACAGAAGGAATGATAGAAATAGAAAATCACTACCAGAACGTCACAGTAATAATCACTACAGGCAAGATTCACCTGTGAATGCTAATACTGCTAGTAAGCAAAAGTTTAAAGAGAAACAAATTTTGGAATAGTCTCAAAGTACCTTCCCCAAAACAACAGGGAAAATGAATATTTATAGTGGAGAGACTTAGGAGACACCACCTTACCCAAGTGATCTATGTTAATGTCACCTGTAATAAGACGTATTGATGCCATGTACCCCCCGATATGATGCATTGAGAAAGACACGTCCTCTCTGTGGCCTTCTTCCCCAAAATATGTAACCTAAATCTATTCATGAGAAAACATCAGACAGACAAACTGAAGGACATTCTAAACATACCTAATCAGTTCTCTTGAGAAATATCAAGGTCGCAAAAGACAAAAAGACAAGGAACTGTCACTGATTGGAGAAAACTAAGGAAACATGACAGCTCAACACAATGAGACCTTTGGGATTGAATACTGGAATAAAAAAGAACACGAGTGAAAAAAACTGGTGAAATTCAAATCAAGTCTACAGTTAGTGTTGTACCACTGTGAATGTCTTAGTCGTGATAATTGTGCCATTATTGTAAGATGTTAGCATTGTGGGTGGCTGGAAGGAGGATATATGGGAAGTCTCTATGACATATTTGTAACTCGTCTGTAAGTCTAAAATTATTTCATAATTTAAAAAAGGTTTTAGAAAAATAACATAGTGAGAATTCAAGGATGATAATAGCTAAGCACATTACATATATTAACTCTCTAATTTACACAATAACCCTATAAGGAAGGTACCTCTATTGTACCCATTTTACAACTAATAAAACTGAGGCACAGGGAGGTTAAGATACTGGTCTAATGTGACCCAGCTAGTGAGTAGGGAGGCCAGGATTGAACCCAGGCATTCTGGCTCCAGAATTTGTGCTCTTAGCCATGTTATCTCATTGGACAAGGGCATTGTGGCTCTCGGATATAATAGCATTTTGCTTATTCCTTAATGCTCTAAGCTCTAGAGTAGAGGTTATTGATAACTGGGAAGCTACTATGTTCCATAATCTCCACAACCGTTTTAGGTCTGTTGTCTTATTCTCACTTTATAGATGAAGAAACTAAGGCCCAGAGAAGTGTGCTAGATACTCTTTTTGATAGTACAGTCTTTGCTTTTCTAATCTCCTCCCAGTGCCCAATATCACTAAGTCGGAAAACTTAATTTTCCAGAGTCCTGGGTCAGTGCGTCCCTGGTGGGATTCCACCGGGAGAGCTCTTATATGGGATTTGAAGACAGAAGCTGTTGTCTTCTGTCTGCGGCCGAGCTGATGCACAGACTGCAGGCTGAAGATAGAAAGTTCTGCCTGTGGCTTCCAGGAGGCTTCCAAAGAATCCCCCTCCCTTCGGCTAAGTCCACTGGAGTCAGCCTCCCTACAATCCTTGTATTTCCAGACATCTTGATATTTACTTTTCCAGATTCTATTTCTGCTCCAAACCAGATAGTCATGTCCCAACTAAGAATGCTAACTTCCCCTGGCCTAAGAGCATCACCATGGCTGAAACCCACCTACCATGTTTGACACCTTCAGTTACTCCAGCCTGGATTGAGCTGAATTTAGTTACTCATCCCCTCTTTGAGACGTTGTGATCCTCCTGATCCCCACCAAGGACAGAATTAGAAGCAGATCATTCCACAGTTCCCCTCAATTTCCTTTTGCTACTGCTGAGGTTCCAGTGCACATCACCACCAAAGCCAAGTTGATGACAGCATCCAACATCAAGTGCAATACTCATGCTAAGGAACTTCGTAAACTTTGCAAACTGCAAAGTGCTAGTAAAAATTAATTCTTTTCTTTTATTGCATCAACCACTACCCCATTCTGTCACTAGAGATTTGGCTCATAAAATGTAATTTAAAAAGAAATGTTTACTTATTAATTAGTTCAGGAAAGTATCCATCACAAGCTCAAAGTATTAATAGGTGTCTCTAGCAATTTTAATTAAGCAATACTAAAGTTGCAGATTTCTGTTTACCCTGCCAGATTTGACATAAGCAGCCATTTCTGGCTAATATTACTAATTCCCAGTTAATGTAAACATTAGTCAGGTTTCCTCTTCAACAGGAAAGTTTTAGATTGAATTTGATGGTTATAAAAGTATGTGGAAAATAATGTAAAGACAGGGAAGGAAGCTGAGTTGGAAGGAAGAACAAATTCACAAGCAGGGGGGTCATACCTGCTGTCCCCGGAGGCTGCCCTCCCAGGCCATAACAGAGCTGTAATGTCTGGAAGGAAATAGACAGATGGGCCACAGCGAGATATAAGAGCCTAAAAGGGTGGCGTCTCCTGAGCTCCAGCCAGAAGCAGCCAAGTGTGAATGTGGGTCCAGTGTGCCAGATTTTCCACTTTTTCCAGAAAATTACAAATTCATTTTTTAAATGTTCTCTTTATTTAAAATATTTATATATCTGTATATATACACACACATATCTGTATTGCTCTTTAAAAATGTTAGCAACTAACCATACTTTATTAAAACAAAATGGGCCTGCAACCCAAAATACATCTGCAACCTCTGATTTTATGACTGTCTTAGGGTTTGGGATACATCTATTTAAAGAAGATGTAATAAAAGGATCATTAGGAGACGGGAAACTGTGGGTGAAAAAAATTATCCTTTCTTGAGCATGTATTTGCTAAGCATTGTATTAGACTCAAGACATGTATTATCTCATTAAAAGGAAGATGCTATTAAGAACTGGGGTGGAAAGCAAACAAGACAGAGGAAAGGAAAAAAAGAAAAGGGCCCTCCCTGATAGAGAGTTCTAGAATGTCACATTCATCACCCCAAGGGTCAGCCTACAAGAGAGTCACAGGCTTTACTGAGGAAGCAATATTTCTAGCGCAGGAAAAGCAGCAGTATTCAAATGAAAACTTGGCTAGTTTGTTTATTAATTTATTTCCTTCACATGTTTACTTTTATTTTTAGACTAATTGGTATACTTGGAATCCTAATATATCATCCCTTAGGGAATTAAAGTCTGCAGCTTTCTGTCTTCAACTCTCTGATTAAATTTAAAGGGAGTTGGTTGTCATGTCTTGTCTGCGTGCATGTGACCTGGAGTCCCTGTCCCCTTGGTCTGTCTCCCCATCATTGCTGCCCTGCAGGGCTCTTCCAGCAAAAGTGGGGCAGAGGAGGCTTGATAAAAACAGCCCAGGGCAGTTAGCAGGTCACGTCCACAGAGGGCAGGACATATGCCAGCCATCGGAACCTCTCCACTGCAACCCCACCGTGGAGGAGTCGCCCCAAGGTCTACTCCACTGGCCTGCCAGCCCGCTCTCCACCCACGGTGCATCGTGTCTGATTTCACACTTACCCACGGGGAGTGCGTGCGCTTCCTAGGGCCCCCATAACAAGGTACCACAAACTGGATGGCTTCAACAACAGAACGTGGTTATCGCTGCGGTGTTCTGGAGGCTAGAAGCCTGAGATCAAGGTTTTAGCAGGGTTAATTCCTTTCGAGGGCTGTGAGAGAATCAGTCCATGTCTCCTGCCCCACCCCCGGCTTCTGATGCTTTGCTGACAATCACTGGCCTTCCTGGGCCTGTAGAACCATCACCCCAACCTCTGCCTTCGTCTTCACGCCCTTCTCCCTCTGTGCCCATCTCTGTGTCCAAGTTTCACCTTGTTATAAGGACACCAGTCACACTGGATTAGAACCCACCCTAATGACCTCACCTTAACTCGTCACATCTGCAATGACCCTATTACCAAATAAGGCCACGTTCTGAGGTACTGGGACTTCAACATATGAATCCTCGGGGACACATTCAACCCACAACGAGGAAGGAATCACTTCCAGCTACCAGAAACAAAACAGAAGTTGCAGCCCCAAGAAGAGTGAATAGCACTGGGGTCCAATCCACTTCTGTATTGCTCCAGCAGAAAAATAGCGATATCTGGGAGTAAGAAATCACTCAGAAGCTCCCCAGGGCCCCTGCATGATCCAGGAGCATTGGAAAAGCCTTCCACGGCTGAGCACTGCCTGCCTGTGCAATGCCAGGACTGTCTCTGCTAATGAAATGCCCTGGCCTCCCTTGCCTGCCCCACTTCCACCTAACAAGGCACCACACAGCAGCTCCTGCACCCCGAGCAAACTCAGGAAGAGATGGAGCTGTCCTCTTCCGAGAGCTGACATGAAGAGTACTCCCCACCACATGGTAGCCAGCTAGGAGGAGGCATCTCCCACAACCTGTTTTCTGTTTATTTTTGGCAAGTCTGTATACACATCTCTAACTTCTAGCTGTTTGTCTTAAAAGAATGAATAGGATCTTCCACATCAGACCACAAAAGATTGTCTCTAGTCATTACTTATTTATTTTTACCCATTTTGAAATGAACTCTGTTCTCCATTAGATGCCCCTAACTAGTCGGAAACTGTCTGGGTCCCCCTCTGCCTTCTGTGAATTCCTTCCGGAGCGCTCCTTTTGGCTGCTTCCAAGCAGAGCTGAGGGAGGCGCCAGGGCAGTAAGACAAACTGACCGGGATGGGCTCCAAGCCCTCTGGCAGCGCTCCCCCACCCTCTCCTGCTTTCTGAGCTACCACAAAACGCTTCCAAAATCTTCCCCAGCCCGCTGTCATAACACACACCCAGCTCGATACTCAGTCAAAAGTACAGCATCTAGACAGGCATCGTGCAGCCCAGAGGGTCCATTGGCAGCCAGAAGAACCATAAGGGATATTCCTACATTTTACTTCTGACTTTGGGCCAGAAAGTGCCTATATTAATATTTCTATTGCTGTATGCAGTTCTCCTACTAAACATTTAGAGCTATGCCCAGGGCAGGGAGTATTTGACCTACAAATCTAGTTCGTGGGTTCCCACTGACGTCTGTAAACCAGACTCTCTAAATTTTGAATTTGAGAGCATTCAGTAGGGAACAGGGCCAAAGTTTATCTTTAGATTGTACCTAAAATGTTAGTAATCCAAATTGATAATGCCAACAAGATTTCCAGGGAGAACTCAAACTGTTTGTATTTATTTCTAAGGTTGTCGTAATAAAGTACCACAAACTGAATGGCTTAAAACAACAGAAATGTATTCTCTTACAGATCTGGTTCTTCCTAGCTTTTAGTGGTGGCCATAGATTCTTTGTGTTCTTTGGCTTGAAGCTACATGGCTCCAGTCTCTGCCTCTGTTGTCACATGGCATTTCCCTCTTTCTGTGTCTGTCTGTGGGTCCAAATTTTCCTCTTCTTACAAGGACATCAGTCATATTGGATTAGGACCCACCCTAATGACTTCATCTTAACTTGATTACATCTACAAAGACTATTTACAAATAAGATTGCATTCACAGGTACCAGAGGTCAGGACTTAATATATCTTTTGGAGGGACACAATTCAACCCATAACACTATTTGGCAGTGAGATTATGATCAAGTACTTCCAAAACACACATTCGAATACTGACAATAGCCACACTAACTGAAAACAGCTTGGCTCACGAAACCCCAGTGGCTCCCTGTTACTCACGTAATGTTGAAATACAGGCTCTATGCTACAGACCCAACCTACCTCTCTACTCTCATCTTCCAGACCTTGCCAGTGTGAGATCTTATCATTTTTATAAGCACATATTAGACTTTTCTACCTGTGAGACCCACTTCTTGATGCTTTTCCCACACACCAACATCCTTAGACACCTCATTCAAATAATACCTCTCCTGTGAAATCTTCCCTGATTGCTCACTCGTTAGCTTATAAATATCTATTGAATACATACTATGTGCCAGGCAGGATGGAAACAGATGAAGGGGACAAACCCTTCCTTGAAGGTGCCCCTAGTCTAGGGGGGAGCGCATGAAACAATTTCAGTGCTAAACACAAGCTGCTGGAATCACAGGGGAAGGGGAGGTTTACTACATGTACCAGGTCCCTCTACTATATAACAGACACTGTGACAGGCACAATATATTCATTATTTTGCCCAGTCCTCTCACAAACACTGTGGATGGCATCCTTAACCCTATTGTGCAGAGGAGAAAACTGAAGCTAAATGAGGGTCAGGAATTTGATCTAGGTCACGTAGCCAGCACGTGAAGAACTAGGAATTGATCTCACGTGTGCCTCACTTCAAGTTCCTTGCTGTTAATGGTAACAATTATTAAAGCCAAATGATGGCTGCATGGGGTTTCTTTATGCTCTTCTCTCTAATACTGTATACGCTTGAAATATTCCATACTAAAAATGCTCCCAAAATGAAGAAGGAACTTGCTATTAACCACTGCTTGGTAGGTGTGGGGTCAAGCAAACAGGGCCTACTAAGTGGCCAAAAGTTGTTTCTTGAGCTTCTGAAACTTCTACCGCTTTTGTTTGGACCACTCTCATGGAGCAGCAGACTTATGTGTGTGCTGTATTTTCCATCAGCATCAGCCCCCAACATGCACACACACACACACACACACACACACACCCGCACAGGCAAATCCAAAAAGGGGAAACGATGTATTTATTGCACAGAGTCCCCACTTATCAGCATGGTGATTTGCATATATTACCTGGGAATAAATACTTATTAAACAAGTAAACAAGAAATTAATGAGGGGCGGACGCGGTGGCTTATGCTTGTAATCCCAGCACTCTGGGAGGCTGAGGTGGGAGGATCACTTGAGGACAGGAGTTCAAGACCAGCCAGAGCAAGAGTAAGACCCTGTCTCTACAAAAAATAGAAAAATTAGCCAGGCATGGTGGCACACACCTGTAGTCCCAGCTACTCGGGAGGCTGAGGCAGGAGGATCGCTTGAGCCCATGAGTTTGAAGTTGCAATGAGCTATGATGACACCACTGCACTCTAGCCCAGGCAACAGAGAGCAAGATTCTGTCTCAAAAAAAAAAAAAAGAAAGAAAAGAAATTAATGCAAAGGTACTACTTGGGACTTGTGTCTTATTTTGTAAGCCCTTGAAATTAGCAGAACTGTCTTATTTATAAATGTTGCATGATTTCAACCTTTGCTGCTTTATTGTCTTATTACTGTCTTTATCTTATTTTATACATATACCTTATTTTATGTTATCTTATATATCTTTAATTATCTTATTAATATAAATGAATAATATATGCTCACCTACCCCCACACACATAAATACATGTGTATTGCCCACATGAAAGTAAGCTTCACAAGGGGGCAATTTTTGTCTGCTTTTGCTCATTGATGATTTTTAAGCATTTACAGTCATACCAGGCGTACTGTAGGTGTTCAACATTTTGTTATGTGAATTATTAAATGAACCGATAACATGTAGGTCATATGGACTACCTCATAAAAGAAAGGAGTTGCAGTTGGCTCAGTAAAATTTTGTATTAGTCTGTAGAAACCTTCCACATAATTCCAGCAATCATGTATTTTAAAATGTGTTGCAATAGAACTTCAGCTTAAGTGGTTTGATTTTCTTTCCTTATGGTAATAGCTCAGTTATCCAAATATTATTCTCAGCCACCCAGAGCACAACACAAAATAAGAAGTAAGCAGAAAAGACCATTTAGTAAAGACGCCAATAGGTATTACAAAGCCTCTGTCCTTATAAGCTATTCTAATAAATTTTGGCATCTGGTTTTCTATATATTGACAAAATAAAAGGATCAAATTAAAAAGGCCATGGTGATATTGGAACAAATGGACATCCACATGCAAAAAAATGAATTTCAAACTATAATCTCATATCTTATACAGAAATTATCACAAAATGGATCATAGATCTAAATGTAAAATTCAAAATTATAATCATTTTAGGGGAAAACATAAAAGAAAATTTTTGTGGCATTGGGTTAAGCAAACAAGTCTTAGATACAACACCAGAAGCATAATCTATAAAAGAGGAAATTGATAAATTGGACTTCCTTAAAATTAAAACCCTTTGCTTTGCAAAGGGTACTGTAAAGACAATAAGACAAGCTGCAAACTGAAAGAAAATGTTTGGAAATCATATATCCTACAAAGGGCTTGTATCCAGAATATATAAAGAACACCCAAAACTCAGCAATAATAAAATAAACAACCCTATTTTTTAAATGGCAAATAATTTGAAGAGACAATTTATCCAAAGAAGATACATGGATGGGAAATACACACTTGAAAAGACGCTCAACATCATTAATCACTGGGGAAATGTAAATTAAAACCACAATGGGATACCCCTCCACACCCATTAGAGTGGCCAAAGTAAAAAAGTACCAACAACACTAAGCGATGGTGAAGATGTGAAACAACTTGATCTCTCATATATTGCTGTTGAAAATGTAAAATGGGATGGCCATGCTGGAAAACAAACAGTTCCTTAAAAAGTTCAAACATACATACACTTACCGTATGACTCAGTAATCCCACTTCTGGGTATTATTCTATAGAAATGCAAACTCACTTCACATAAAAACCTACACACAAATGTCTATAGCAGCTCTATTCATAATCACCTCAACGTGGCAATAACCCAGATGTACTTCAAATGGAAGAATGGGTAAACAAACCACCGTATACCTCTGTAATGGAATACTACTCAGCATTAAAAAGGAATGACTTCTTGATATATACAACGATTAGTATGAATCTCAAAGGCACCATGCTAAGCAAAAGGAGTTAGTCCCACAAGGTTACATACTGTATGATTCCATTGACATGACATTCTCAAAAAGACAAAACTATAGTGACAGAGAACAGATCCAGGGAACCTAGGGTTTAGGTGGAGGGGGAAGGCGTGACTTCAAAGGGTGGCACAAATGAAATATTTTTCAGTGATGGAACTGTTCTGTATCCTAATTATGGTGGTGGTGATATTCCATCTATATGCATATATTAAAATTTATAGAATTGTATACCAAAAAAGTCAATTTAATGCATACTATTTTAACAAATAAAATTTTAGAAAAGAGCACTGAGCACTGGAGATATGACTTCACTGGCAGTTGTTAATAGCTGATAGGCTAAATGAGGGAGAGCTTATGACAGCAACCTGGGGCTGCTCAGTGAAGAAATAAAGAGCCCAACATATCTCCACACGCCTGTAGTTACCCTGTGTTCCAGCACAGCAAAGGTATGTTGCTGATGAGCATGCTAATTTAATAATACTGACAGCTATATTGTTTTCAGCTCAGAGTTTCTATTTCCTGGAAAAAATAAATGCATGTGTGTGTGTGTGTTTTTTTGTATGTATTTCAGGATGATATTGATTCACCTGTGTGCCACTAGAGTCAGAATGCCCGGAGGACAATTCATGACAGAAGATCCTTAGACCGACATGTGAAAATACCAAGTCAGTGTGATCAATACCACCAATCTGGGAAAGAAGAAGCCATGAGTCAAAGACAGTTCTAGTTCTGAGGCAAGAGACCCTGGCGACCTAAAGCATAAAGGTGGATCACCTGGACGCACGGGTAAAGCATACAAGAAGCTGCAAGGAAAGGGGGTGTCCCAAATGGGAGCACATGAAAACAGAGGTGTGCACACCATGGCTAGGATCAGTCCTGGAGCAACTCTTTCCTCCTTTTCTGAGCCACCTGCTTTTTTCTCACCAGCCTGAAAATGGGATTTTTAAGTGGCAGTCTCCTGCAAGACTGGTCTGGAAGTACACAGTGAATTTTTTTTAGCCCATTTCTATGACAAATGATTAATATTAATAATTTTAACTCATGATAGGATACACTTCATTTCTTGACAAAACCACCTATAAGGAATAGCTCAGTTACTGAGAAAGCCAGCTAATTGATATGTTACCATCTCTGCCTTGTCATTTCTATAATGGCAGAATAATGAAGTATTATTTAGCTTAACACAATCACTGGAGCTTCTCTATGGTCTTGGAAGGAAGAGACACAAGCTAGGAATCTTTTTAAGGTATAATTAGTTTCTTATACAATACATTATATAAATAAAAAGTGAAATTAATTTAAATGACAAGTGACCCATTGTATATCTTCATTATGTCCTAGGACTGGTGGTACCATGGAAATCAGTCAACCGAGAACATTTTGTTATTATAGAGGCTGTGAGAATCTAGAGTAGATCTATAAAATAACCTTTTAAATAAGATTAGGGTTAAAGTACATTATGAATTTTTATGTTTCATAAGACAGCAAAATTCAGTTAAGTGGGAGAAAAAAATAAAAGTAAATAACATTTAATGGGACAAGAATACTAAGTCAGAGTGGACTTTTCATTGACTCAAATGAGGTCTCTGTTTCCACTCCACCATCTGGCATTTTGCATTTGTCTCTCTGCAACATAATTTCTAAAGGAGTAGACTTATTTTAACCAAATTCAATATGCTCCCTAACAAAGAGTAATAAGATACGACTTAAATCCTTTTTGCAGCTCAGTACTTTTCTTGCAACAGCTGATAGAATCCTGTAAAACAATCTTATAAAGAAATCGTACCAGCTTGTTTTGCAAATAACTGCTTAATATTAACAAAAATATGTGTGTGAAAAGATATGTGTATGCCCATGGCTTATTTGCAATTTGGGTTTATTACTATATCTGTGAACTGGGAATCTCACCTGGGGTAAATACTTTCTGTATCTCAGCAGCCCTTTCTGTATGTCTGGGGACAGATCTGTTGAAACAAACAAACAAATAACAATTTTAAAACTTGCCAGGGAAGTGGAGGGATGTAGATTTCAGCTGTGGAACAGGAGTCCTAAAGAGTTAGTGATTTCTTCCTGACTAGACAATCCTTTATAGCCACTGGTTGGGGAAACCAGTGAAAATTAAAGCAGAAAAGGTAAGTTGTACATATTGGAAAATTAGAGATTCGGGAAGATAAATAATGAGAGTATTGGTGGTTAATCCATATCAATCACAAGGAAGCAATTGGTAATGAAACATTTTAGACTCTTCTTAGCCAAGTTATACAATACAATCATTATGCAGAAGGTCAAGTAATTAGCATGGAGCCTTCATATTGCCTGGTGGGATTGTAGAGCAGAAATGGATCTTGTGTCCTTGATGGGAGATAGAAAGTAATCATGTTCTTCAGGTCTACGGTCATATCAAAGCAAAGAAATATTCATCAAACATGTCTTCAAAATGGATGTAAAATTCCAGGAAGAGTAGGCTACAAATTGTGGGGCATCGAATTGTTACAACATGGAAAAAAAGGTTTCAGTTGTTCAAGACTGTAAACTGTAATGCAGTCATGTTAATTAGGGGTTTCCACTAAATTTCCTGGGCTATTTTGAAAATGTGAGAATGTGGCATAGTATACTAGTTTGATCTTTTAAACTAATTCCTAGAATTAGAACAGCAAACCCAGTAAACACAATGCATCTGAATTTAATAAAACCCCCGAAAGTAAAGTGTTTTCCTAAAATGTGATTTGAAGAATTGGGTTGAATTGGATGGGATGGAGGCCAGCCACAGAAGCAGAAAGCTGGCCAGCAGTCCACACACAATGGGGAATGAAACCACCAACTGTGAGTAAGTGGGGAACAGGAGAATAGGGTGAAGGCCTATTTACACCAAAATATTCATTAGTGGATTCGAAAGGTTCTGGAAGTACACATAAGTAAAATAATGAACCCTAGAATGCAAAATGGAACAGGAAGCTATTAGTTCCCCAGGGATGGCAATAAATTGACACATTCATTCTGTACAAGGCTATGGAAAAGATGCAAATTCTATACCTAGGCTTAATCCATCCTTAGCACATCACACAGTTTTGTGTTCTTTGAACACCTCTGATCGACTATCTTATTATTCTATAATTTGAACCATGTCCGGCTTCCATTTCATATTATTCTCTCATATGTGTATTGAGTGCTTTCACACATAGGGTATTTTAAGCTTTTTTAATCCTTACCATAGCACTATTAGGTAAGGGTTATCATACTTAAATAGATGAGGAACAAAGGCTTCAAGACATGTACTGTCCACCATCACACAACATGTCCTACGCAGACCCGAGCAGTCAGCCTCCAGCGCTTGGGACTCTCACCCAAAACTTCCCCTTATTTTATTGTCTCCTTTATTATTCCATGTATTTAATATCTTTTTAAAATTTAGATAGTAGTAAAATTTTTATCTACTTTGTCCCTGTCCTCTTTCATGTTGGACAAGCCATAGATATTTCAAAAGGACGCAAGATTGACAAGAATATATTCTTTTATTAGAATGTGAGGGAACTGCCTGCTTGTAGTCACAGTTCTAGGGGTAGGAAGCAGGCTTGAAGAAGCACCTAATGCTTTCCTAAGCACTGTTGGACTCCTTTCTGAAGGGCAAATACCTTCTAGGGATGTTGGAAATCCTGTAGGGCTGAAGGGCCGAAAGAGCCAGAGGGTGAGAGCTTAACAGAGCCTTTGCAATAAAGCTCCTCTCTTCAATGAAACCAACATGACATAAATTGGGGTTTTGGATCAAACTTCAAAATGGAGCATTCAGCAATGTCTCTGATCTTTGTAACATGTTTTAGTTTTCAGCTGTCACTCTGTGTTCAGCTGCTGAGGTCTCCAAATGTGATTGGTCCTTTGCCAGAAAATAATTGTGCAGGTCCATTCTTAGCTTCTTTCCAAGTGAGCTCTGTGTTCACAGGAAAGGCATGTTGTTTCTAAATAAAGGCTCAATCTTATTAAATTCTTTAGCCTATAGTTGTTTGTTTGGGGTTTTTTTTTCCCCCTGAGTGAAAAACATCCTCAAGAGTCTTACTTCCTAAAAAATGTCCTAGCTCCTGTCCTGACTATGTGTGGTTCTGTGCCCATGTTTTCTGGTTTAAACTATCAGGGGAGTTGAAAACCCCCAGATTGGGCTGTTATCTACAAGAGCATTGAGTGCATTATTGGCTTTGATTATCTTTTGGAACCAGGTCCATTAAACCTTCCAAGGATAGGCTTCTCTATATTTCCAGAGTTAAATAACATATTATTTTACCCAATTTAAACAAGAATCTCATAAAAGCCAATATGGCAACATGCTCTCCAAATGATTTACTGACCTCAGCAACCTTGGGATTGGCTACATGTTCCAAGAGGCAATTAAATACTGAGTAGGGAGTATTAAAGTGACCTGATTAGAGGGATAATGGAAATTTCCTCCACACCCCAAATTATTTCTTTTACAAGTCAGCTCTAAAATGTATGAACAGATGTTTATTTCTTTACAGAAAAAGAGTTTTGTAAGTGCAACTACCCCCAGGAGGGATTAAACAGTTTTCAATCATTAATTACTTAATGTGAACAAATTGTGGGCAATGGAGAAAACTGTACACAGGAAAAAAAAGAGAGAGAGAGAGAGAGAGAAAGGGTCATCCATAAAGCATTGCCCCAGCAATGGTGGAGGTAGGTTGTAGGTCTCTTGGGAGATGTGTAAGAGGATGGGGGATGGTAAGAGATACCCCCAAGAGGAGAAGCACCAATAAAGAAAAAGTAGGTGATTTGCCTGTTGCTCAATTTTAGGTCACCCTTGAACAAAACCATTGGTATTATTCTCTTAACTACCAGGAAACCTGCCTAAAACTATGATTTCAATGGTGAAAACTGCAGGCTATATTTTCTGGCTAATTTGCATATACTTGAGTGCCCTGCAACACCACAGATTCTAAAAGTAAGTCACAGAGGCCCCAAAGTCAGATCTTGAGTATTCTTTAATTGCCTATGCAGTGCCAGGCTGGAGCTTCTCCCCTAAGCAGGGAAGCTGAACGGGAACAGAGCACACCAAAGCTTGGCCAAGTCAGAAGCATGGACAATCCTGTGCGTGGGAAACCTTACTGAATTTGTGAAGGACAGAGGACTTACTGGTAATATCTTCCCTTCCTCACAAATCCATTGTTAATCTCCAATTCTATTTTCTTTGGGATGAAGTTCCTGGGTCAGGGGTAATGAATACAATTACATGAGGATTCCAAGTTCTAAAGCATCTCGGAGAAAAACAAATCTCAAGAGTCATTTATTGATCATGTATTTTCTATTTCAATCTTCCTCACATCTCCTTCTCCTAGCTCACTGTTTGCCGTGTTAGGGTGGCTATCAAAAGCAGAGTTTGCAGGATTCAAGCCCAGCCAAAGCAAACAGACCAAAAATTTGGGAAATGATTTATCTTAATCCAAGGGTGGTAATCCAATTTATTTGACTCAAATGCTTTAAATTTCATCAGCTAAACCAGCAGCATTAGGGTTTGTCAAAATGATATCTAGTGAAAGCAATCCCTTCAGTGTTGGCCACTTGTGAACAGAATGATTTTCATCTTAAAAATACACATGTTGTTCTACCTTTTAATGTTTGTGGCTAGTAAGCACAGTCGGTGATAAAGAGGTTGAAGCCACCTGGGAGGGTTGTCTTTCACTGTGATGTTCTGCATCCCCAGCCTGACCAGTCACCTCATAAATGTAGTCACTAATGACAAGGGAATAAGGGATTGTGGATGAATTCATGCATGTCCATCTTCACAAGTGGAAAACTCCTGGTCTGGGGTGCAATACACTTTTCACAAAGATAGTATAATATTTGAATGGAAGGGAAGATTGCTTGGTCAATGTCCCTGGTGTTAAGCAAGACTGAATCCATAATACAGAAAGAATGGAGATTGTGTCCCATATCTTATGGCATCATTAATCTGTCTGTACTTATTTAAAACTACTTTCATGGCTTTGAAAAGCAGCAACAGAAATAAAGTAGCATCAAATAGGGCATAAGAGCTCTAATTTAGGAATCTATTGACCTGAGTTCTAGGACTCCTCTGCCTCTAATTATATATAACTTCCATGATTACGCCAGGCCCCCTTACCCCTCAGTCTCCAGAAATACCTACAGTTTTTATAGTGACAGTTCTAGGGTTAAAGTAAATTTTTTGTGTTAAATGCATACCACTAGATTTCTATTACTATCATGTTTAGGAAGTCATTCCCTATTTTGTTCAAATTAATTTCTATGGTAGTCAAAAACACAGAATCAAACGTGCCCTAGCCAATGATGCCATGACCAATGATGCCAAAGCAGCAGTGAATTAATTTGGCTTGATTATTTCCTCTGTATTCTCCTACACCTTGGCCCATTGGCCAAAGCAGTCTACTTCCTGTTTTACTCAATAAAGTTTTATTGGAACACAGCCATGCTCATTCTTTATGGATTGTCTATGGCTGCATTCCCACAACAACAGCAGAGTTGAGTGGTTGCGACAGAGACTGTATGGCCTGCAAAGCCAAAAATATTTACCATCTGGCTCTTTGCAGAAAAAGTTGGCTGGCCCTGTTCTACACTTTTAAATCTATGTTCACTATCTTTCCATCGCAATATATGCTGGCTTCTCTTATTTTTCCTTGGATTTTTGGCTTCTCATCTAACCAAAATCTTTGACCTCACCAATGTCCCTTACTCTTTCTAGCACTTATTTCCCTAGTTCTCCTTGTCCCCCTGTTTATTCTAGAGTCATACTTCATTTGTTCATACAATTCTTTTTTCAACTTACACCCATTTGCCAATTTAATATCAGCCAACATTCCTCCTTTTAAAACCTTTAAAACCCTATTGGAAAGTTGGCCCTGATGAAGGATTTCAATGACAGTGACTGGTAGTTAATGCACCCTTAATGTGTGCTGCATTGTTCTGACTTCTTAGGGCATTTGTGGTGATAGATTGAAAATTGTTCAGAGTCAGAAACTAGGTCCTTTGTTTGTTACATTATATATACAGAACAGCCTAGAGCCACCAGTGTTTACAATGCTATGTAAATTACATTTGCTTTCTGTTGTGAACAATTCCCCATGAATTCTCTTACTTACCCTCAAACTTGACCTATCCGAAAGCATTTCCAGTTCTAAGCAGTCTTAACATATGTTTGAATGTGTTGCTTCAAAATTTTGTATACTTCTTTTATAGAACTTTACAGAATAGTGGTTATACACAGGTCTATGAGAGAGTCTTGTTCTCAGTTGACAAATGAGGAAACTTAAGTTGGGAGCTGGTCTGGGTCTTTACTAGGAAATTTGGCAATCTTTATTATAAGATGTAATTTGGTAATAAAGCATGACTCATAGCAGCTTTAAATTTGATAAAAGAAACCAACCAAAATTTGCTTAAAATATTGCAGAAGAATACAAATGTAGTTGGAAAAGTAATATGCCATTGCACCGTTCATCATTGCTGTTAGCTTAGTCTGACTGTCTCGATGCCAAAGATATGTATACAGAAGTCCCCCATTATCTACAGGGGATACATTCCAAGACCCCCCAGTAAATGTGAACACAGTGTGGATATGCTGGACAAAGGCATGACTCACGTCCCAGGCAGGATGGAGTGAGATGGCATAAGATTTCATCATGCACAACTTAAAACTTATGAATTGTTTATTTCTGAAATTTTCTATTTAATATTTTCAGATTGTGGTTGACTGCGGGCAACTAAAACTGTGGAAAGTGAAACCATGGCTAAGGGGGGACTATTGTACAAGAAGTAACTTGCTTTTTCTCTAACATTGTTGAATATTGTCCTTGTAAAATTAGCATTGGAGCTGGACACACTTTGAAACTTCACAAATATTAATGAAAATACATAGACACATACAAATACTACTGACTCACCCTATAGCTGGAGACGTTCTCCCACCTGGTGAGAGAAAGGGATGCTGTCCTTGACTGCGGGAGGTGATAATTCTGTTTGGGAGCAGAACTGATCTATATGATGGTTGATTCTTGGCCACTGTGACCAAAAGAGCTAAACAGATGATGTGACCAGACTGACTACTGAGTTTAATGATCAAAGATAAGATATATCTGATATTTTTGCCTTTCTTTTACAAAAGCTCTTAAAAATAGAAGTGTAATAGCCACTCCATGGTAGACAAAATGCCATTCATTTAAAAAACTCTGAATGGGACAAAGAGCTAAGTGGAGATAAAAAAGAATAAGAGCTCCGGATGCTGCGGTAACATCACAGACTCTGTTATTTGTGAGATATTTTGCTGTATCTTATCCAAGAAGGGAATTACTATACAAGTTGGGTTGTAAGAAATATAAGAAAATGTTCAATTCCAATGCAGATCTCTCCTCTTTGGGGGGTAACTAACCTCTATTTGAGCTTCCAGAGACAGCTCAGGAAGTTTGTTTATCAGAAAGTTGTTAGGTTTTTCTTTCTCCTTGGTCCAAGTTCTATAATTTATAACTTCACAGAATAAATCCTTTCCATGTTTATGAGTCAAAGGTGCTAGTAAACCCTTGACTTTATGCATAGGATAGTCATTCATACAGCATTGTTTCACTTTCTACTCTGAGTCAGGGACTGTCCTGGGTGCTGAGGATATGAAGAAGAATATAGCATAATGTTGACTTCCAAGAGTTCACAACTAAATATAGAGAAAGCAAAGAACTACCTACAATTAGTGAAGTGTGTACAAAGTGCTAAGGGGGCACAGAGAGTAGAAAATATTTCCCGGAAGATGTCTCAAATAAGCTGCATCTTGAAAGACAATTAGAGAATGCAGGGAAAAGCATTTCTGGACATAAGGAATAGCATGTGCAAGGGCATGGAGACCCAAGAGATGACAACACAATCAAGGAAAGGTCAATAGGTTGCTTGAGCGAAGGTATGTGATTAGGAAGACTTAAAGCTAAGACCAAGCTCTGATAAACTGGGAGCAATCCGAAAAATAAAAATCTTTGTGCTTTTCCAAAGAAGTTTTAACTTTGTCCACCAGACAGTAGACATTCTTAAGCAGGAATACACCTTGAACAAATTTCCATTTTAGAAAAAGTTTGGAATATAACCAGAAGGTAGAAAAGCTTAGCCCAGTGAGAAAACAGACTAGTACAGATAATGACTGATAGACTAGTGTGGTGATGGGCACCAAACTAGTAATGAAAGTTGAAAGGAGGGAATAGATTCAAGAGATATTTAGTTAATAGGATCAACTGAAGTTGTGGGTGCATTGCATGCTGGGTGGCGAGGCAGAGAGTGAACTTGACAATGACTATAGTTTTTATTTGGAGTTACTAAGTCATCCTGAATGAGGAAAACACAAGTTGGTTTGAAATGCTTTGAAAGGATAGTCACTTAGGAATGTCCAGTCAGAGCTGTCTAGAGTGAATTAGAAATATAGGTCTATAATCACCAGACAGGAGGGTGAATATATTCATTTGAGAGTTGGCATTATTTGGTGGTGGTTGAAGCCATCAGAGTGAATGAGATCTTCCAGCATCATGTGTGTCAATAAACAATGAGAACAAAGACCAAAAATCACAAATAAATCCATGAGGATTTTGAAATGTTGAGGAACAGGCAAAAGCCATATAGAAAATGAAAAAAAGCAGAAAAAGAGAAGAGAGACACAGGGAACTTTGAAGTGGCATCTACTGAGGTTGGAGAGGTGGGTTTGAAGATAATGTCATCGTTGTCACACTGTAAATGATACATATAATTTAAATGGGACAGGTACTATAAAGAGACAATTAAGAAGCCATTGGTACCCACCCAAAAAGTTCAGAGCAGATGATAGTGGTGGTGGAGCAGTGTGAGGATTTGGGAGCCTGGGAGGGTGAAAGCCAGATTGTGATAAATTTAAGAGCACAGGAAATGTGAGAAAATACAGACAGGGTTTGAATATTCTTACATGACTTCTAGGAAGCATGTGTTTTGAACCATGAATTCAAACAACAACAACACTGCCATGAAAGGAAAAACAATATGAATCAAGTGAAAAAGAAAAGACCATATAGAAGTTAAGGTTTAGAGGGTAAGCTGTGTGGGTCCAGAGGCCGTATACCAGTGGCTTTTGCCAGGGCAGCCTCATGGGTGTGCGACCTATGTGATCACACAAGGCCACGTGCTTAGAAGAGCCCCATGCTTGGTTTAATGTTCTGCTGTTGGCCACCATCTTGAAATTTTTAATAGTTTTTGAAGGTGCTCACATTTTTATTTTGCACTGAGTCCCACAAATTATGCACCCAGTCCTAGGCCTTTGTATCTCCTGCTTAGTCCAAAGTAAAACTAATTGATGTATAACTCAGGTGATCTACTAACCATTAAATATGAATATGTTCAAAAATCGACCTTATTGTCTTCTTTGTTTTTTACCCAAAGAGTACCCAGACACAATTTTCCATTAATTTTAACAATGACATAATAATTGATAACATGTCTTGGCCAATTACTATTTTCTAGGCATTATTCTATATACTTTACACCTATTAATTCATTTACTTGTTACAACAATCCCATGAGTAGGCATTATGATCATTATAATAGCAGTAGTGATTATTAACACTGTGATAACAGCACCTACTCATTTAAAGATGAGCAAATGGAGGCAGAGCGTGGTTACACAACTTACACAACTCACACAACTAGGAAGGGATAAAGCTGGGGTTCAAATCCAGATGTCTAGCTCCAGCGTCTGTGTACTTCACCAACTACTCAGTTTCCTTCATTCCCTGGGCTCACAGTCTCCGAGATTTTTCTTACCTTTGTCCCCATTTATCCAACATAGTCTACCCTGAACCCTGCTCGGCAGAGAGCTACTGCGATGCGACAGGAAGAAAACATCCTTCTCCATGTGAAGCATCAAAGACATCCTGTGCGTGGGCTTAGGGATCCACATCCCATGTGTCACAGATCAGTGCACATATCTGCCACGTGGGAAATAATAAAAGCATTGAGACTGGGGCAGGGAGGGACACGGTCCCCAGCCCTGTGGTCTTGTCCCCTCCCTCTTTTTCCTTTCTCCTACTCACACGTTCGAATGTCACCGGAACTTTTATTTCTCTTCCAGGAAGGTCGTGGTTTGGATTTAGCCCCTTCCCTCCCTGTACATCTGATTGAACATTTGGTCACCGTTCACAGGGAGTTGTGTGGTCTTGTATCTCCCAACTCTCCCGTTTCCTTAGATGGTTAGAGCAAGAGAGATCACCAAAAAGATTTGCAGACTGAGATCTGCTAAGATAGAATCTATCAGCTTCTCTTTGAAAAAAAATCATGTAAAGGAATAGAGATGGAGGAGTAGACTTCAAACTTTTCTTATCACTGGATGCTTTTGAGGAAATGAATCTTTAGCAAAATCCAAATATATAAAACAATAAGGGGATACTTTAATAATATAAATTTATTCCTTCAAAGCTTTGTGACTATAACATTTGCTCCTTATGAAGTTAGTCAGAGGGGCAATAAGAGGATTTCTAGAAACGTAAGTATTTTTAGTGTTTTAGTGAAGTTCGTGGACGGCAACTTGAGACTTATTTCAGCCTTGGCATCTATGTGAGTCTAATAATGTAAAGCTTCAATTTTTAAAAATATGGACTTAGACTATAACAAATGATTTCAAGTTCATGCTGAGGGGGAAAATGACAACAGTTCCATGCTTGCAGCTGCCTTTCCAGGAAAGGCAAAAGAACCAAATTGTATTGGACTTGACAAAGTGTTAGGTAAACAAAGCCATGAGTATTAAAGTTTAGGCTCTAGTGATTAGTAGGGAAGCACAGGATAATAAGCACAGCAGGGTGTCCCTCAAGGTACTTTCGACTCCGACTGTGTTTATTATCCAGTATCAGTATGGAAATATATGCCTGACTACATTTATGGTGCCATTTAGAACTTTAAAATAGGCTCTTATACTCAGAAAAAGGTTACTAAATTATTCACCCTGTAAGGTTTTTCTTGATTAGCATAATTCCACCCATTACATGCCTTATCAAGAAGAATATGTTTCTATTGTTGGGCACACGTTCTGCAGAGACATTCGGAGGCACCTTTTCATGATATCATGTCAATCCTGAGATACCCACTTTTCACTGCCTTTAAAATAAAATCCCCTTGTATAATTTGCAAAGTAAACTTCTCAAAGTTTACACTTTCCCCTGTTGATGAACGCAGTGAGTGATGATCTGTATATTCTTCCCCTGGTTTTCCACCAAATAGTTTTCCTTTTTGTCACCTTTGATGGTAGCTTTTCACCTTTCAAAAAGAGACTGGATCTCACTTGATCTTGGAAGCTAAGCAGGGTTGGGCCTGGTGAGTGCTTGGATGGGAGACTATACTGGATGCTGTAGGGCTTTCAGAAAAAAACAGAAAAGGAGAAAAAAAAAGAAGAAAAGAAAAATTCATGAATACCAACAGGTAAAGCCTTCACCTGGAATTCAGGGTTTTTTTCACAAACGGTAATAAGGATACTTAGAGAAGCAAGCAGGTGTTTAACTAGAAGCGAGGGTACCAGAAGAAGAAAGGGGCCCAGGGGGGTCCCACCGCTTAACATTAATGGTGCCTCTTCCTAGGAGCTTTTGGGAACTCATGCCTTCATTTCTTTATGTTCATCAGCACCTCTTAAGCATGCCAAGAAGTTCCTGAGCCCACACTAGATGGCAGCATGGTACACTGGCCATGTGGGAAGAGCCCAGGCCCCAGCAGCCGGAGCCCACATGGCTGGCTCATGCTCTCACACACACACACACACACACACACACACACACAGGCACACACGACTTCTAAAGGGTCCCAGCTTCTCAAGCGTCATCTGCAAATCTACTGTATCTGGCAACGTGGGTCACAGTTGGGAAATTCCCCGTAGAATTGCAGCCACTCTCTCCACTGCACTGTGGGTTTCTTCAAACACTGTGAAAGGACTTTTACTCTGTGCAGCCCTGCTCCTAATCTCATCAGCTGGATATCTGTGGTTTTACAAGGTGAAGGAGGTCTGCAGTTGCTTTATGTTTACTTTGGGAACACCAAAAAGGTCCTTTCGGTTGAGTCCCTGCAATCTGCACACTGTGTGTGTTTGAATCTCAGAGTTCCTCTTGCAGAACTAAACATTTCCTTAAAAAATGTCTTCCAGTCGCACCCTGGCTCTACATGCCTGTCTCAGAAGGAAAGGAGAAAGGGACCTCTATGCAGAAAGGGGGTGCACACGAGCATTTCAAGGGCTGAGGAAGAGGAATCTGATCATAGCGTTTTAGAGCTGAATTATAGCTTAGAGTTCATCAAAGTCAATCAATCTCATTTAACAGATAAGAACACTGAGACCCAGAAATCTTGACTTGCCTAAGGCCACACAGCTTGTTAGAAAACAAGCCAGGACTGGAAAACTGGTTTCCTTATACTCTGTCCAGGGTCTTTTCCATCGCTTCACGTGTGATTTATAGAAAGTCATCAATACAGAGCAGATGAAACCTCAGAGCCCTCTGAGCTGAGCTGGTGCACCTTGCCGCCCACTGGCACCCCCAACAGCTCTGTACACCTCAGTCCAACCTGGCTTGGACACTCCCACCCGCTGCCCTGGTCCTCCTTCTGCCCGGGCGGGAACCAGGAAGGACAAAGAGAAGGAAGAGAATCAATATTGATTGGGAAATTGGATGACAGATACAGAAGTACTGAAATACTGCAGTCCTTCCCTTGGCATTTCCTCTTGACCAGGGAAGGAAATACCAGAAATCTCATAAGCGAGCCCATTTGGGCAATTTTTTTTTTATCCTCGGTATTCATATATTTCACGTTTTTCTCCAAACCTCTGTGTACTAATTCAAACCGTCCAGCCTCCAGACCCCCTAGGGATTCACCTATCACTAAATATTGTTGATCTGCAAAACACACAGATTCTTTTCCTAGAACAGGCTCTGCTTTCATGGCTTTCTTCAGACGCTGAGGCTTTTCCCAATTAAGCGATGGCCCAGCTTCTCTCTGGTTAGGATTACAAACAAACACCACCACCCCTCTGCCTGGCAGGCTCCAACTACCCCTCCCTTCGCTTTGACACATGGTTCTTTTGATCTCAACCCCAGACCATAGCAACAGGCTCCTAATTATTCACCAGCCATAAATCATGGCAGTAATGTGGTCCTTGCTAAGGAAAAGGAGTATTGTTGAACCATCGGAGCCTGGAAAACTGGGTGTGTTTAGTGTTTCCAAAAGCAAAGCAGTAGGGGAAGGGAGGCAGGAAAGAAAAGATGTTTTAAATGTTTGTAGAAATAGTTGCTTTGATGTTGAACCCTCTCCCAGAGGAAGTCAAGAGTCTGAAAACTTAAGTCGATATTTTTTTCATACTTGGAGAGGTAATAAAATCCACAAGCCCCGCTAGAGGCAGGTGTAAGCAGGGCCTCCTAGAGAGAATACAAAGTACATTTCCAAGTCCTCAGAGCAAGCAGCACAAACATATTTCTTGCTATATACCTCTTAATTTTGTTAGTTTAATTTTAGCTACTCCCTTGCATGGGAAATCTTAATCCTTTTGTGAATAACTACCCTACTGAATGGTAGTTAATCTAGTTAGGGCTGCCATTTTCACCAGGAAACTCTCTGGGAATCCCAAATTATTTTTTTAATTTGGCCCAATAATTCCAGTAAAACTGGTCACTGTCAGTCTAACCTGTGGACAGGTTGCATGAATTCAATATCATCTTGCTAATGAGTTTTCTGGGCTGAACTGAACTGGAAATTATTCTCTTTTTATTTCAGGATGAGAAATGTTGTATAAAGGCTGAGAGTAACTTATAGACATCCTTCCAGTGGTAAATTCCTCCTCAGAAATAAATACAAAATATAATAGATTTTTTTTTCAGTTAATTTTGTTACTTTAGCCACTCTAATTGGCTATAACATGTAGACAAGACAGTACTAGAGAAAAAGTGTGAAGTTTGTCTTTATTCAACAAACATTTATTAAAGATATACTCTGGGGCTGGGCAGGGTGGCTCACGCCAGTAATCCTAGCACTCGGGAGGCCGAGGTGGGAGGATTGCTTGAGGCCAGGAGTTCGAGACCAGACTGAGCAAGAGACCCCATCTCCATAAAAAATAGAAAAATTAGTTGGGCGTGGTGGTGGGTGCCTGTTGTCCCAGCTCCTAGGGAGGCTGAGGCAGGAGGATCGTTTGAGTCCAGGATTTGGAGGTTGCAGTGAGCTGTGATGAGGCCACTGCCCTCTAGCCTGGCAACAGAGGGAGACCTCATCTCAAAAATAATTAATTAATTAATTAATTAAAAATAAAAATAAAAAATATATACTTTGGGCTAAATCCTGGGGTCATGACAGCTGCGAATTCAGTAGCAGACAAAATTAATGCAATTTTTGCTTATATGGTGCTTATAGTTTAGAGCAGGGTTGGCTAAGTTTTTATGCAAAGGGCCAGATAGTAAATATTTTAGGTTTCCAGGCCATACAGCCTTTATCATGAGTTCTCAACTCTGTCTTTGTAACATAAAAGCAGCGATACATAATATGTTAAAAAAAACTGTGCATAGCTGTGATCCAATAAAACTTTATTGTACACAGGATGTAGTCCAAATTTGGCCCATGGGCTATTCTTTGCCAATCTTTGGTCTAGAGGGAGACACCTTTAAGTTTATAGAAAAATGCAAAACAGGCCAGGTGCAGTGGCCCATGCCTGTAATCCCAGCACTTTGGGAGGCCAAGGCAGGAGAATCACTTGAGGCCAGGAGTTCAACACCAGCCTGGGCAACAGAGGAAGATCCTATCTTTATAAAAAAAATAGAAAAATTAGCTGGGCATGGTAGCACATGCCTGTAGCCCCAGCTACTCGGGAGGCTAAGGAAGGAGTTTGAGCTTGCTTGAGCCCAGGAGCTTGAGGCTGCAGTGAGCTACGATGATGCCACTGCACTCTACCCAGGGCGACGGAATGAGACTCTGTCTCAAAAAAAAAATTAAAAAATAAAAAAAATACTTATGCTATGGTTATGTAAGATGTAAACATTAAGGGAAGCTGTGTGAGAGGTATACAGGAACTGTAATATTTTTGCAACTTTCTATATTCTAACATTGGACCAAAATAAAAAGTTTGTTTTATAAAAAAGTAAAGAAATTTCTTATTGAAATAATCCTGATATATTCTCCCATTCTGGACAGGAAAGATTGTTAATAAGTGTTTTCTTGTCAAGTTGTTAATTTCTCTACCAATAATCCATGATAATTGCCAAGTAGCTTTTAGATTGTTCCAGGTCTCAACGAACTGAAAGTTATCATATGAATAAAATAGAGATCATATTACTTAATCATCCACTCATACAGAATCTGCCCTTCCAGTTGGCACTGACAATGCTCTGCAGAAGCCTCCCCATCTAATGACACCTCTACCTTTCTCTCCCTATGGTCTTGGGCCAGTGCTTACCCGATACCATAAGAAAGTGGTTCTTTGCTATCTTGCAGGGTTTGTGGAGTATTAAAGAGGGTTTTGCACATTTCTTGGCAGAGTTTTGTGGAGTAGAGAACCCCAGATGGGGAGTCAGGAATCTGGAATTCTTGCCTCAGTTCTTCTATTCTTGGCCCCTGGGGTCTTGGGCAGATCACTGACTTTAGATATTTATCTATAAAATCAGGCCTTTTTGGACAAGATCTAAATCAGTGAGTCTCATCCTGGGTATTAGAATCATCCAGGAAGCCTTTTTTTTTAATGCTGGTACCTGGGTCCCACTACTAGAGATCCTGATTTAAGTCCTTTGGGGTATAGCTCAGGCATTCAGATTTTTTAAAGCTTCCCAGAGTGGCATTAACAGGTAGCCAGGACTCAGAACCACTGATCCAGATGATTTCTAAATTCTAACTTTTTAGAGTTTTATCAGTAATTATTATTCAAACAAGATGAGTCAACAGACCCAGGTCTTGGAAAGTATTATCTTATATCTAAAGGAATTCTGGCCGTAGGATAAGACTATAGTAAGGAGCATTTTCCATCGTTTTTCAAGATTCTGCTGTTTGTGCCTGTCTGATGTATTATCATCTTGACTAATGACTTACACAAAGAGCTGTGGTGTTCCACTTGTGGAATATGCCCTAAAGCAGATCAGATATTTTAAAAACTATATACAGATGCCTTAGAACAAGGGTGTGATTGTTCTGCCTTTGCCACATTAGTTACCCTGTCCTCTTTCTGTCACCTACCTGCTTCCTGTAGTTCCATGCCCCACTATCTACACCTGCAGAGAGATCTCCATTTACAATGAAGTGAAATGGTTGACATGGGTGATGTGTGTCTATTTGGGTGGTCTGAGGGAGGAAGAGGGAGGAAATGTTACTGTTTGAAAGACAGCAGGAGCTTAAAGCTGGGGTAGCAGCAAATCCAAATGCTTCTGCGAAGGCAGACCTGGAAGGCAAGACATAACTGGAGAGCTTATGACCCTACTATGGGACCACATTCCCTCTGCTCCAGACGATTGTGGCCGGGGAACATGTTGGCCCAGCAGTGCCAGAACTTTTGCTCTTCAAGACAATCAAGAAATTCACAATTGATTTATACATACTGGAAACTAATTTTTAAAATAAATATATATACTATATAGGCCAAATGAGACAATTCTGCAGGCCAGATCCTGCCAGTTTGCAATCTCTTCTTTAAAGGTTAAAAATTATAATAGAATTACAGGCACAACTTACGGGTAGAAGAGGTATTTTGTTTTGTTTTGTTTGGGAGGTGGTGATAATATGGGAGCCTTTCAGTTGTCCTAAGACATACTGGACCCTCCCAACACAGGCTTGTTAGGAGAAGGGGGAATATCAGTGCCTGGTGGGATGGGGACCAGGTAAACTAGTACAGATGCAGAGGCCGTCCCTGGGGAGAGCCACTGGGCAGTACACAGCAGTGTCCACATGCAGGAGTGGCTCAGGCAATTATCAAAGGCAAGGGCGGCACATTTGGCAAGCAGGAGTTTGAGAGTCAAAAGGCCCAGAGGGCAGGGATAGATAAGCTGAAATCATAGGGCTCTAAGATGTTATCAGTCCTCTCAGAACAGGATGCCTTCTAGTGGCTGGTGATATGGTGGAAAGTTCTAGCAGCTCATGTAAGGAGGGAGGAAGAGAACGGAAGGGTGTTCTGGCCCCAGCAAATGGGCTAGGTTTCAAGGAAGGGCTCAAATCCCAGAAGGGGAGATAGGTAAGGTATCCCTTGGACTGGAGCAACATGGTGTCACTGACACAGGAGGAAGTAGAATTCAAGCTTTAAATTTGGTCTGTGGCAACACAGGCAGGTGGGCTGCCCTGGCTCACCAGGAATCAAATTTATTGGGAAAGATTCTTAATTCGAAACCCTACCAGTTGGGAGGCAAGGACTGTAAGTTAATTTTTTGCCTGGTCAGGACTAACTCCAGATGGGAGTAGATCTTGGTGTACAGGTGCAGCTCATTCGTTCATGTAGCTGTAGGGAAGTGAAAATGAACACGGCAGAAAAAATGAGCAAGTCCCAGTATCCCTGAAATCACCGCAGATGGACGGGTACCTACTCTGCTTGTGTTTGCAACACTGAGAAAAAAATCAGAACCTTCATAGCATCCACTATGCTAGCTCTATTCTAGGTCACTGTGAACCTTCAACTTTAAAAATTCATATATTGGGCCAGGCACAGTGGCTCACGCCTGTAATCCTGGAACTTTGGGAGGCTGAAGTGGGAGGATCACTTGAGGTCAGGAGTTCCAAGACTAGCCTGGGCAACATAGCCAGACCCCATCTCTACAAAAAAGGACACAGCCGGGTCCTTTGAGACACGTACACACACATACACGTCAAGTGTTATTGCTCTGGGGTCAGACACTGTATCTTACTACATCAGTGTGTATGGTAACCATTATGCCACATCCAAACAGGTCTCTGTAATTAAAATTTTTCCATTCTTATGATTTTGGCTACATTAAATAGGATTAAAGAAGTTACTCTCCCCACCCCCGTTCCATGGAAAAATTGTCCTCCATGAAACCAGTCCCTGGTGCCAAAAAGGTTGGGGACCACTGGTCTAACATACTGGCATCACAGAGATTTACCCAACATTCTTAGTGGCTGTTTACAAATTCCCATCCACCAAAGAAATGCCAACTTCACTTTTATTCTTGCTTTGGTTGACCATGCTGTACGCCACAGTGGTAAGAGCATAATGGAAAGAACTTAACCTATGATTAAATTCCGGCTTCCCTGCTTATTGGCTAGAACATTTGGGGAAAGTAACTGTAACTCGTGATCCTCAGTTTCCTTGTGTTCAAATGAATTTAACAACATCTGCTGTACTCACCAACCTCACAGGGTTGGTGAGAGAATCAATGTGATAACTTGGTTAAAGAACTTCATATGCCAGCAATTGTCAATGCAGAGGGACTTATTCTCCTGCAAAGGATATATCCAAATGTCTGGGCAGTTAGAAAAAAATGATTGAAAGTACATTTTTATTTGGAAAGCAAAGCTCAACAAAACCTTCAATGTTGATTCTCACCTGGTGGCAGCTCCTCATGTGCAGATGGGGCTGTGAAAAATATTTAGGTTTCTCAAAAGGGATAGGGTTTTGAAAAGTTGCACGACGCTAGCCTATATAAATGTAAGGTCTGAATTCTTTGGTTTCCATTACACTTAGCATTCTTATTTGCCTTGTGTTAATAAAGGTGCATATTAGAAACAGGAGGCAAAGACTTCTGATAATGCTTTTGTTTGGTTGGTTGGTGGGTCAGTTGTTCAAAGTGACTTTCACACTTAAAACCATGAGCCTGAGTTTCCCTTAGTGTCTCAGTCCTTTGAGAGCCTTCAAAGGAAACTTACTAAAAGCATGGCATTTGAGCTGGTGATCCAAAGGAAAGGCAATCAAACAAGAGGTTTATTTTATTTTATGTTTTGAGAAAGAATTTTACAAATTTCATCCTCAATGGTAGGAACAGTTTTGTTGGCTTCACTGCAGCTGTGATAAACAGAGTATTCCTTGCTGTTTTGCATGTAGATGTTTATGCATGACCAGGGAAGTGCTGAAGCATTCCTTGTTAACTCACACACCTACAGCTTTCATAAATTCTAAGTGAAAACATTCAGAGCAAAAGTTCAAATTCTGAGTCACACCTCAAAAATCTCAATCCAAGATCCATATCATTATAGTGAAATGCTAACTTTATTTCTCTGTAAAACATGCCTCTATCTCTCCTTAAGCATTAGTTTCTCCTTGCATGTAAGGAAGAATTTGGTAGGATGGAAACCACATTTTTTTAACTAAATAAATTTGGGTTGTCTCCATTGTTTACAATTTATATGGCTGAGGGCAAGGTATTTTACTGTAAAATGGAGATAACCTCATAGTCTTTCTGTGAGGAATAAGAAGTCAAAATATGTAAGGCACATGGGATAGCATAGCAAATGCTCCATAAATAACCGTTCATTTTCTTCTGACTTTTTAATTTTTTTTTTGTCCCCTAATTCATCTATTCAAGCTCCTATTTCATTTTGATTCTTAATTGTGTTTCTCAAATTTCAGATTAAGGATGCTTAGAAGTAGAAGTAATCTATGACAACATTCATCGTATAGGCTGGGGAAGAAAGTGGGGCCACAAAGCTGAAATGGTTTCCCCAGGATCACATGGAAAGTCTCAAAGCCACAACAATTCATGTTGTCAGATTCCTAGACCAGAGCTTTTGCCATTAAACAAAAATCAACTACTTTTTCAACAGATTAGCAGAACTTATTTCAAGCTTACATTACCTAAAATTATTCATAAGACAGTTACCTAAGTATTTAATTTGAATTTTTTATTACTAATCCAAAATCCTTTCAGTTCCTGGAGCTTCACTGTACTGCTCCCTTTAGGGTACATGCCAATGAAAAAACATTTGCCAGAAGTTATTTACAATAAGTCCCTTTGCTACTTTGGTAATAAATTATTATTAGATCATACACAGCATGGGCCAATCCTTGGAACACCTGTCACAACCACAAACCCTTCTGAGGACTCCTGTCTGTAGCTTCTGCTGAGCAAGGCTGCCTTAAGAGATTCCTTGCCCATTCTTTGGCCATGGTCCTCTGCTATATTTTGGCTTCAGCTGATTGGACCAGAGGGTGGGCACCTGACCAAAGACAAACAATCCATTGGGTGGCCAGCATCCTATGAGGAGGCCTGAAATGAAAGCTTTGGCCAATAAGGATAAAGATTACAGAACCAATTAGATTTTAACTCAGAGCAAAGAAGAGTCAACTAGTTGCTAACAAGTGCTATGATCCACACCGAAGATTAGAGTTTGCACTATATACACCAATCCCAAGACAATTCTGTGGTAAAACTGAAAAAATTGAGTCTTTAAGTCATTAGCCATAATATTAATAGCAGTGATATGAGTGGACGTAAATGTGAAGCCTTTAAATTTAAATACATTACCTTTAGGCTTTGACCTAGATTGCTCAACAGAGAAAGAATAACATGAAAAGTAAATAAAAATATAAGCCAGTAGATAACCTTTGATCTCCAATTTTCTAATTTAGAAAAGTGTCATTTGTGTGGTGTTCCATGTTATTAAGGGTTTCAAACTTTAATTGAAGATATCTTTCCTTCCAGACAAAGCACAAACCATGAAAGATACCTCTAAAAGTCTTTAATATTGGCAGCAACATTGTCAAGGTTATGAAAGGACCTGTAATAATATTTTGTATTAATGTCTGAGTAGGGTGAGACTTAGGGAAACCAAGCTAGATAGAGAACGACATTGAGAAGGGCAGACACCACAGGACCCAAGGTCAGATGTGGTTCAACAATTGTCCCCAGAAAATCTGTCTGTCTCCATCAGGATATAGGAGTTGGAAAACTTCATGATCCTGGATCAAGTTTTCTTTGTACTTTCATGAAAAATGGCTTTTAAAATTTAGCAGATGTTTAAACAACCATACCAGACAATGTCATTTGAAAATCAATTTGTAATTAAAACTAGAAGCATCTTGAAAAGATGTCCATGCCAGAACTCCAGATTTTCTCCACATTTGATTCACTTAGAACTTGGTTTCTTACATAAGCCAGTGGGCCATTTTGACTGAAGTGACACCACCCCAAAGGCAAATACTGGTTGTTTCCATAATTCATACAGGAATTCCTCTGAAAAAAATCATGATATATTTCAGGAAAATATTTTTAAGTCAACTGGTGGGGTATTTTACTGTTTTCATATTAACATTTTACCCCTTCATTGTTTTTTCCTGTGTTTTTGTGCCGAAATGATCTGGATGTAAAACATGAAGCGATGACAATAGAACAATTTAGCATTACTTGGATCAAGCGCCTGGCTGACTGAAGTCAGTTCTACGACTTCTGTCCTTCTCTGTGCCAGGTGATGGTCCGGCCTCCATCCCCTCACCTGGATTACTGCGACAGCTCCTGGCTGGTCTCTCTGCTGCGCTTCTCCCTTCTCCGGTCCATTTTCCACAGAGAAATACAAGTGAAAGGATGTTAACTGTGTCCTGTTACTCCCCTTCATTCCTTTAATAAGCCCTGATCACAACTCTTCAATAGCTTCTTGCCACACAAGGAGTAAACGCCTAACTTCCCATTCTGGCCTTGAGGGCCATCCTTGATCCTGTCCCTGCTTCTCTTCCCACGCTTGGCTCCTCTTTCCCTGGGTCACAACCCTCCAGCCTTACTGGGCTTCTTTCTTCCAGTCCCTGGAGCACTCAAGCTCTTTCCCACCCCAGGCCATGCACATGCTCTTTGCTCTCCCAGTGGATGGTCTCCTCTCTCCTCTCTCCTCTTTCTTCCCCAGAAAATTCTTTCTTTTCCCTTTCAAGTTAAATGTCACCTTTTCAAATAGGCCTTTAACGCGCAGCTGAAGGATTCCCTCCCTCCATCTTGGTTGCTGGCTGGTTGCCTTCAGAGCATATATCACGATTTGAAATTGTTCTATTAGTTTATTGTGTTTTATCCATGGGAGCTGACAAGTGTCTGTCTTGTTAACTCTTGCCTTCCCAGCATCTAGCAGAGTGCCTAGCCCACAGTAGGTATTTAATAGGTATTTGGTGAATTAATAAATAAGCGAATGAATAAATGATGTTTTCCCTTCTCAAATCCATGTCATCAACCTGATCTGAGGGTTGGGGATATAACGACTGCAGTCTGGATACCTCATTCTTATTCTCAGAAAATGGCCAAGCTGGACTGCTGGGGCTGAGTGGCTAGACCTGCTTTCCTATGGGGAGAGGGAAGACCATCCATTTGAGATAGCTCATCATTTCTCATCTCATGTCGTGCTAGCATCGGCAATTTGTTGTCCCAATGTTACTGTAGTCCTGAAGTGATGGGAGAATGTGGGTACAGGAAAGTCCAGGTGGAAGGTAGCTTACAGTAGGTTCCCTGGACTAGAGTTCAATAACTAAAATCCAAACCATCAGGCCAATGGTAGGTGGCTACCCCCGGGGCACCATGCAGGTTCTTACAAAGACCTCAGATTGAGTTTGGGAGCCACTTGCAGGAACTTGGAGCACAATGCTGCATCACCCTGGAAGAACATTTTTAGATGCTGGGAGCTTTCCTTATTCCAAGGGCATGGTTGTAAAATATACCATCCAACCCCCTACTCTCTCCTATTTGGGGACATGTAACTCTGAGTAATATAACATAAGCTCTTTCTCCCTAGTAGATATAAACTGAGGTGTTCTGTGGTACATTCATTTCCTGATGGGACATGTCATTCCATAGCTTCTTCCTAGATTTGAGGGGGTAAGGCTGTTAATTGTCCCTTATACTTTAGAAGCAGGTAGGCTAAGTTGAACAGGTAATTTTGTAATGCTAATCAAAAGCCAAAAGCATCATGAATTGTATGGTGGAGGGGAACCCGGAAGATGCCAGGAGTTCCTACTCCATCTCTTTTGCCTACCGAGGAGTCTAATACATGTACCACCAAGGGAGTGGGTAGAGTTTATCAGGTAATCTTCTCCAGGGAAGGTGACTTAGTAACACCATAACCTCAGAAAGTCTGGGTAGGGCCAAAAGCCAGAAACTGGTCCTCTGAATCATAACCCACATGTCCAGTGGGAAATGTAGCTTGAGAGAGACCCACACAAAAGTCCTGCAGTGTTTGTGTAGTTTTTTGGGATCATGTACTTTAACAAGCTCCTCCTCAACTGCACCCCCTAACTTTGTTTGTTCAACCTTTCATTTATTGACTTTAAATTAAAAATAAACTTTACAAAACATTAACACAATAGAGATCCAGTAGCTAAGTGATCACGCAGCACCTGCTCTAAAGAATGAAACAATTAAAATGCAATCAGTCTTCGTATCATTTTGTACCGTGATGCGAGACTTCCCGTCGCTTTGACCCCTCTCCTTCCGGCATCCTGTTCGGGGACAGAAATGACACCACAAAGGTTTCCTGTGCCTGTCCTCTTCCCTTCTGACCCCTCACCACATCCTCTCTCCATCTATTTGGAGAGCAATGATTTGGTTCCTCTGGAATTCCTCCCAGTTCATATATTTGATGACACTTGTTGCTAATTTGGGAGGCCAACAATGCTGGCCGAAGCCCGGGCTGAGCTCATGCCAGCCACTAGCCTCCTACTCCACTTGCATATTGGCAAAATGGGAAATGTGATATGCCAGCTATTCTTGGTCATAATTTCTTGTGGGGTCCCTTCACACTGAAATCATCCTGACTATCCTGGATATCTGAAGCAAATTAACTCCTTAAACTCTTTCAGATATTTTCTCAATGCCTGCATGTTTTGAAAATGTTTTCTTGAGGTGTCAGAAATCAGCATCCTTTGGGGCAAATGTGGGGAGGGTCGTCTGGACGGAGGTTGAAGTCAAGGATACCACATCCGGCACTGAGGAGCTACCATCTTGCTGTTTGCTCTGGTGCCATCAGAGCCTTCCTTTGCCTTCCTGAGAAGGAATTAATTTCAGCCTATTGCATGATGGCCAACAGCCATGCTCAATGCTGTGGTCTGCAGAGCACTTAGCACATTGTTGCCAGTCAGAACATATTACATAGGAGTCATGACCATACTACCATAGAATACTAATTAGAAGAAGATGGGTCCCGATGCCTTTCTCCCCATGATTTAGCAGCTGACAGGGTTGGAAGGCTAGGCCGGGTACAGAAATGAGGCCCCAGGCTGTGGTATCCAGGTGCTGTTGCTGTCTGTACTCCTGCCCTGCATCAGGAAGCCTTGGTCCCCAGCCCTGTGCTGCCTGTTCACTGGCCAGCCAGCCCCTGTGGACACCTGTTGCTGCCCCTCTGCAGCTCCAGACACACAACTGGAATTTACTCCCAAACTGCACACATTGGGCTCATATTCTTGTCTTCTTCCTTCTTAAAGTAAAATCTCCCTTTTTGTTCCCTCTAATGAGAGACCCTACTAACTTACAGTCTCTGAAGCCACACCTGAATGCAATCTTTTACCTCCCAGAAACCAGGAGTTAATTATTGGCCTTGTCCAAGGCTGCAGGTCTAGAGCCTAGAAATGCTAGACAAGCTTTACAAAGTTCCCGGCACAGAGAAGGCATTTAAAGGGTAGCTTTCTGAAGGGAGGAAAGAAGAAGGAAGAGAGGGGAGGGAGGAGGCAAAGACAGGAGGGAGGGAGAAACATTTTCTGGCGTTCTAAACCCCAGAGACATTCAAGTGTTAAACCCTCCTTTGGTCACTTCAAGCCTTTCAAAGTGACCTAAATCTAAGAGAAAACAATAATGTCACCACCTACTTCCTTGTTCTGTGCCTTTGTGACCATCAAAGATATGGAGAGGCTGAAAAAAATAGAGTAAGGGCAGCCGCAAGAACAGCAGTACCTAACAGTTACTGAGAACTTTTTAAAAGTCACTTTGTAAACATTTCACATACATGGACTCATTGAATTTTTAAAACAACACTAAGATTGTAGTATAATATACAATACTGTTATCCCTATTTGATAGATGAGCAGACAGAATTTAGAGAGATTAAGGAACAGCTAAGAAGTCAGAGGAGGCGGTGCTGAATTAGATCCCACATCTGCTTAGGGACTTCTTTAGAGCTTCCCTGAAGGTTCCATGACCCTTTTTCCTGGTTCCAAGTCCCCTCTGCCTCTGAGCCAGCAGAATGTGGAGAAAGTGGGCTCTGTGTCCCCTTTTGCTGCCATCCTAACTTTGACACTTTGTGCTTTGGTCACAGTAACTCTTCCTTGCAACTGCACTTCGGCTGAGATTTCCTGGTGTCTGGGCGACCCATCTCCCTAACCCCAGCAGTCTCCTGAAACAACAGCCACATGCCTTCCCTTCATCGCCTCCTCATCTTCCCTGGGGGGTGACGACAATTCCGTCTCTTTCAGCTGGGTGCCATCAAGGCTTTTCTGAGTTGCTGCTATGGAGACAAAGCACAGGTACTGTTTCCATTTGCCACCAATTGCTATTAAAAGACAGGCACGGAATGTGAGCCCAAGATGTTCAGTGAATCAACCTGGAACTTACCCCTCTTTGAAAATTCTAATAGAGGGTAATTCATGCAAGTTTGTTGGCAAGCCATCTGCCTCAGGGACCAAGCACAGGTTAGATAATTAAACTCAACCTGTTCCTGCATGGCTGTCTGACTTACCATTTACCTTGTTTCAGACTACTCGCCTCCAAAAACCCACTCTCCAAACTGGTTAACTCATTGTTCCCCCAAAACACCTGTCTTGCCTTCTTATTTTTACTCACGCCATTCCATCCACCTGGAATGCCCTCACTTTCCTTTCCCTCTCCAAATCCTTCTCATTTGCTGCACAATATGTTCCCCAGTCACCTCACTCACAATGATCCGTGTCTCTCTCCTGAATTCCAACAGGAATGAATTCTAGATAATTCAGCTGGTAATTAATCATATGCCATCTTATGATATTCTTTCTATTGTTACCTTGAACTGTTATTTAAATCTTTACCTTTAACATAACTGTTTCCATATGTTTGTCTTGTTTCCTTAATTGGAATATAAGATCTTCAAAGGCAGGGGAGAGAGAATTGTATCCCCTTCAGTACCTGGTATGGGGCTGATTGGCTGATTTTTCTCTTTATTCTATTTTGGCCAATCGGACAATCAAAATTATAAAACTTCATCCAATTACTTTGGAAATATCAGACTGTATTTACTAAGTGATAAGTGTGAGTGATTAGAGAATGTGAGGGACCCTTTCACCCCGCGACCTGAGGAATAAGTGGGGATAGGAAGAAGTTTTAGAGGAATGCACCAGCTGGATCTCTTTCAGGAAGGCTTCATTCTTCTCCCTCCTTCCAAATGAGGACATGTTGCTCTAAGAAAATGTCCCCATCACTCTCCCCTTGTCTTTCTTTTCTTCCCCACCCC
Source organism: Daubentonia madagascariensis (assembly GCA_023783475.1). Taxonomy (NCBI): domain Eukaryota; kingdom Metazoa; phylum Chordata; class Mammalia; order Primates; family Daubentoniidae; genus Daubentonia; species Daubentonia madagascariensis. The sequence continues at coordinate 15,129,234 of JAKFHU010000901.1, forward strand.
CACCTCCCCCCCTTGCAACACACACACTTAACGCTTCTCTTTTCCTGTCATCATGAGCCCTCATAAAAACACAGCCTAACGCTTCACTATGGCTGAGGCATCTTCCTCTGCTGCTCAAGGCTTGAGATTTTGAACCCTCACTGCACAGAGAAATAGTAAAAATACCTTAATGAATTTAGTATATGGGGTAGACAGCCTCTACCAAGAAACCCAGACTCCTAGTATTCACACCTCCGTGGAGTCCCCTCCCTTGAGTGGGCTGGAACTAGTGACATGTTTTTAACAAGTAGCATACAGCAAAGGAGATGATGTGCCACATCCCAGGTTAGATTACAAAAAAACTTTGGTTTCTGTCTTGCTTGCCTTCCCTGCCCCCTTTCTCTGAGCCTTTCCTCTAGGGGAAGCCAGCTCATATGTTGCAAACAGCCCTAGGGAGAGGCCCATGTGACAAGACACTGATGTTTCCAGAACCTGAGGTCTGCCATAGGAGTGAGCTTGCAAGCAGTTCTCTCCCAGCTGAGCTCTCACAGCCCAGGGCAACACCGTAGTGACAGATCCTGAGCCAGAGAACTAGAACCAAGAGCTAAGTCACGGAGATTCCTGACCCACACTAATTGCGACATTATAAACATTTACTGTTTTAAGCCACCAAGTTTTTAAGAGTAATTTGTTATGCAGAAATAGATAACTAATACAGTATTGAATTATGGTTAACCATTCAGAAAATGGCCAGAATCATCTGAATGCCTCTGATTATATTTATAACATTTTCCTTCTGTGAGCATGAAAAATATAGCCGGCTCATTTCAGATACAATAACTGAGTAGATACTGAGTGGTGGTTTCCGTTGCTCCATTTCTTAGTGTCTGTCTTTGATCACAGTGACACTGGCTGATGTTTAGCAATGGATCCTGAGCTGGGCAAAGATTTCACAGCCAGATAAAATAAGAAGCACCAAATGAGTCACTTTACCTGCTCCAGTTCTCAAGATGATCAGGGGAAGACTGGCATCCTCAGTGGCTTAGTCTCCAAAGTTCAGCAAAATTCTAGTAAGTATTCAGGAAAGAACTAAGCTATTATTTCACTTTAGATTCCATCTTCCCTATTCAGAATAAATCTCACTTGTTTAATGGAGGAACTGGGGTTAGCAAACCACAGCTCACAGGCCAAATCTACACCACTGCCTATCTTTGTAAATAAGGTTTTATTCAAATACAGCCATGCCCATTTGTTTAGATATGTCTATGGCTGCTTTCGCACTACAAGGACAAAGTTGAGTAGTTGCGACAGAATCAGTGAATCTATGAAGCCTAAAATTCTTACCATCTGGCCCTTTACGGAAAAAATACGTTGACCCCTGCTCTAAGGCAGTGAATTTGCAAACTGTATTCGAAGAAGCACTGTTTCTAGGGGATGTTAATAAATGGTACGTGGGAAAACAATGGCTTCTGTGGTCAAATGTTTGGGAAATACTAGGTCAAACAAAGTTAAACAAGTTGCTTTGCTACCAAACTTCTCTGAGCCCTTAATAAATCTGCAGACATGGAATGCTGCATTTTTCAGTTTTTTGACCATGAAGCTCTTTGTTTCAGAGAGCATCCCAAGAGACTAGCGTCCAGCTCACTGGGAAATGCTACGCTAGTGCCATGACAGCAGCAGTTTTCAAAGCATTAACTTTGCAAAATATGGAGTAGACATAAGTATCACCAGTTTTTGACTTTTAAAAACATCCACAGCAAATTGAAAATACACAAGGAAATAGCCTTACTGATCGTGAGACCAATATGCAGGCAACATTTGGAAAGTCAGATAAAGATAAACATGACGTTGCTTGTCAATAGCAGGTTCCATGTTTGTAGAGCCAGCTATGTTCAAAAAAATCTTAAAGTTTGAAGAAGAACGATCTGATATTCTACTTCAGCAGGTCTCAAACTTTGTACTGTGGAGCCCCCATATTTCATTGGGGCATGAAATAGATGCCTTTGGGTCTATAGCTGGGAATAGAGAGGATCTAGGTTTCAGCAGCCAATTTGGGGGAAAAAATGGATTCTATCACTAAAAAGATGGTTGAAAATTATTAATGTAGTCCAAACCTTTGTTCTAGAAATGAGGAACAAATTTCCAGAGGGCCAAAGAGATCATGGTCACAGGTAGTCAGCCACAGACCCACTGCCAGGGTTCAGATGTATATTCTAACTGTCTTTTCCCTTACATCACATTATCCTGCTTGTGGCCTCTGGGGCACATTTATTAGATGACTTGCTAGGGTTAGGAGCCTAGCCCCTGAGCCTGGGAAACTGCTACCTTACTCATAACCTCAGTCTGAATCAGCATAGGATGGGGAAAAGAACACCAGGAAGAGTTTGGTGAGTTCAGATGAAGACATAAATTACAAAGTATGACACCAATATAATAGGCTGTAGAGTGAGATGCTTCCTGTTGTCCCAGAGCCATGGTCAAAGTCCAAAGGTGAGCTTGAAATTGTTGATGGATAAGCACCTCCCCACCAGGTTTTCGTGACTCCTTCTCGGAACTGTTCCCAATCAAATTAAAGGGAGAACTGACTTAGAGATGGGAGGGTGGGAACCAGTCCTTGGTGAAGTCCACGTTAGTCAAGAAAGTCTTTTCCTTCATTTCTTTGTAGTTGTGGATGGTGCCTCTCTCTCCTCAAAACCAAGTAAGGCAGTCTCCAAGAGAATCATGAATAAATACTGAAGGTGACTCTAAGAAAGACAGACAGGCTGGATACATGCTGCGCTGCAGATTTCAAGGTCTTTTCCAGTGCAGCCACAGGAGTGGGGCATGGAGAGAGCATACTAGGAAGTGAGGAATATGGCATGTGATCCTTTTCATTTCCTGATGCTTGCAAAGGTGAGAGGAGAGAAGGGTGTGTACTTGATACATGTCACCCAGAGTCTTTTTGGAGGTGCATATCCGAGTGTAGACAACAGTGTCCAAGAGTCACATAGAGAAATGAGTCTCAGCTGGGGTGTGCAGATCTGAGCCCGCTGGGGCGGCAGCATGCCCACTGGCATTTGGAGGGCCCTGAAGGGAACCTGAGAGGCCTCTCAATGACTTGGGGCCCTTGACTTCAGAAGGTTTTATTGAGGCGCTGGGCTTCAGAAAGCGGGATCCGGTTTTGAGGTAGAGAGTTGCAAACGAAGCCTTCAGGTCCATGTTTAATGTTTGCTTTGTAGAAAAATTCACTGTAGTCGATCAACTCTAGGCTCCAACTCGTTAAGAAAAGTGGAGAGTATGTGCTGGGGTACAAGCAGACTCCGAAGATGATCAGACAAGGCAAAGCAAGATTGGTCATCCTCACCAACAACTGCCCAGCTTTGAGGAAATCAGAAATAGAGTACTGCACCATGCTGGCCAAAATTGGCATCCATCACTACAGTGGCACTAATATTGAATTGGGCACAGAGTGTGGAAAATACTACAGAGTACGCACACTGGCTATTATTGATCTAGGTGATTCTGATATCATTAGAAGTATGCCAGAACAGATTGGTGGAAAGCAAACCATGCAAAATTTTTCTTTAATAAAACTTGCCAGTGCTTGCTTAAAAGGGAGAGAGAGAGAGAATAGTGTTTGCTTAGAGACCAGAGATTCCTGAAGGCAGTCGTTCCAGATTTGTCACTGAAGTCAGTAGGGCTTGTCATGCCATATACCTGGCCATGAGCTATGAACAGCCCCGTCTCATCTCAAGCCCACAAGGACCTGGGAAATACAGAAGAAAACTGATAGTTCCCATAGCTCCATGTGAAGAAACATGGAAGCTGATAGCATAAGGGCCACAGAACCACTTAGGATAGCCACTGGGCCAAGCGACAGATGGGAGGCCCAGCACAGATAAGAAGTTGGAGGCATTCATCACTGCTCAAGGCCAAGCTACCACTGCCCTATGGGGTGGAGGTGGGAGTTCTCCATGATAGAGGGGGCCGGGATGAAGCTGAGAGCTGTCCCTCAAACACATGCACCTACACACCACCTCCATGGAGGCTGCCACGTGAACTGAGAATACCAGCAGCAGAAAGAACCAGCCTGAAGGAGAACTCAACCAGGACACCTTCCTACCACCACAGGCTCTGGTCCACCCACACCTCCTCTGTGGACCATGCCACGCTGGGCCAGAGTAGGATCCAGGTGGCGTCTGAAGTCTACAGAAAGGAGTTCAAAGAGAGGAGGAAAGAGGTAAGAACATGAAGAGCAGATCTGTTAACCTTCAAGCCACTGGAGTCACAGCCTGGAAGAATCAACACTCAGGGGAGAGGACACAAGCTTTGAATTTGATTTGAGACTGAAGTATCAACATAAATGCCACCAAGTCTTAAATAACAAAATGAAGTGTTTGAATAACTGGAAATGACAGGAAAGTTACAGGAGCTGGCAAAGTTGCTGTTAAGGGAGTTACTTCCCAGCAGGAAAGGTGGGTCAACATATCCTACTTGAAGGGGCTGTTATTGGATAAGTATAAAACTGTTTCATTTTTATACCCATAACATGTTGAGACTCTCTAATAAATTTGTTACATAAAGTAAACTCTTTGGACAGAATTTTAATGTTTTCATATTTCTAACGCTTTTCTTCCAAGGGATTCTGAAGGCAACGTGCCAATATTTTCCCCATTCTGCAAATTAGCACACAGAGAGAGTGGTGTTGGTTATCAAAGGGACTCAAATCTATCTACAGCCTTCTGTCTTCTACTCACATCATGCGGCGGCTCACTCCCCCTCAGACCCAAATGTGATCCGTTTTTAATTGGGAACAGATCTTTTCAATTCTTAAGCCCAAAACAAATTAAAAAGTAGAAGGAGGAGGAGGGGAAGGAAAAGAAAAAGTTTTGCTTTCCCCCTAATTTGAGAATCTGTGATTTCTCACCGGTTTCATCAGTACCAACATTTTTTTTGTTTTGTTTTGTTTTGTAGGTTTTTTAAATGATTCTTTTCTTTTTTTTTTTCTCACAGTTCTCTATTCAAGACTAAATTTATCTGTTTTAAAAAATCCATCTGGCTTTTGTGTTATGGAAACCCACACAAGCCTGCACCAACCGTTCTAGAAGCGACAAAGAGTTATCAAATGGAACAAGTTTCAAATGAAGGGACAGCAAGTTAATTAAGGGCTGAGATTCTTAATAAGGAATAAAGCACAGTGGAGAGTTGAATGATGCCAAAACACATGAAAGTTTCAAAGACTAAAACAGTTTGTGAGGAAAAAAAAGAATAAAATGAGTTGGCCCATTTTTCAGGTCCGACCCCCAAAATAAATACATCTATTCCCACTTGTATCAACAGACAAATGTAAATATCACTCAAATAGTCCCAAACTAACATTAACATGAGAATGAAATATAAATAATTCTGAACATAAAGACCAAGTATAAAACATACCAAAATATAAATACAATAAAACTAGAAATAACATTACATTACATTGACTGTTAAAAGATTGTCACTGGCTTTCTTCAGAAACTTTATTCTTCTGCCTCAACCATACTTAGATTTCCCTCTTATATACTATTCTTGACAAAGTTTAATTTTCTTTTAACCATTGGATGAATATTGTCCGAAAAAGTGAAACCTTTCCATGAGAAAATCATTGTGTGCAAGTGATCCTAGTGCTAATGAAATGCATTATTATTTGGCTTTATTTTAAATATTTTATATCAATGTTAATGGGCAAGGATAATGGGAAAAATTACTTAAGAAAGATCAATATTTTTCCAAGTTATTGGAAAGCTTGTAGATTTAAAATGTGCATATTATATTCCTGCCATATTAGCATGATCAGGGCCCTATTAAAGTAGGAATTAAGGAGTCAATTATGCCTCAGATGTTTTTAGGGAAATACTTTACCACATCGTACCTCAGTTCTCTCCCCAGAACAAGAACGCTGTTGATAACCACAGCAAATCCTGCATGCCTCTAGGAAATGAATTAAGAATCCATTTGTGAAATATTCCCTTGAATTTTATAAAGAAATGGCATGTTATAATTGCGTGAAATGGCAAAGCACAATCAGGGTGTGGTTATGCTGGAACCATTTCTTTGGCTACACTAAAGATAAACAAGCCACTTTTTCTGAAAGTAGATTTCCTTGAGGGAAAATCAGATTGTTGAAAATTATAGAAATGGAGAGAAGACAGAGAGATGGATGGAGAATTCTGAGGAGGGCATGGACCAGAGAAGCTCAAAAAGCTCTGTTGACATCTTGTTAAAATACAACCCACAACGTGTTGCACTGTAGCATCCTCATAGCCATCTGCTTCTGCCATCGTCTTTCATTCCCACAAACAGATTTCAAAAGTTGAATCTGGCCCCCAGTGAGTTTAGGAACATTCGGCAGCATTTTCTGGATGGGATCAGAAAATCCACCAACTCTCCATTCCTGCCTCCGGAGACAATCTCCCTGTCAGTCTTTTCAAGCAAGGCATAACACGGTTGCGTAACTCCTTGGCGCTTCCACATCCTCCACAGGGCCCAGCAGAGAACTTGACCACAGCCTGCACTCCCATCCTTTGCTCGCCATCTCTGCTCCCAGCCCTGGCCCCAGGTCTACCAGCGTGCTGTCATCTTTCTGCAGCTGGATTCCTGCACCAGCCTCCTGCTGGTTTCCTGTCCTCCGCTCTAGAGCCCCTCTAATCGCTTTCCGGCAGCCAGAGGGAACTTTGTCAAAAGAAAATCAGAGTGTGCCCCCACCTGCTGAAAACCCTCCAATGGTTTTACCTTGCACTCTGGAAAAAAAAAATCCAACTCCATAGAATTGCTGGGGAGACTCTTATATGTCACTTAGCTACTGCTGCATAACAAACCACCCCAAAACTCAGTGGCATAAGACAACATTCATTTATTTTTCATGTATGTGTGGGTTTTGCTGATAGAGGCTGGCTGTGGCTGGGCTCCCACATGCATCTGTGGGTTGCCTGGGGTTCTGCTTCACATCGCTGTCATTCTCCTATGTGCAGACCATGTGCTAATTAATAAGCCACTCTTTTAGAGAGGATTTTTTAATTTGTAGCCAAGCATGATCTGGGAATGGATTTACCCACTAGGCTTAGCAGGCACAATGACTAGAGCCTGCAACACTTTTAGGAATCCATGTAATTGCTTTAATTTTAATTTATTTTAAAATCAGAAAAAAAAACCCTTGAATATAATAATAATGAATGTATCATAATAAATGCACTAATACATTTGTCTTTATACCAGTGCAATTATAAAATATAATTTTTATATTTTTTTGTGGAAGAAGTGGGTTTGAAGATAAAAATGCCTGGGGCCACAAAGCTCATAGTGCAGCCTTGTACTATAACATTAATAACTAATCAAACAAGAAGCCTGGAAAACTGATTATTGCGTCTCTGTTCTTTTACTTAAGTAAGCCATGGAATTTCATGAAATTTCAATTTTCTCCCTAAAAGAACAGGGAGCTAACTGGTAAGAGTTTCACCTATTCTCTCCGGAAAGGAGGTGCCCCAGACACTGTGTGATTCCATCCAATACTCGTTAGCTTGCTCTACCCTAGTACTCTTGGCTGTTTTCCCTTATTCTAGGAGACATACAATTTTAAAACAATATTGCTCCACAGTTGGTCAATTATTGCCACCACGGGTCATTAATATAAAGTAACAATGTGGAGAGTTACTTTAGTCCTGTGCAAAGAACAGGGGAGGACTCTTTCCTGCAAAGGTTTATGCCATTTTCTAGGCAGAGCATTTGCTTATTTTATTTACATGGAAGCCCCCATTTGCATTTTATTTATATTGAAGTTCCATTTACATTATCAAGTCTATTAGGTTTATAGGAATCTGGTGCTGGCCAAACATCATAAGATTCAGAAGGGACACAAAAATAGACGTTACCATTTGAAGAAAAGAGGCAAACTGCCATTCCCCTGTAAAAATAATTAGTTTCAGTTCAAAAGTAAGAACTTTCTTTATCTGGCATAGTCTTGTTATCCCCACAAAAATAAATGTGTTTGATGACCATATATATATATATATACTTATTCCATCCATTTTAAAAGAAACTGTATAATTTTTTAGATCACTGCACATAGTATATTCCAAAATTAGCTTTGTCTTGTGAAACTCCAAATTAGCCTTACAATCTTTAAATTATTTTGACATAATTCTGTGTTTTTTAATAGGTAGTTCATTTTCTGTTTTCGTATACCTCTGGATGACTCTGTGAAAGCTTGGATTACCTTTCCTCTCTGGTTCCCAAACCACAAATTGGAAAAACTGCAATCCTGCAATGGCCACATCAGCTTCCTAAATATTTTCACAGATTCTGGAACCTCTATCTTTGCTGAACTGGGACAGAAACTTTCATGGCATTTTCACCCTTCTGGAATGTAAAATTAAGTTCATCTCATCTCTATTTATACATACTTCTTGGTACCCAGTAATCCTAATATACTTCCATGGGCTCCATCACAATATGGCTTTTCATGCGCTCCACTTTGGGGGATTCCATGCATCTTGTGGCCTATGAATTGGAGAAAATATTTCCTCTTCCTCCACTCTCTGAATTGTCATGCCTGAATTTCCTAAGCTTGAGCCAGTCATTTATTCATCCCTCATCAGACCTCTGAACATGCCACTGAGACACATCCTCAGATAATATGGAGGGATACTTTGGAATGTCCAAGTATGTCCTCTACAGCAGCCTCTCCTGGGCAGGAAGCATGGGATGGCCAGCTTGAACCAGCTCATCCAGGAGTCACCTGCCAGAGTATCTGGTCTAAAAGAAAAAAGGGAGAACAAGCTTGAATCTGAGCAAGGTAGCCACTGCCTCTCAGCTGTCTCCTTTTATTCTTTTTAAAGAAAGGATTCTTGATTTATATGGTGGAACTAAGGTAGTGGTCCAAGGACAATCCCTCATCAGCATTACCTGGGAACTTGTTAGAAATGCAAAGTACTGGGCCCCACTCCAGACTTCCTGGACTGGAAACTCTGGAAGTGGGGCCCAGCCATCTGTGTTTTAAAAACCCCTCTAGGTGACTAAAGTTTGAGAATCACTAGACTTTTTTTTTTTAATTAAAATTGAAAGTTAAACCCACAAATCATTTACAGAGCCCCACCAGGCCTTATTGAAATCTGTGTTTCTTGGTCCCTATTAGATAGCTCTGTTTCAGGTGTTCACTGCCACCTCTGCCCTCCTGGGGCACAGATAGTGTTGGAACAGGCCCACTGAAAGAAGCACGCACAGTCCGTTTTGGTAGCCTCCGCTACTTCCTTTCGGCACTTCTATCCTTTAAATTCCTTTCCTGTGTCATGTGCACAGCAGTGGCTTCTCTCCTGATCTTTGAACTCTTCTCTATTTTTAAGATACCAGGTGGTAAAGGCTGAAACTGCTACTCCTCCCAGGACTACTTGAATTTCAATGAAATACCCTTAAAGGCTGTGGTCCCCAAGCCCCAGCCATGGACTGGTACTGGTCCGTGGCCTGTCAGGACCAGGGCCACACAGCAGGAGGTGAGCGGTGGGCGAGCAATTGAAACTTCATCTGTATTTACAGCCTCTCCCCATCCCTCGTCATCCTCCCCACCCCGACCCCTGGCCAGTGGAAAAATTGTCTTCCATGAAACCAGTCCCTGGTGCCAAAAATGTTGGGGACAGCTACTTAAAGGCCTAAAATCCATGATTATCATCTGCGTCAGTCAGGATAGCCAGGTTAGCCTACACTCACAAGCAACTCCCAAATCTCAGTGGTTTAAACCCATGAAGGATCATTACCCCTCACAACACATGTCCAGTGTGAATCAGTGAGGGAAGAGAGCTCTGTTTGTCATAGTGCTCCTCACTGTGGAACCCAGGCTGGCACCAACTCAAATATTGCCCGTGAACGTGCCACAGGGAAACAGAGTGTGGCAAGGCACAGTCTGGCTCAAGAAGCTCCCGTTCAGAAGTGACACACATCACTTCCCCTCCCATGTCATTGGCCAAAGCAGCTAACATGGCCACGCCTGACCTCAGTGGGGCACCTAAGTTTAATTTTCCCCCGGGGAAGGATTGGCTATTGCCGAACAGTAATGCAATCTTACCTCTTCATCCAAAGGGCTAGACCACCAAGGTAGAATTTCAGAGTCCGTGACGAACAATGAAAAACTTTCTCTTTGTGTGTTGGTGTGTACACATGTGTGTGATGTTTAGTGGGTCTGGGATGGGGAAAGCTCCTCTGGGGGAGGCTGCTTCCTATTGGCTGTCAAGCATCATCATAGGGACCGTTTCCCAGAGCAAAAAGGAAACTAACATTGACCGAATGCCATCTAAGAGATGGCTACTATGCCAGACCTTTTCCATTCACATTTTCACTTAAGTTTCACAGCAACCTTATGCAGGAGAGAAAGCAACTAACCTTGTTCAGACAAAGAAGCCAAAGCCCAAAGCAATTTGCTAACTTGTCTGTAGTGGTAGTACTGGGCTACTAAGTTCATGGATACTCTCAAAGCTGGATCTGCTCCCAGGAAGATATGGGACTTAAGGGAAGACATCTCTCTCCCATGTAACAAGGAAAATCATTGATTCTTCTACTCACTTCCATGTTTCTGGTGCAGAATTGGACTCTAGTTATAGGATGGCGATCAGTCTTAATCCAATGTGTTTATACAACTTGAGCATCCCAAATTTGAAAATTAGAAATCCAAAATGCTCCAAAATCTGAAACGTTTTGAGCACTGATATGATGCACAAAGAAAATGCTCATTGGAGCATATAATGCAAATATTCCAAAACCCCCCAAAAATCCAAAATTGGTAACATTTCTGGTCCCAAGTATTTTGCACAAGGGATACTCAACCTGTGCTATTTTGGAAACTGTTTTTCCACTATGAATACAAATTTTTAGGATTTTAATTCAGGAAACAGTTCTTCAAATAAAAGTAAAGAAAACTGTATTATTCTTGTTAATGAGTATCAAGAAGTCCACTCAAATAGGAAGTGCCCCTAGATGAATGAAACAAATAAACTAGTTTAATGAAACCAATAAACATCGTCATTTTAGTAAAAAATACTTCATAGCTTTATTTGCAGGAAGCCCTTTGATTTACACTATTAGTAGTATGTCAAAAGAAAACCGTTTTGGCTGTATTTTATTCTAAACCATTGAACAATAAGCAGCAATAACATACATTAGAATGTATCACTGGTGGAGAAAGTAGGAGGGAAGGATATCCAGGAAGTAGAAGTACACAGAGCACCCTGCTAAGTGGGTAACAAGCAGATAGCTTTATCAACACTCGGTCCAAAAGTGCTTACCTCACTCAGAAACAGCACTGAAGCCCGTGGTGCAAACGCATCACGAAATTATGTCAATGTGATGCTGAACTCAGCAGCTCCATCAGCAGGGCACCAGCTGACTTCAAATGCCTCCCAAGAACACCGTGAACTAATTACCATGAGTGTGTCCAGGGTCAACCCCAAAACATCCCAGGATACAAACACCAAAAGCCCAAGAAGGATGTGATCTTTCAAAGAGTGATTCACGCTCTTTGAAGTGGATGCATGGCACAGGGACAACTAAATATTGGTGGTTCTGTATTCCTCAAACTGTCACCATCAGAAAACAGACAATTTCTAAGAAATTGGTTGGCTTTTATTACCAAGCCCATTAGAAGTACACTTGGAAAAAAAGAGACTGTACTGATTAAGGACAAATGTCACAATAATATAGCATTATGATATCAAAAACAATTATGCATTTTCCTTCCAAATCCTAGGAGTGACTTGGGTTAAAATAATATGAACTTGAAAGATCTCACGTACAATTTATGGGACTAGCATAAATTAATCTCTAGACCAACTGCCTATAACATATTTTGCTATATAAATTCTATAGGAATGACAAATCCAGCCTGACTTTGATTACTATGGTATCTTTCTATATTTTCAATAACATACATGCATAAATCCTAAAATCTAACAACCAATAAAGCAAAAACAGTTGAATGCACGTACAATTTTAGGGAATATTCTGAGTTGGCTCATGGTCCTCTCATTAGCTTGTTAAAATTCACCAGCTCATCCTATAATTTTTCCTTTACTGTACTTTAAATTCCCTCTTCATCCCCACAATGATGCTGAACATGTTCATATATCACACACAATATATCTCTCCATGTTTTCCAGATGGTATTTGATAAAATGGAAACAAAAGAAAGGTGTAACAAAGAAAAATAGGTGTTTTTCTACTTTTGTTCTTAAAACAGCTTCTCATCTGGTAGAGAAAAATATGAACCCATGTAGGGCTAATGGAGAATTTCCAGAGATATGGTTCATTTTGAGGAGATCCCCATTGGACCATAGTTTCAGGCTACTGTTTGGTCCTCAGCCAAGCTCTACAAACCCAAGGTGAAGATTTTCTTAACTCATTTATAAGTTGTTATGGGCTTGGACTGGGTGGAAATCAGCAATGGTTTAGGTGAGTGGTTTGGATATGATTAGACACATCCCAGTACTTGTCAGGAAAAAAATATTCACAGTTACAGAAATTCAGATTTTTTAAATTCAGCACTTATAGACTCCAAGATATTTAAGGTATGAAATTACCAATTTCAGTATATCATAAAAATATTTGAATAGATCATTTGAGCAGTAAAAACACTGAGTTAGAATATGACTTTTCCAAAACTACCTATAAAGATTTGACTTTTCTCCAGACAACGCTGAGATGATATTTACTTTTCTTTCAAGAAATTTTGATATACTTACATTTTACAGGCAATTTGTGAAGCAAGCACACAAAATATGACAGTCTTCAAAATAAATAAATTGCAAGGATGGTAAAGAAAATTAAATTATTTTAAAGAAGTGATAAATATTATGCATAATCAATTCCTCTCATTTCCAAGTAGCGTTTGCCATTTTGTCTAATTTGCCCCCTGGAAATAAGTTGGAACTATTTATCAGCCATGGTGGACTACAAACACAAGCATGCATCCATTCGGCATTTACTACCCAGCCTTGTTCTGATGGTCAGGGAGGTGACTGTCATGATCCACCAGCAACATTTACTCTGAGTGGCATCTGGCCAGTCCCTCCAACAAGGAGGCCTGGCCTTACTGATTTCAATCCCTTTGGCCAACAGTGTCTCCTCATGTCACTTATTTGTCTGAGTCTGTTCTGGCTGCTACAACCAAGCACCACAGACTGGATGGCTTATAAACAACAGGAATTTATTTCCTACTGTGCTGGAGACTCAAAGTCCAAGATCAGGGTGCCCCCGTGGTTGGGGTCTGGCGAGAGCTGTCTTTGCTTGCAGACTGCTGTCTTGTCACTGTTCACAGGGGGAAAGAGGGTGAGAGCTCTCTGGGGTCTCTTTTATAAAGGCACTAGTCGCTTTCCAAAGGCCCCACCGCCAAATACCATCACATTGGAGATTAGAATTTTAATATATGAATTTGGGGGGACACAAACGTTCAGCCCATAACATCATCCCAAACAAACGTACAAAGTGAGATGCAGGCAACGCCCTTCTAGAAGCTTTCTGAAGCCACGTGCTAATGCACTCGGGTGAAGGGAGCAATGACTGGGACCCCCAAGCTTTGCCTGAGGCCTTTTATTCAAACCTGCAGTGTGAGTTGTACCTGCACATTGCTCGGCCCACCCAAGGCACAGCCTTCATAAAGAGACATCATGGAAAGTGAAACTTGGATTCACATTTCTCTCCATCACAAACTAACTGCACAATTTGTGTTAAGCCACTATAACAAGTTAAACCTCAGTTTTATCATCTGAAAAATGGGATAATAATTCCTATATTATAGGGTTCTTATGAAGACTAAATGGGATAATGTTTATGAAAGCACAAAGCAGGAAGTCCCTGGCATAGGATAGACGTGTAAGAAATACAACGTTCTTTCTCTTAGTCAATGATACATAGTTTTCCAGCTATCCCCAACTTTCTCTTAGTGTCTTAATTTTTTTTCAGGCTCTTCTAAAAAGCATCTACAATCAATACTACTAGAAACATATGGTATCAGAACTGGAAGAGCCGTCAGACACTGTGCAATCTTACCTGCCTGCTATGCATTTGCCCACCTCCCCATCCACACACATCACTCAGTGAGTGTGGAGGCTGCTAATCTGAATGCTGGTACAGCATGTGCCCCACCTTTATGGTTTTGTAATTTGAATAATATCAAATATTAACCAAGGTAAAGGAGCCTGGCCCATTGTTACAACTTCAAGTGTGGTTTCCTAGAGGGGAACTAGTATTTATTGAATACCTACTATGTGCCAGGTACTAAATCTTTGCCATCCAATTAAAGTATAACAACACCTTTCTATGAAATGTTACATGTTCTGTTGTTTTGTTTTGTTTTGTACCTGTGAGAACACAGTGGTCACATGGTCAGTAAGTGACAGAGCCAGGTTTAAACCCACATACTTATGACTCAAAGCCTATGTTCTTTTCACATCCCTCGTGGCAGAGCATAAAACAAAAATGACAGTAAAAGGTTCTAAAGTAATAAAGGCAGCAATTGCCAGTTATAATCACATGGGTAGTAGCTTTGGGATATATTGCTTTAGGAACTTCAAGGAAGCATCAGAGAAAATATAATTCTTATCAGAAACCAAACTACTCATCAAATGGAAAACAAATTCTGAACTTTGCTAACGCTGAGCAAAATACAAAGGTACAGAGGAATAAACATAAACACAAAAGAATAGAGAGAGAACATTTGCAGAATTAAATCCAGATTGGTTTGAAAGAAGGACATATGTTGTATGCTGAGCTACTCTTAATGGAGTCAAATCAATTCTCTTATTACTACGTTATTGGGAGGAAAAGATGAAATGGTCTTTGAAAGCCCTTTGAAAGGGGAAAAGCTCTATAAAATGTACCAATTCATTAGTTTATTGAAGAGAGCCCTGGATTGGGATTCAGGGAGACCTAAGTCCTCACGTCAGCTTTGCCTCAAACTAGCTGTGTGACCTTGGGTCATGCATTTAAATTTTGTAGTCCTCAATTTCATCAACAGAAAAATTCAGAGTTTGAATAAAGTGGTCCCACACAGCTGTAAAATTTTGTCCCAGTTACTCATATAATTGTGTTCAGCAACAATTCTCTGCTGCCTCAAAGATACATGCATCTAAGGAATTCCTGTGTCCCTGGAGTCCAGGGTGATTGAAAGCCAGAGCTGAGGTTTGTTCCCTCAGCATTGTTCCGAGTAAGTTCTAAATTTGCACATTGTACAAAATCAGGAGAGAGCACACACACACAGAGAAAGACAGATGGCAACAGACAAACTTGCTAACCTTCAAAAAGATTCCAGTCTGGCTACCCCAGCAGTCTAGTGGCAGGGATCTGTGCCCAGAGGAGTAGAGACAGGTGAAGAACTCCCAGGCTGCAGGGCTCAGACACAGAAGATTCAGCAAGCTTTGCCCCCTGCCTGCAAAAGAGCAGCCTCATTCTCCTACAGCAACTGCCCCAGCTCCCTGGGGTCTGTGCGCAACAAGATCCTGGGGGAAGTCCCTGTTTTCTCTTGTTCTAGGATCATTAGAGGCCAAGGGACTTTTGTGAAAATTTAGGAGAGAAAAGAATCCCAAATAAGAATTTGGAACAGACTGATTTTCTTTGTTTAGTGGAGTCCCAGTCTGTTGGTGGGTTTGCATGGTGTCTATAAAGTTAGGTGATTGTTAACGAAAAAGGTCAGAAATCATGTATCTAAATGAGCACCATTCTCTGCAGAGTGAGTACCTTGAGAATTTTGTTCATTTCCACTGAGCAAAACCTTTAGGAATTTGCCTCAAGGAAAGAATTCATTAAAAAATGGATTCTACAACCATATGGACTGGGTTTGCATTAGGGGCTAAAATGTGTCCCCCTGGAAAAAGAAATGTTGCTGTCCTACCCCTCAGCACCTGTGAATGTGACGTCATCTCATTTGGAAATAGAGTCTTTGCAGATTTAATCAAGTTAAGATGAGGTTATTAGGGTGGATCTTAATCCAAGATGACTGGTGTCCTTATAAGAAGAGGGAAATTGGGATGCAGAGACAGACACAGACACACAGGGAGAGTGCCGAGTGAAGACACAGAGACCCGTAGACATAAGGGGTAGGTAGAAGCCATGTGAAGACAGAGATGGAGATTGGAGTTATGCTGCTATAAACCAAGGAATGCCTGGGGCTGCCAAAAGCTAGAAGAGGCAAAGAAGGATCCTTCCCTAGAAGCTTCAGAAGGAATACAGCCCTGCTGACACCTTGATGTCAGACTTCTAGCCTCCAGAACTGTGAAAAAAATAGATTTATGTTGTTTTAAGCCACCCAGTTTATGGTACTTTCTTATGGCAGCCCTAGGAAATTAATATAACCTATTTTTTAATATACCAAGTACTAGCTGTGTGACCTCTGGACAAGTTTCCTAACCTCTCTGGGGCTCTGAATACTTCTGAGTTTCATCTGTAAAATGGGAATAATGATAGTTCCTGGCTCATAAAGGTATCATGGAAGTGAAATAATAAATTTAGTTAATTAATTTAATAATTAAGTTCAATAAATATGGCACTGTCACATAGTAACAGCTTACCTGAGCATTTTTAGTGATGATGGTGATGATGACGAGTCTACCTTGTTTCCTTTCAAAAAATCATCAATGATGATAAATCTTCACTTTTTAAACCAAAAAGGCATTTGAAGCTGATTGTGTGAATAAGGTGGGCAGTCAGGCTGAATTATGTTGCTTTAAAACATAAACATGATCTGACTTTTACATGGTAAGAGTGGGTGTATAAGTGTGGAAGCATTTGAAAAGTGCAAGGTGCCAACAAATATAGATCAAAATGGCCTATAACCAAATATATGATTTTAAAAAGAGGCAGACATACTGGGGAAATCTGTTCTTCCAAGTAGTGTACCCATGCACTACCCCTGCTTCTGAATTCATAGGAGGGCAGAACTGCATATTCTAGGCCAATAGTTAAACAGAGCAAAGCCTGAACTTTGGGAATGCCTTTGCTCACTGCCCACACCCACTGTCCATACAAATATCTCTCACCTCCTATAGCAGGCATCCCTGAAATATGTCGAAAAATGCAAAGGCCCAGCAGGTTTAGATACAGGTGTTAGCAAGAGTGGAAACAGTTTTATGTTAAGCCCACATGTTCCTTTCTGGTGGAACAGCATTATCTTAATGTTGGCAAGTTCTTTTCTGATAGTTTCAGAAAACCCAGGTTTGTTTACATTCATTACCTGGTTTAAACAGGTGCTTTGAAAGGGGAAAAGGTTTTATCGTCCTTAAGAAGAAATCAGTACTGTGACACTGCAAGACAGATATCCTCTTAGGGCTGTTCAGCAGGGAAAATGTCTTCAATAAATTGCCTCTACAAAACTACCTTTTCCAAACTCCTCTCTCAAGGGTGAGAGGGACTTACTGGGATGAGAAGAGTCCTATTTACAGCTCACAGGCTGGCACCGAACAACAGGCAAAACCCTAATTGACTTTTGACAAAGGACACAAAGTGTGAAATTTGAAGTGCTTCCCAAGCTCAACAATTTAATTATGACCAAATCATCAATCACTATTTATTGGGCACTTATTCCATGCTTGGCTCAGAGTTGTGGGTGATATGATTCATGTCTTTTGTGCTTTAAAAAGAAAAATAAATATGTACTGAGCACATACTATATTGTGGCTTAATGTTAATCCTTTCTGCATACATTATCTTGTATAATTTTCTCAACAAGACACAAAGTATGTATTAATATCATTATCCCTATTTTATAGGTAGAAATATAATGCAATAGAATCATTAGCTTGTCTAAGGTATACTGAGTAGCAGATTCATAATTTGTCTACGCTTCTTCACTGTCCAAAGCTCTAGATATTTCCACAGCTTTATACTGCCCAGCCTTGTTGGGTAACCAAGACTTATGCTTTAAGAGAGGAAATATAAAATAAGATGCAACTAAGAGTCAAAATGCCAAGTTCCATCTATTAAATGCAACGGGGTTTGAACACAGGAGAGACCTGGATTGGCTGGAGGAGGCAGAAAAGGAGTAACTTTGACAGAACTACGTTTTTCTGGCTAATATGAGCACCAGATCAGTCGCTTGCCTCCCACGTCAGCAGGAGGAAAAATAAAGTATTCTTTTGAAATGCTTGGGATTCTAAGATAAATCATGGAACAATTTGGAGAGTGGGGCATCCTTGTCTACATAAATGTTTACTGTCTGTATTCTATAAAAATGTCTGGGCCGAAGGGCTTTGATCTGGTTATATCCTGAGATAAAAGACAATATCTATGTTAAAAGTTATAACAAAGGCAAGACACAATGTACGTGGGGAGTTACAGATGCTGCACCTTCTAGGGTAACCCCAAGTGTCACTGTTGTGTTCTTTTATTCATAGATATATTCATTTAATCAGTCACTCATTCATTCAAATATTTCTTGAGAGACTTAAGGGTTTCAAAAACTTCTATTATAATCTTTTGTCATTATTTCCTTTGTTTGGGAGTATTTTGAAATCTGCTGCCTTGCTTGGAAACCTTATTGTCTATTGTTTATTTATTTATTATCATATTGTTTAAAATGTTGGTTCAACATATACCGTCAGCAAGACTTCTACATGACTCTGATCTGATCCACCAAATACAGAATCTAGGCTCACAGAGGTATTTTCTTAGAAAGGTTTATTTTGAAGCCTCGGTCCTCTCTCTTAGTCTCCATCAATCCTCATTAAGGCCCTGTGACCCTAAGAAAAAGCTCCATTTAAATTCCCCAGGATGATACCATTCAAATCTATAAAAATTTCATAGTTGGCAGATTTAATAAAGAAGTACTCCACACTTAAGAAGAAAGGAATCAGGAGGTTTTGAAAAGTTACTTTTTAAGGCTTGTTTATTTTTATTACTATTCTTATTATTAGTTTAATCAGAAAGACCACATGAGAATTTTAATTCTCTGGAACCAAGCCTAGCAACTAAAATGAGAAATGTGACAGATATGGCTCAGAACCACACAGGGGTTTAAGAGCAGAGGAGGGGCAGCCATTACAGAAGCAATACCTGCTTATCCCCCAATCTTAGGCAATCATTAATAGATTCCTATAAATCACAAGGCATGGATTTTTAGACAAGCTTATTAAGATAGAGTTTGCTTAGGCTTCACTTCAATCTTAGAAAGTAAAGGCAACCACGTACTTCTCAGATCTGGGAAGACAAAGATCTGCCATAACCTCCCACTCTAGAAATATATCACTGATTTGTTCATTTATTCATTCCTTTAGCCAACGAGTATTTACTGAGCCCCTCTACTGTGCCAGGAACTGGATAGGCAAGGAAGGTGTACTAGAGGATAAAATCCTCTTGGAAAGCCTACTGTAGTGGCCAAAGAGTGGAAGGAAATAGACACCGTCAGCAAGATACATAAGCAAGATATGTAGCCCTTCAGAGAGTAATTAGTTCTATGGAGAAAAATGAAGTGGGGGAGATCGGGGGGGGCCCATGGTTGGCAGAGAGAAGGGTATTCAAGGAAAGCTTCACGGGAAAGATGACATTTCCTCAAGGATCTGAAGGCAGTGAGAGGGGGTTTGAGGAGAATGCCAAGCAAAACCCCTTAGAAGGGAGCATTTTGAGAGGCTTCAAGGAACAGAAAGGCCAGTGCATCTAGAATGCAGTGAGCAAGGCGTCACATCATGGGACCCTGTAGATCAGTGGAGGGAAGTAGGCTTTTCCTCTGACTGAAATGTAAGCCATGGGCTAGGGTTGCCAGACTTAGTAAGTAAAAACACAGGGCACCACTGAAATTTGAATTTCAGATAAACAATGTGGTAGGCAGAATAATGTCCCCTCCAAAGATGTCCGCATTCTAATTTCTGGAACCTATTCCTTTATATGGAATATGTTACCTCATATGGCAAATGGGACTCTGCAGATGTGATGATGTTGAAGGTCTAGAAATGGTAATATTATCCTGGATCATCCAGGTGGGCCCAATGTCATGACTAGGATCCTTAAAAGAAGGAAGAGGAAGAAGAGTTGAAGGCGAGGTCGGTGTGATTTGACCACTGCTCTTGAAGATGCGGTAAGGTGTTCCGAGCTAAGGAATTCAAGCTGCACTTTAAATAGGACAAGGCAAAGAACGGATATTTTCCCAGAGCCTCCACAAGGAACAAAGTCTTGCCAACACCTTGTTTTAGCCCAGTGAGACCAATTTTGGACTTCTGGTCTCCAGGACTGTCAGGTAATAAATCTGTGGGTTTTTAAGACACTAAGTTTGTAGAAATTTGTTACAGCTGCAATAGGAAAGCAATACAACAAATAATTTTTTAGCATAAACCTGTCTCATACAATTTTTTTTTTTTTTTGAGACAGTGTCTCACTCTGCTACCTGGATTAGAGTGCAGTGGCGTGATCACAGCTCACTACAGCCTCAAACTTCTGGGCTCAAGAGATCCTCCTGCCTCAGCCTCCTGAGTAGCTGGGACTACAGGCACATGCTGTCATGACTGGCTGATTTTTGTTTTTTTTAGTAGATACGGGGTCTCACTATTTTGCTCAGGCTGGTCACCCACGCAACTTTTGAGACATATTTGTGCTAAAAAGGTTGTAGATTATTTATGTGAAAATCTAATCTAACAGGACATCTCCTATTGTATCTGGCAACCCTATCATGGAAGTTCAGAAGCCTGACAGACTCTGAGTTTCACTGTAAAAGGAGCACTTTGGCTGCTGTGTTGAAAACAAGGAGGGAGAGCAAAGGAAGAAACAGAGAATTCTATACGGGGGCTGCTACAAGCATCCCGATGAAAGATGAGGGTGGCTTGCATCACGGTGGCAGTCATGGAGGTGTTGAGCAGGTGGACCCATCTGCGTCTCGTCTGATAGGCTCCACAGATAATTGCACTGAGGGAAGTATTTTCACATTGTCATTTCCCTAGCCCTGCAGCCTTCTATTTGCCAGTAAGTAGAATTCAGCCTTGCACCTAAACCACGTGTCTCCAGTTACTGAAACCCCAAAAGAAGAAAAGAGAATCCTGGACGCAGGAAACAGAACTATGGTATTTTCATGTGTGCAAGGGGTAGACCACCATTTCTGATCTTTTCCTGTCCCCCTCCCCACCCCAAGCCTGTGAACCATTTTGGAATGAATGCTTAGAGCCCTTATTAATCTGTGAATGTGATTAATCTGTCCACCAAGCAAGATTTTTTTTTAATTCCAAAGTTCAGTATTCCAGTTTACAAGCAGTTTCCTTGGCACAACTACCTCCTAAATACATATTAGTCTGAGCTACAGCAAGCTTGCTGGCATTCTCAGATTATCAGTGGAGCATCCTGCTCCACTTTCTTCTCTCCTTAAGGATGGTTTTTTCTGACTTTTATGAAGGCTTAGGACCCTGGGTGGCCAAAGACCTGGAATATGAACTCTCCCCTATTGGCTACAATTGTTCTTCTGGTCTATATGCAGAGAGTACACCGCATTACTATTTACCTTTGCTTTTCAATTCACTCATGCAAGTAGGTTGTTAGTGACTTCTATCACCAAGAACCCACCAGCTGGCAGAGAAGTAAAGAAGCACGCGACTGAAGTCACTGGGCAGGCTGGGTGAGCACACTCGGGTTTCCAGGCAACAGCTTCATCAAGGTCTACGGCACTTCCCATTTGGGAGGACAACTGACTCAGACACAGGTTTTGAAATAGACAAGTAAAGGTTCAATCTAATCTTGGTCTATTTCTCAGCCAGAGAGAATGAACGAGACAGTGGCTACAATAGAAATTGAAGAGATCCAAACATTTTCCCAATTCTGTTCTACAAATATTTATAAACTGCCCACTTTGTAAAAAGCACCCTACCAGTTATTTCAGAGATGAATGAGACATGATCCCCAATGAGACCATCAGTTTTATAGAGAAAGTATGCAAATAACTAGAATAATCCCTCTGTAGCTAGGTGTCTTCAGCCTAAACTCTGTTCTCAGCTTGAATACTTTTCTTTCATTTTTTTCTGGAAGATCTGTCAATGGATCCGCAACCCTTGAGCCCATTCAGGGTATCTGTACAAGTGTAGTGATGTGGTAAGTTCTGAAAGGTGTGCCTAAACTGGGCAGACTCTCAGATCACAAAAGTTTTCTTATCAGTCAAGTCAACAACTATGGGACATTTTGTAAGGTACCAGATGCTTGGGTACAAATGAAAGGATAGGCACATTTTACCCCTTTAGGGATTTATATTCTAATTGAGAGAACAGGATTACCAATAGAATGCAATCACTGGAAATGCATACAGGCAGACACATTAATTCCAGTCTTTGGAAACAGGAAATGAATTGGAGAGAGGTCAGGGCTATGTAGGGAAACAGGAGAGAGGTGGGAAATGGGGTTAAAATGGCTTGTTCTGGGCGGCCAGGAACTGCCCTTCAGATGTTCTTCCAAAGATGCTACTCAGGCATCTCCTGGAAGGTGAGTCACCAAGTTAGCTAAACAGTTATTTGCATTGCTGCTTGTGAGAGGTTATGTCTGAAATAAGCTGGTAGTCTCTGGGAAGTTTCACGTGTGTCTCATCTTTCCTGGGAGCATTCTCAACAGTGTTCATTCACAAACAACACGCACCTCCGCAGGTCACATGACAAACCTAGTCACAAGACATGAATTTTCGCTTTCTAACACAACCCTGGGGTTAACAATTTCATTTCTAGCAGTTTACTTAAAATTCTGAAAAAGACCCAAATGATCACAGCCCTTTACTATGTATTAAAAAATAGGGTTCCCCCCCTCCAGGTCTATGCAGTGTCACACACTGGCATTTCTTACTTTCTTGATTGCCTTTCTTTCTCAAAATATGGGTAAGGAATGTGCCAGAAGCTGCAACATCAGGGGGCTTCACGTCCTTTTAAAATGATCAAGACTAAGCCAGTGGAGAGCTGGAGTTAGGACTTCCCAAGCTATCTATGCCAGTTTGCCTCTAGCACTCCCTCCTCACCCCTCCAAAGAAGCCCCCCATTCTTTCTATCATCCCGTGAGGCCATCAAATGTGGACCAGATGCAGCAAAGAATCCTTATCAGCCTGCTGGCTTTACCTGAGGAATTACATCCACATATGATTCTCCTTTGGTCCAGCTCCTGCCTCGGCCATCTTGCAAATCATGAACTAATGTTTCAGGCCAGAGCCTGATATCTTCCATGGCTTCATTTCCTGACGCCTTCAAAGCCCTGCACCTGTGTTCTGCCCACACAGGAGGTTTACATTAACAGAGGATGGGCTGACCTCCCGGGTTTTTTAAATGAATTTTGAAGCTGTAAGGCTTTAAATCGTAACATACTTGCCTCAAAATGGTCTGTTCCCCAGGACATCTGAAAACGCTAAATGGAAAACAACAGTTTTATCTGTTTTTTTGTTTTTAAAGAAAACAGAGAACGTGACTTAACGGTTCAAGTATTTGAGGTTGGATATTCAAGAAAAGATAAGAGGCTTCTTTCCTGGGAGTTCTTAAAGATAATAAAACTCATTTTTAAATGACTCAAACCCAAGGACACAGAGAGTTTTCATGGATGTGCCAGAAAAACAAAATGCCCATGTATGTAATAAACGTTTATAACAATATGGCTCCGTAACAAGAGATTTACTTTTATAAAAGTCACTATTACGCATAAAAGCCTGGAAAAGACAAAACCATGAAAACGGTTTGTATTGCGGACCACCTAGTTCAATATGCTACATTCTTATGGTTTTTTTTTTTTCTTTTTCAACAAACATTACTGAGCGTCTTTATATGCTAGGTGTTGGGGAATTCAAAGATCAGTAAGAAGCAGCCCCCGCTTTTATGGTACGTACAGTATTGGTTACAGTTGTCTCTTATGACAGGAAAGTAGGAAAAGCCTCGGAAATCTCATCTTAACCCTGAAATTACAGATGGCAAGTCAAGACTGAGAAAATTTAAGACACCTATGCAAGGACGCATTGGCTTAAATTTTCAGCCTCCTGCATTCTACTCATGGATCTTTCTAGAAAGCCCAATAGTGCTCACCAAAGACGCAGGTAGGTAAAGTGGAAAGAGCACAGACAAGAATGAGGGGCCTCAGTGTTCATCCACCTCGGCCACTAAGCTTGTGCATGCCCAGGCATGGGTCAGTATTTCTCCCCTAATGGTACAGATTACCTGGAGGGTTTTTGAATATGCTCAGTCAGGCTTTTCCCCTGGAAATGCTGACTTAGTAGGTCTGGATTGAGGCTCAGACCTCTGTTGGCTCTTATCTCTAGGAAATTTGCAGAAACGCTGGACTAAATGAGCTCTAACCTTCTAACTGTAAGGATATTTCAAAATAAAGCAAAATCAAAGATGTGGAAAGATCTATGTATACTGAGGTTCTTACTTTAAAAGATGAAAGCTCTTACTAAGCTCTGTTTCTGTGATCAATATCCTTTGTCTGATCTGATCCACTCCCTCTGGTCTTCTCAGGAAAAACATTCACAATTACATATATGAAGGACTCCTAAAATGCATAGAAACTTCCAGTGACCTGCAGACCATAGCCTATTATAGACTGATTTTACTCCATGTAAATTTGGGGTATACATAAGCATGTGGAAAGAACATATTTATATATTTTTATATCTCAATAGAGAGGCAAACATATTACAACCAAAATTTCAACTGGCATACCAAATAGGTTTTGGAACATTTTGTTGCTATTGTTGTTGAACCCAACAAAGCAAAAATTGTACTCGTATTTCCTCTTTTGTTTCTAAGGTAAACTGTTAGTGTTTTTATACATTATTTTGATAGGGCAAATGCTCCTAACAAAAATGAACAGAAGCCTTCAGTTAAAAGTACATGTCATTGGATTAAAAGCAGAAATAGCAACACAGGTGCAAATCTATGAACACATCTAGTTCACAGGCTTTGGACTAACGGATTAGTTTGAGTTTTGCCAATGTAGAAATCACAGATCGAGGGTTTTATTGTGTGCTGTGGTTCCACTGTTTCCCTCCATGAGGTCAGAGCCATGTACACACCCAGACGGGGCACATTTGATAATGACGTGGAACAATTTGTAAGTGATTGAAAGAGTTTTGTTTTGTCTTTCCTTCCAGGTCTTTGAGTTACAGAATAAAAGATGTTGATTTCAGATATGAAAGAACTGACTGATGACATCATTCAAGAAATATCTTGGCCTGAAACGTCTGGCAAAGCCAGGTGATGGGCTGGACAGAAAATTCAGAGAGAAACAAGAGACTCAAATAATTTAAGCAAAACCAAATTCCTAATGCCTAAGAGTATGCGTGTGTGCGCACGCGTGTGTATGTGTGTGTGTACTTAGTTCCTCTGAGTTTCTTCATTTAGTTTACGTGGATCTAACTGTTTACTCTCCCAGTAGATAATTATCCACCTCCCCTTCTGTGCTAAGTACAAGACTAGACAATGTGGGGATCCCAAAAAGATGGAATAAAGAGGTATCCCCTGCTCATAAAGAGCTCTGCTCGTCACTTACATCTCATCTGTAAAATGGGCACGAGGGTGACAGCACATCAGAGAGACAGGAGGAAAGACTGAGAATCGGGAAACAGCTCTCTTCTTGTCACTGCCCCTCACTAACTGTGCAAACCGGCCCTCGGTGTCTTCATCTATGAAACAGACAAAATCTCCCTTTCAACACTAAGAGCCGATGATTCCGTATAACACAGTTTTGCGAAGAACAGTTTAAAGATCCCAAAGATATAGGAAAATATGGTCAATGTCAGCTACTTTCTTGGGATGACTTTTCACTGTAGTTCTGCCTGGGCAGAATGGGGCATTTTGGATTGTTAGAGATAGACTTTTTTCTTTGCTTTTTCTTTCCTTCCTTCCTTCCGCCTTTTCCTTCTTTCTATATTTATTCTCCTTTCCTTTTTTCTTTCACTTTTTTTCTTTTAATAGGAAAAGGAAGATGGGTAAGTTATCCTGTCTTTTGTCTTTGGTTGTTTTCTGCAGAAGGCTCTCTGGGCCCCTGTCTTGGCGATGACGTTTACTACACCGCAACTCCCTTGTTGGTTTTATGATGGGTAACAATGCCGAGACGAGACAAGTCTCCAGAAGCTGATTTTTAGAATTCAAACCCCAAGCAGAAGTAGTGGATTTAAAATTCTGAGCCCAGCACAAACCTCTTCATTTTCAAGTTCATTTACCCTTGGCAACATGCAACCTCCTGTTACTAAGAGGGAGAAAAAAAAAAAAAAAGCTTTAAAAGGCTCATTTAAAAGGCTGAGGAGCCTTTTGGGATCTCCACAAGCTCTTTAAAAACATATTTTGATGATACAAGTGTAAACAAATCAAAAGCATATGGATTGAATTTCCCTTAAATTACACAGGATTTTAAAAATGATGGGAGGGTGGAAATGTGTTTGGAAAAATATGTTTTTGGTTTCACTAACTCAGAAACATGTGAACGAGCTGAAGCTTTGACAGACCCGAAACGATGGCAGGTTTGTCCATCATCTGTCTTTGAGGGTCTGTAGTCTTTCACAAGACTTCTCTCGTTTTGTACCCAGGGAATAGAGATTTCAGTTAGTGCAGCCTCGCCAAGAGAGAAAGACCGCAACCATGCATGGTGAGTTCTACCTTTCTAAAGAGCTAAACAGCCCTAGTTCATGGGATCTGGCAATGTGTACTCCCCTTGGACCGGTCAAAGGAATTAGTGTTCATTTTATAAAATGCAAGTCTATACAGGGCTGTGCAACCTGGCCCCCAGGTGCCAACATCAGCATCCAGGCTGACTTTCTGCAAGCCCCAGGCTGGGTGCCACCCCAAAGCCTTTGCCCCAGGCTCCTTTATCTTCCAACCCTAACACACGACACACAACACCAGAAAAATAGGGGTTAACAACCAGGTCCACTGCCTCTGAAGGGCGGCTGATGCCCAGATTTCAGAACAAGGGATAGAGGGTCAAGAATAAGAAGACAGAGAGAAGGGTGGTGGTGGTGGCTTTGTGAACACCAATAACTCATCTACAAAGCAAAACATTAGGGCCTCTCATTTAGATGCATCTGTCCAGTCCTAAAGGAAAATGTTTTAAAATTCTAGACATTTGCTTTTTCCTTTGTCTGCGGCTACATAGTCCAGGGGTTGGGCCAATCCCAGAGAACTCCAGAAGATTCCTGAAGGTGTGAGGTGGGCTTGGAGGACCAGGGTCCTCTGAAGGCCATTTCAGCCACCCAGTTCAAGGCCAAGAGAGCCATCAGAATTACTTAGAAGCAAAAAGACATCTTTACAGAATTATCTGGGAAACATTGATTGGGCTGTTCTGAAGACTCTTCAATTTGGAAAGTTTAGTTGGAAACATGCAATCACAGGAGCACTTGACTTACCTGAGGTCAAAAGAAACTTGGCATCATTTCTCTTTTTGAGGAAAAACTACAAACATACCCAGAGCCTCTCTTTTGACACACACTCAACTAGAAAAGTTAGCATTAACCACCCCTCACTTTTTTTTCTTTTTACTTCAGAGGAGTTATGTGAGAAAGTACTTTGGAAAAATAAAGGGCTCCTTTAGTAAAAATAGCAGCTACCCCCTTCTAGTGCCTCTAGTCCTACAGACTCTGTCCCTTTGCTACAATGGTGAATGCCTAACCAGTGCATAATTTTAACAGCACAATTTGCATTGCCTCGGCAGCTGTCTGCCACACCAACTCTATGAAATCCACCCACGGCATTTGACTCAATTACCTCCTGCAGCTGCGAATTCCACAGGTCGACCACACTCTGCATGGAAAAGTATTTCTTTGTATTCGTTCCAAATTTATTAGCCATTTGAACCATTCCTTTTAGTGACTTGTATATTTTTAAGTGTTCATATATCACCATTTTAGGCCCAAGTCCCATTGGCCTGTACTTCATATGCAGTTCAGAATATTAGAGTACGGTCTTCAAAGGATCCATATAAAGGCAGACCTGGCGTGTTGACCTCTGCTTTGTTCCAAGGTCTCCAGCCACAGACTTCATCCCAGCCTCCCAGCCTCACAAATGCATGATCACAAGCATACGAGGGGGAAGCACGTGAGGGACCTGGGATGGAACAGTTCAAAACTTCCTCCATGCTAGAAGCATGAGTTGGGGACATGCCTGATATACAGAAACATCTCTACAAGTAGGTGAGAATATCCCTTTGCAGATGAAGAAACTGAGTTGCAGACAAGTGAGATCATGTCCCGTTAGTCACAGAGGTAGCATACGACAAACACCAAATCTGCAAACTAGGCATTCTGAAGACATGTCCGGTGTTCTTACCCACACCGCAGAAGGTTCTATGTGAGGAGCTAAGAGCAGGATTCGTGGATGGAGAAGTGGACGTTCCCGTGGCCAGTAGGAACAGACGTTCACGGTTCCCTGCAGTCAGGCCCTGGTCACGCGGAACTTTGCTTCTCTCCCTGACAGACACCTCAGGGGGTGCTCTGTGGAGAATCCCGGGAGTTCCCTCCACCATCCTAGGAATAGGCCTCAGAACACATCCATAAGCAGGGAGTTCCAGCACCTTCATTTGGTTTGAAAAGAGACATTTCTCGGCCATTTCAAGATTTTTTGCCTCCCTCTCATCAAAATGAGACCACATGGAGGTCTCCCCCCTTCACCCACCCCAGGCAACCTCAGCTGTTGTCCTGGCCAAGCTGTATGATTTGGACAGTCCCTTTCCTTCCCTCACAATTGTTCTCCTTCTGTAAACCGAGGCAGTGCATAGGATGGTCTCTGAGGTTCCACACAGTAGAGAGCACTCCAGCTTCACGGTCAGTCAGTCGGTTGGAGCTTGGCGATTTGAGCTTTGTCACTTCCCAACTGTGACTACAGACAAGTTCCTGAACCTCTCAGAGCTGCACTTCCTTAGCTCCAGCATAGTGGGGAAAATGCCTAACGTGCATTGTTATATCAGTGCCCAGCCCTGCGTTCAGCCTATAGATAGAGGCTTGCCTTTTGCAAGTTTATGCTATACTTTAATAAATGGTGCTAGAGGATGTTAAAGATACAACAGTCTCTTACATCCTACTGCTTTCGAGGGGGTAGTTCAACTTATTTAACAGCCTCATCTTAAAACCAGGTGTAGCAGAGACAATATCCAGAACTTAGGTCTATGGCTTAAACCTTTATTCATCATTAATGCATGACCCAAGTAACTTTTCATGGCACATTCAAAAACAGGGCTGTTTAAGCAACAGAAAAGAGAGCTTTGTGCTAAGGCCCCTCCCTCCCACGAAAGGAGAAGAAAATGCCAGTTGGAAGTGAATTTAATAACGACATGTTAAGTTGGGCACATCTGCTTCCATTCCATGTCAAGAAATTACAGTCCACACTTGCATTCAGCAATTTATTCTTTTTCTAAAAGTTTCTTTGCTGTCATGGACAGGCTATGTTTAGGGTTTAGTGTTTCAAGATGGTTTTACTGTATAGGGAAATGAAAACAACTCTATGAAATGGGATATAGAGAATCTATTGATCTTTAACATTTATATGACTGAAATTTACTTGGCTTTTTTGAATAATACAATTGGTTTAACCAAATTTTTTTTTGAAAATTCTGAATCACGGTTTTGTTTTCTGATGGTAAATAAAAAACCTGTTGTCAGCAATTCAGAAAATCTTTGAAATGTCCCCCGATAGCATGGAGTCAAAAAACTATACTCTAAAAAGGTCTTTAGTCCTTGTTTCCAACACTAGCTCATGTGGCCTAGTTGGCTTTGGGCAAGGCACTGAACCACATTCTGCCCCAGATTGATTACCTGCAAATAAGAGAAAGTCTGGACTCCATCCATGCCATCCTGCCTAGTGCTGACATTCTACTCTCTATAATATGTTATTCATAAGGCAACCAAAGTTTTGCAATTTCTGTTTTCCTGACCATTAGAAATCTAATCATTCAATATATTTTATCAAAGCATTCTTTACCTAGTGTTATTTCTGTTTACCCCCATGGCGGTTGAGTTTGTGACATTCAAATAGAATGTCACAATAGAAACAAGTCTATGCAGTTGTAGATTTGAATTTAAATATGGATACCAACTCTGGCCAAGTATGCATTGAAAGTAAGCCAAAGGAAAATGCCTACCCGATCTGTCTCAAAAATGATGCAATTTGAGGCAGACCTGAAATCACTTGTTTTGAGCCTCTGGGTGCTCAGCTGTGGACAAGCCTAGGACTGAAGCTCAGCCCCTTCCTAGCTGCATCAGCTTGGACAAGCTGCTTAGGCTCTCTGCACATCTGTGTTTTTGAAAAGCAGGTGATTGAGATAGGAGTAGTATACCATGCAGTTCACCCGTTTAAATGTAAGGTCAATGTAGTTTAGTATATTCACAGGGTTGCACAACCTTCACCACAGTCAATTTTAAAACATCTCTATACCCACTAAAAGAAATCCTGTACACACGAGCTCCTTGCTATTTCCACAAATCCTCCTTGCTGGCAACTGCTAATCTACTTTCTGTCTTTGTTGATTTCCCTGTTCTGGACATTTCACATAAATGGAATCATACGATGTGTGACCTTTTATGACTGGCTTCTGTCCCTTGTTGTAACGTTTTTAAGGTGTCTGTGTCCTGCCAGGTATCAGTACTTCATTCCTTTTTGTGGCTGAATTTCCACTTGTATAGATATCCTCCATTTTGCTTCTCTATTCAGCAGCTGATGGACATTTGGGTTGTTTCCACTTTTTGTCTATTATGAAAAATGTTGCTATGAACATTTGTGTGCAAGTCTGCACATCCATTTTTGCATCTACAAAATTCTATTGTTTTCCTCACTTGGCTATTTTGATTATTAATTGATTTATGTAAAAACACTTGACAAATTACTTGAAGGACAAACTCATCATCTTCCACATTATCACCTGCTTTTCTGTAGTTTCCTGGTGATTCCACCTTTATTCCGGCTACTCAAGAATTTCCAATATTTGGATTGCCCCTTCCCTTTGCATGCTACAGTCAGTTTCTGAATTCTTCTAATATTTAGAATGTATCTTAAATCCATACTTTCTTTTCTTTCTTCATGGTCATCTCTTACATTCAAAGCCTCCTTTCTCCTCTCTGAATATTGCATACCCTACCCCCAAGTGCTCTTGCTTTCTTTCTATCACAAAGTTTTAGTTCTGATGATCCAATATTTGAAATCTTAATAGCTGTCCATTGCCCAAACTAAAAGGTTCACCGGACTAAATCCTTTAAAAAGTACAAAATTTGCAAGCCACAAACTTGGGTACATATAAACTATAGATTTGGTGATTTTTCTATTAATGAGCTTAAATTATCTTTTAAGCCCACGTTTAACCTACTGTCAAAATACTTAATGTAGTTATATCCAGGTAAACTCAGGTGCTTCAGTGATTTCTCAGTCCTTCCTGGTTCAAACTCAGTGTCTTCAGGGCTGGCCTCTCCTCACCTTGCCTCCCGGTTGAGGGAGACTTGTGTGGCATTCAGGCATGTGCATGAGGAGGGAGCCACGTCTGGTTCACAAGGCTCCCTCTAGGAACACAGCCCTGATGAGATGTCCCTTGTCCCTCCTGCTGTCAGCTACTGCCACAACCCTCTTCTTGGCCTTCCCTGCCTGGAACTGGCTGCTGTCCTACTCTAAGCCTACAGCCCATGCTATCACGAAGGTCTCCTCTACAAGGCCCGATGCCCCTTTAGGCACCCAGGCAAGGAGTCACCTGGCCACTTGCCTATGACTTCCACTGTCCAGCCCGCACCCACCCCAGGAGAGTGAGAAGGACAAGCACCCCTTCTCAGGGAAAAAGCCACGTTTGAGCTGTCTTTGCTCTCACCCCAGCTCCTTCTCTACCAGCTCTGACAGCCTTTGTCTGGTCTATGCAGACCAGCTAGTTGAACTCTTTACCAATTTTCTTTCCAATATGTTTTCTGTATTATCAATTGCAGGCTCATATTCCTTAAGCGTATTGTTTTCCAAAACACCCAGTTCTTGGAAATTGGGAGCCTTGGCTTTCCAGGCTATCGTTTCTTCTATGAGTTTCAAGAGCCCTTTGGGGAATGGCTAGTTCTCAGACCTGCTGAATTCCAAAGCCTGTGTGCTCTACCACGATGGTATGCTGCCTCCCGAGTTCCAGAGGCCGTCAAGGGCTGGCACCCAAGAGCCAACACTACAGGACTCTCCAGAGTCTGTTGGGGCAAAGGACAAGGAGCAGGGAACCAACTCCTGGGCAGAGTATCTCCTCCAGTTACATGAAAGTTGTTAGAGCCATTGGAAACTCTTACCCAGCCCAGCCCTGCCTGGCCAGGCTTTCTGATTTGAAGAGCCTTTGCTGGTCTCTGACTTGGCCTTTTCTTTTCAGCACCCTCCTCTGGAAGGTTAACAAGGGATCCAAAAAGGACTGTCATATCTTAAAACACTCCAGCTTTAGATCTCTCTCTGCTGGTGCCTCTAAGGGCTGGGCAAGGGCCATGGGAGCCAGGACCCTGAGAGTTAACCCAGGAAAGTGAAAGCACAGGGTATATGGAGTCCATTCTCAGGCAGGACATGTAGCAAAAATGCATTGTAAATATTATTAAAATTTGAAAATAACAAAAAGAAGCCATCAGAAGAAGACCTCAGTGTTTTCACTGAGCCCAAAGTAGACAAAACTAGAATCCCAGTTCACTGTCTGTCCTTTGAAGAAAGAATTAAACGAGTAAAAAGCAAAAAGACATGGTAGTCAATTCCATAAAGAGGAAATAAGAAAGCCATATGAGGTTTTTAGTTTTTTTTTAAACTGGCCACTTTATGCTATTAATGGAAAAAGATAAAGGCTATAATTGCCTATAATCATCGTTGTGAATTCAGAAACTCAAGCTTCTGGTGAAGTTTCTGAATATTCAAGTTCTTGCTGCTATCTTAAAATGGGAAGGATCTGAACTGATTGGAGCAAGCAAAGAAAGGATTTGAAAATCTTTTTTCCCCTCTGTGTGTCCTTCTAACTTCTAACATAATTAAAAGGATGAGTTTATTTGGCAAGAAGTGCTGCTCAAATTTAGATTTGATTCTCTCAAAGAGACCAAAATTGATTTTTTTTCCCAGTTAGAGAAAAATGAAGCACAAAGATGATATATTCTGCATATTTATTTGCAAAAGATACAATATTCTTATGCATATATATATATTCTTTTTGTCTTGAATATGGGCCGTTGTAAAAGGAAAGTCATCTTGCAGGATTACTTTATTTGGTTATATCCCTTTAAAGACTTAAGAGCAACTTTTTATCCATATTATCTCGTGATAAATCCTCTGAAATTCCCTGCTAAAACAAGTCCCACTGACAGCAGATCAACAGGCTCAGCCTTCTTAAGTTTTATTTCGATTAATCTCTAATTCATGTTAATGATCTTTTGACTGCTTTATTCCTTCTGATGTGGAATTTCTTATCATCTTAATGTGCTTACGGCATCCCTAATCCACCATTCCTATCCTTGGCTGGCCATTGTCTACCCTGTTTCTGAAAGCTCCTTCTCCTCCCTACCAGCTCACTACCCTCTCAGTGTACCCCCAGAGAATTTGCTTAGGCCCAACATTTTGGATACTTAGCTTCAATCTCTGTAGGTTTCTAGTTTGAAGAAAACACTTTATTGGGTTGGCTTTTTTTTTTTTTTGGAATTTTAGTTTTTAGTCTTTTTAATATTTAATGTTTTCATTGCTACATTTGCATTTAATTGTCATTTTCCTAAGGGACCAAGTTTCTCCCCAGTTTTAATTTCTAATGACCCATTTTCAGGGGCATCTGCACCACAGAGGCAGCAGCTGATTTAGATTATGCCCGAATTTTCTCGGCAGGAAGTTCCATTGACCTAAGTATCCCTTTCACAACACTGTCCCAGGCACAGCAACAAGCCAGTGACCATCCAAGCCCTCAGCTTGGCTTAATGAGCTGCTACTTCTAATTACTTTTAAATTATTTTAATTGCTTGAAGCCATTAAAAACACTCACTCAACATTTGTGCATTTTGAAAGAATTGCCAGCGTCTCCTCAGACCAACATTTCCACTGACACAATGTAACTTAGAAAGAACATCAAAGGCTCGCAAACGAGACCACTGAAGAAAGCATTCTTGCTTTTCCACCCATCAGGGCTCGACGTTGTCTAAAAACAATGTGATTTCCAGAAGGCGCTGGCTAACTGCAGACCTTGTGAACTCTGGCAAAGCTGCCTAGTTCAGAGTCTGAAGGAATGGGGGCTTTGCTACTTTTAGGGAAGAAAAACATGGAGCCCCTTTGCTAAGATGTTGGTCTCACGCTACACTGGAAAAAGAGACAATAGAGCCATGGTCCAAAATCTATACTTAAGGCATTGGGTTCACAGAATCTCTAAGGCTTTGAAGGAATTTAAATGTGTCTCTGGGGAAAATATGTGAAATTCTAGTATAACTAGCTTGGAGCTGATATATTAAATAGAATGTAGAAAATGGGATACAATGTACAAGTACACCTTCTGGCAGGTCCCAAATCCTCACGGAAACTTTAGCTTGACATAGCTAATTATGAGAAGAAGGGTTATGAAGGAATCATGCTGTATCCCAAACACATAGCTCAATGCTTGGCAATAAGCAGTAGTTAAATAAGTAAATGAACAAATGATTGAATGAGCTGTCAAGTCCCGAGTTCAAACTGAAAATAAAACTAGGAAGTGAATTTATGTACATGTCCATTTTTTTCTTTCTTTCCTCCCTTATTTGGAGTAATAGTATACTTCTCCCTACCCAAGATTTAGCCATCTACAAGTAACCTGGGCTCTATCCACTCCCACTTCTGGTAAGACCAGAAACCTTACCCTAAGAATTGATCCTTTCCTTCTGCATCTTCAATGAATACCTTTCTCACATTCACATTCCATGAAGTCTAACCCCTTTAATTGCTCTCACTGCTACTGCCTTGGTTTGGGACTCCATCATCTGTCAATTTGATCTGTTCCAACACTCTCCTAACTGGACGGCAGCTCTGAGAATGTGACCAGGAGCCAGTTTCTTTCTCTGTCCTTCTTAGCTCTGCATCCTTGGTGTTGGGTTCATTCTTCACTGGCTCTTCCCTTACAGTCCCACAATGGCTGCTCCAGATCTCCAGGTGCCTCCTTCCTTGTCACATCTAGCAGGAAGGAAAAATGCATCCTTCCCAGGATCTCCAGTAAAATACAGACAAGCTTTCCTTTCACAGGTGTCCCACCAAATACTTCCCCTTGTCTCTATCTCTGTGCTGCCCATTCTTGAACTAATCACTATGGCCAAGGAGAGATAGAATATGCTTATTGGTTTAAGCCAATCAGGCACCAACCCTAAAACTGGAGCTGGGGATAACAGCAACCAAACTTGGAGTCAGAGAAGAGGAGATGGATAAATGCCCCAAAGGGAAGAAGGAGTATTTGTCGGGAGAAGGGGAAGAGATGCTTGGGAAGCAACCAAAATTGTCTAGTGCAGGGGTCAGTGGGATAGGGTCAACAGCAGGGTGTAGGACCAGAAGTTTGTTCAAATAGAAAGGGAAAGAAAGACCAAATATCACAGCCAGAGGAGTTAGCAAAGGTAGATAAAGCAGTCAGAGTCTCTTAGCCAGAGCATGCAATAAGTCAAGTTCATAAAATTCAGTTGAAGAAATAGTTACCTAATCATTAAAATCACCTGGGGGACTTATCTAGTTTATTAAAGATTTCTTGGTTCTATCCCCACAGACGCCAATTCAGTCAAATCTGAAGCTCTTAAAATGTAGACATGTTGAGTGGAAAATGGGCTGACCTGAAACAGTGAGTGGAGCCACACAGGGTTTCTTGGCTGGAACAGTTGGCCAAGGAGGAAAAGTACCAGTGCAATTCACTGTACCCACTACCCCCTGATGGGAGTGTGGGAGGCAGGCAGGATCTTGCTCTTCTCTCCAGTGGGGAAACCATAGCTAGGAAGTCATCAAGCAACCTTCCAATGTTCATGCACAGCGAGTGGGCTGGCAGCAAAGTCAAATCCAGAATGGCTGCCTCTTACTTTCCAGGTTCATTGACTTGATTTCTTTGCCTAAAACGGGTGAATTCAGAGCTTTTCAAAAACCATGCAATGTGACCCATAATTTACCAAATACATCCATGGTTTAGATCTTATATATGTGAACTGTGTTACAACAATTGTTTAATAATTGGTCTGTATGAAAACATTCACTAAGAAACTAAAACATTTAATAAGATCATTTGTCACTTATTTCCTTTTTTGCTAGATAGGGCCCTGTATTATATTAAAAGATAAAAAGACTGAAAAAACTCAGGGGTGGAACTGGGAGATGGAGCGGTACTCCCTCACCAGTGCTGGTCACTGAAATCAGACCAATATGGATTTTGTTCCTATCAATTTTAAAAATCCTCCTCAGCCCCTGACAAAAGGTAAAGTAAAGATTATGGAACCCAAAGGCTTGGAGGAGATTTTGCTGTTTCAAATTAGCAAAAGGAATGAAAGTCCTAAAAGAAAGACTAGAACACCGTCATTCTTTCCTGCCCCTCCAACCTGCAGCGTTGGTCTAGGTGGGTTGAGACAGGAGCCTGTAAAATAACCAGATCCTACTCTGCCCCTTAAGATCCCAGCATGTGCTTCCAGCCCAAAATCCTCCAAAGAGAAGTTGATTCCCTGCTGATGGGTGAAGAATGAGAAACACAGTAGCTTTCTGGTGAATTTCCTTATGCATGTGTTCCCAAGCCAGTTGTTTGAAGATTTTTTTTTTTCCTTTTAAGGTCCAATACATCTTCTTTGGGCTTCTTGCCTTCCATGGGGAGGAATACACCAGAGATGGTCCCAGTGACTGGGCACTAACTTTCCATTTTACCGAGTCCTTTGTTCCATTTTGGCCAAAGATCAGCATTGATCTAGGTTGTTCTCAGCTGTACAACAGCTGTGCAATTCAAGAAAACCACACTGGGCTCGGAAGGCTGAGAGAGTTTATTAAATCAGGGCTGGGGGGTGTGGGGGAAGCATGTAGGGGTTCCTTCTGTCCATCTCAAGTGTCCCTAAATAATTTTCTCCAATATTGATGACATGATATATGATGACACAGGTTTTACACCTCTCTAGGATTTATTAATAATAAAAGTTCCATTTCTATTAGGAGGAAGAAGCCATAGAAATGAAAACTTGCTCATGCTCTGTTTTGGAGATGGGGCAGGGTTGGGACAAGAAGTTCTTATTTGTTCCAGTACACAGGCAAATTCTCAGCAGGCAATATCTTTTTTCCAAAAGTCAGGGACTAGATGGGCCTCTTCAAAGAAGTGAATTTTGGGATTGAAACAGAGCTCTTCAAATTGCCAAGTCCTCATAGTATGTAGACTACCTCAGCACCCTAATAAAATACTTCTTCCTGGGTCCAAAATGCATGAAGAAGTTCTAGAAAGAGCCTTTCTAACATATTTGGTTAACAAACCCACTAAGATAAGTCTAAAATGGACTTATGTTGTATTTGCAATCAGTTATATAGAAGGTTGACAAATGAAGAATATATTTGCACCAGTTACTATTAGCCTAAAATGTAATAAAATGTCTAACTTGTAAATCTATAAGAAATGTAGTCATTCCTTAAAAGGTAGATACTCAGCTGAATTTTTTTTATTTTTATAATGCTGTAATGGTCATAGCCAGCATAGTAAACAAGATTTTTCACACTTGGACTCCACCTGAAGTGAGAAGTACAGAGCAGACGTGGTTCACAGCCTTTGAGCTATGTTGTTGTCATCTCCGAGACCTTGGCCTACATTTTCACATTAGCATTGGCACGTTAAAATTGTTTCCTACTTGGCAATGTCAAACATGAACACTTGAGAATCACATGGAGTATGAGATGCAATATTTTCTCGGCAAAATCTCCCTTCCAATAAACTCTTGAACGAGATCACTGGAAGCTTAGGGGTAAAGAGAAAGCCTGATTATTTTCTAGAAAACAAAAATGCCATCTTTGCAGTGTGAAGGTGCTGTCATTAGTAGGATGCAAGCTATGAGAAATTTACCTAGAAGAGGGAATAGATTTGCTTCTTGGCCCAACTAAAGCTGGACTGGAACTATGTGTACTGCAGGATGGATAGCTGGAGTTAGGGGGCAGACAGGTTTTGACTGGCTGTTATGAGATATAAGCCTGTCACCTGGGACTAATGAAAACTCATTTGTTAATCATTCTATACATCCATTTTTTTATTTTTAAAAAAGTAAACATCCATCTTGCTTTGATGATCCATGACTATTCTATGAGAGAGATGGGTATATGCTGAGTTGTGGCTCCCAGTTCATTTCACATTTAGTATGATGATAAAGGCATATCTTTTTCTTGTTTTGACAAGTGAAATTTCTGGTGAACAGAGAAAAAACAGTAGGGAATATCTATGTTTTTAGCCTAACTTACAGGCTGGAGGCAGTTTCAAACTTACTCTAATGTATGCATCTCTCTTTCCAAGAGTTTTCTAAAAGAGAATGCTTAAGCAATCCTTAAGATTAAAACAGCTTTCCTTAAGCTCCCCAGTCAGCATTTATCTTTTTATTGAATGTTGCTTTATTTAATTGCCAAAAAAAGTATTACTTAATGAAATGATGTACAGTCAGCAGAGACTGGGTTCAACCGTATGACTATTGTGCCTTCTGCCATCAATGAGTCACACACTCTTTAATCATGGTTCCAGGGTAATCACTGCTTGGGCCTTTGGGTGGTCTGTGGATAGGTAATGAACATGCAGGTCGACCCAAGAATCCAGATGGACATTGCCTCTGAACTGACCTCCCACCCATATCTTATACACCACTTCTGAACTACTTCTACCCACCTTACAATTTTTGACAGCTATGTTTTCCAGACCCACAGATGTTCAGCAGTCCTAGTTCATTCATTCAAGCAAAATAAAATGAGTCTGGATCTCACCTAGTGTGCTTGACCCTGATCTTCATTTCTTGTAGCAAGCACATCACATTTGTGTATTTAAGGTACAATGATGCCTCTTGGGAGTGAACTAAGGGCCAGACTGGGAGACAACCCAAGGAAAAGCTATGGGACAGTCTTCTAGACAAAGCTAGAAGAGCAAGGCTAGAGTCAATGATTTCCCAGTTACTGCATAGGTAGGAAAGAACTTCCTCATGCCCAGGTAAGAAAGGAATCTGAAAGGAAGGGTTCTTGGGAAAAAGTTAATTGTCCTACTTAATGGGGCCTTTTGGTTGGTGTCCAGGAAGCTGAGCAGAGCTGATGGAAAAAAAAAGAACCAGATACAGTAATAACTGTCCCCAGGTGAAGCACATAGCTAAGAGGCAGAGAACTCATCAGTAGGGCAATCCACTACATCTTGCCTATTCAAGAGGCCGTGAACCACCTGCAATGGCTTTTGGCATTAGGGTTGCCTGGTCCAGGTTCTGTGTGACACACTGAACTTCTGAACAAAGGCGGATACAAGTGCCCCAGCATCAGTGAGGCCAGAAACAATGTGGTCATGCATCCGGACTACACAAGCTTTGTGACTGGAGCTAGAGTTCTACCTCATAAGGGGGCTTGCTGACGGTCAAGATGAGGGTGAGAGATGTTCTAGGCTTCCTGGGGCTAGAAAGGCTTATAAGGGTCCTCTGGCAGGAAGGACCCATTATCTTCTTTTTTTAAGAGATGAGCATTAGAAGGAAGTTGGTTTTTATTTGCTTGCAGTTGGTCAAATGCTTTGGCAGCTGCTCGGGTTGTCACCTGAATATTTCCTTCTCACCACAACAATAGGGGCAGGGCCCACTTCAGAGGCTTACCGAAGAGAGGGTTTTATCTTCTTTAGAAAAAATATTCCCCTCTCCTCTGGAGCTCTCCCTTGCTGTATTTTTCAGTGTGTGTGTGTATGTGTGTGTGTCTGTCTGTCTTTCTGTGATGAGGGTGGGCTGATAAGTGGGTGGTCAATGATAACAATTTCTCCTCTATAACCCTAATCCCTTCCCTACTTGAGTCATTTCCCAAAAGGACCTCATCCTGGCTCTGAAGTTGTCAGAACTTGTTGAATCACCCAGCACCTGTTATGGAAGTTAAACTCACACAACCCGACATAGAGAAATGTCCCCTCCTCCCTCAACCTCCGTGGATGCACCCAGATACCTAAGTGTTTCACAAGGACATTATGCTACTAGACAAAGCAACTCTGCATAGGGTTTCCAGTCTGTTCCCCATGCTAAAGCTCTGGGGGATACAGGGATTCCTCGACTTTCCTACAATCTACATATTGAACATTAAACACCAACACACCTGAGATTTCACAAGCCCAATTTGACCTTTTAACATCAGCTGACACAGGAGGGTTTGGGCTCACCACCATGATGCTCCCTGAGAGCCCCTATTGCTGCCAAAATTGGTGTGGGGGGAGTCCAGGGCGTGAAAGAAGGTGAGGCACAGGGGCTGATTGCCAGCAGGTGTTTGTGGCAGTGGAGAATCCAAGCACCAAGCACCTCACCATCTTCCAACACCCCACCCACCCCCATGCACATGCCCTCCCAAGCCTCAGGCAGAGTCTTGGTAGAATTTTGCTCACCCTTCGGTCCCATCCAGTGCACTGACTGGAATCTGAAGCCTGTTATATTGGGTCACAATTAGGACAGGTTCCCTCTTTAGCCAGGACGCCCCATCTCCATAGCAGTGCCTGAGACAGAGGCTTGCCAGGTATTTCATTTGAGATGTGTCCTGAGGGAACAGCAGTGAGCGGTCGGGGACAGAAAGGCAGAAGGAGAGAAAGACAAAGCAAGGAGGCACTGAGGGTGGGCTGGTGCTACGGACACAATCACTCGATGGGGGCTCCCGAAGAGCCCTGCGAGATGTCTCAAAACCAGCCACTTGATCAGTAGACAGAAAGGACATGCGTTTATCTCGAAACTTCTATCTCCCCTTGGCAAAGGGTTACTCCATGGGGTTTCAACTCTCTGTCACCTCCAGATTATTCTCATGTGAGTGCTGAACCCACAGGCATCTCATGTAGCAGGAGTCAGAGGGGCGCCAGGACCCACATCAGATAGGCTCTGGGCACCTTTGAGATGAGGTGCTGAGAGTTCAAAGCAGGCTGGAGCCTACAGAGAACGGTTTGCCACAGCTGGAACCAGAGGTAAGGCCAAGAGGATGTGAGGCAGTGCATGAGGGGCTTAGGATAGGAAGCCCACACACCACCTTACCCTCTGCTCCCCTTCCTACCTCTTGGGGCAGGTCGTGTAAGGCAGGGGAGGAGGAAGTTGAGAGGCAGGAGGCACAGGGTTCAGGAGAGCAGGTGGGCAGGGGTCCTGCTCTAAGCCAGAGACAGCAGCAAGTCCTCTTTCAATTCTGATGTGGGGGTGAATAAAGACCCTTCTCCTCACCCGCTGAGGTGCCAGTGTGGACCGCTAAAAGTTCAAGGGCTGCTAAACTCTCATCCCTGACCCTTGTAAGGAGATCAAGAAGCAACAGGATGGGAGGGGAACAGAAAGGAAAACATGGGGTTTGATTCTCTTAATTGTTTATTCATCTAATTAACCACCTTTTTCTAAGCTACTAAATGACCAAATATTGCACGAGGTCCTACAGATATAGGCCTGAACCAACAGAGTAGTTTCTGCCTCGTCAAGAGCTCAGGGTCTCTGGTTTACTAAGGATATCTGGGTGCCTGGGGTAAAAGCTGTGCTCCTGGAGCTGACGCCCTCCCCACAGCCTTCAAGATTTTCAGTTTTATTATCTGGCATGGTCAGGAAATACCTTTATGGATTTTATAATGAGAATGAACTTTCCCTCCTCCCTTCAACAATAACATACAACTTTCAACTTTGGAAAATTCTACCTTCAAATCAAATTTATTATATAGCAAAGTAGGGTATCAATGTAAGAAAAATACATGTTTCAGACAATACTGTCAAGGAATTTATAGCACCAGGGCCTTAGAGGCGTCTGCTAGGGTTATTGGAGCCATATCAGCTGGCTAATAGTGAAAGATCAAAAATAGAGGATTCCATCAAACGGAAACGACCACGGCCATCGACTCAGGAAGTATGGGACAGCTTGGTCCAAAATAACTATAAATGCTACAGGGTGGCTTATCTACAGGTTTCATTCACTTTAGATTTTTACCCATTTCAATATGCTATCCCTTTATTCCCCAAAACCATTCAAATTCACCAGAAGTTTGAAAATGTTAAGGTCCAAACTGCATCTTCTAGGCTGCTTCTCATTTTCAGAAACAGTACACACATTTTTTGATTTTGATTTATAAAATCTCCTCTTCAGAGGACTTAAAGTCCCCCTATAAGCTTAACTCAGTGAAGATCATAGGACTAAACAGGTTCTAGAACTATGCTGTTCCTGTGGCTATTGAAATAAAATACACACTGGATTTCAAAGACTTAGAATAAGAAATATGTAAATAGTCTCATTGATAGTAATTTATATTGATTATATTATTGAAATCATGATGCTTTAGATATACTGAGTTCAATGAAATCTATTATTAATTAAATTTCACTTATCTCTTTTTACTTTTTAAAAATGTGGCTAATTAAATATTTTCAAATCATATATGGGGCTCCCACTGTATTTCTGTTGGATAGCATTGTTCTAGAAATGTATAGTAATCCAAGCTGGTATTAAATAAATATAATTTGAAAGCTCCACTTATTTATTAGGATGTTAGTCAGGTTAGGACCCTGAAGCCACGTTTTACTAAGCAGAACTTTGATAGCTGGGAAGCAGCTCAGGCTTAAGGATTCCATGTTATCATGCTATGTGTAGTGGTGGCATGTTGCAAATGAAAGATGGCTTGACTAGGATTTAGGAAACCTGCCCTCTCATCCTAACACTGTCCCTGACAAATTATGCCCTTTAGAAAGTTATTTAATATTTCTGGCCTGATCTACCTATCTAGAAGGTAAGGAATTTGGACTACATTTTCTCAAAGTCCCTTTCACCTCCCATATTCTACAATCCCTCTCTGTTTATGCAACACAGGGCATGGCAGGGATATTAATCAGTTATAGTTATGGACCAAACAAGAAACCTCAAAACAGGTTTGAAGAAAGGCAACTTTATCCTGTTTTTGAGTGTGTTAGAGATAAAGGAATTTGCTCAAACTATCAGCTACCAGATCCCTGATGCTTTGGCTTAAAAGATGTGCTACATCTGGGATTTGCTAACTTAAGTCAGCAAAGACTTTCTATTTCCTTGAAACGACTTCCTGAAGTCATTTTTCACAAGGTTTCAACTTTCTAAGATGTTCTGCCATAAATGCCTTTGCTGTCAGCAGGTGGGGAGCCTGCCAAAGTTGGCCTCCCTGGGACATTCCACTGGTTCTCCCCTGCTCCCATGAGGTTGAGCAACATGTATGTTACCTCCTTTGGAAAGTACAAGCCATTCTCTTTCCTCCTTTGTTCACACACAGTGAATATGAACAAAGTGCTCCAGTGTCCTTGATCAATGCTTTGCAGAGTTAGGCACACCCTCCACATACTCTCATTGAGACTGGGGGCACGGGAAGTCGCTAAACCAATAACCCTGCTGATTATTGAAAAATCAATATGCACCAAATAGAAAACAGAGCTGCTATGATGCACAACAGAAGAGGAAAGGGGGTAAAGAATAATGACTGAGTGCTTGGAGATGTCACAGTCACAGAGGATATGAAAATCAAATCTTCATTAGGTGCCCCTAGCAACATTTTTGGTTTGACTGTTCACTCCTTCATACCTATGTTTTCATGTACTGTATTTGTCATGGCATCATTACATTTTGAAGCCCCCATTTATAAGACAAATTCTTTTGTTAAATTAATCAGAGTGAGAAACAATCCGCTGGTCCGAAAAATGAGAAAAGCCCAAACACACAACTTAGATGGAATGTTTGGAAGAAAGGTGGGAAAATGGAATTTTACATGGTT
Source organism: Daubentonia madagascariensis (assembly GCA_023783475.1). NCBI lineage: Eukaryota > Metazoa > Chordata > Mammalia > Primates > Daubentoniidae > Daubentonia > Daubentonia madagascariensis. Next base: position 15,173,013 of record JAKFHU010000901.1, read on the forward strand.
GTAGAAGAAATAGGGCAAAAGATCCAAGCTGGATTCTAGATTGGTAAGATTGGAAAGTACATTTTCTAGGTATTGAGTACAAAGGATAGTTCTGTCTCAATGCTGAGGACCTTGGTAAACAAGAACAAATGTCCTGAATCCCAGCACTCGGCATCCTACTGGGTCCTCAGTGGAAAACATTTGCTTATCTCTTATTTTGTGACAGTAAATAGAGAAATGTGAGACTGAGGCTATTTCTCTCTGTATCCCCAGTGGTGATTGCAATATCTGGTCATGGCCACATATGGCCATAATGTTGAATGAATGAATGAATGAATGAATTGATTATAAAATAAGACTTCTAAGGCCAGACACCGTGGCTCATGCCTATAATCCCAGCACTTTGGGAGGCTGATGCATTGGGATCACTTGAGGCCAGGAGTTTGAGACCAGCCTGGGCAACACAGCAAGGCAACTCTGCAAAAAATAAAAACAAAATTTTGGTATGATGGCATACACCTGTAGTCCTAGGTACTCGGGAGGCTGAGGCAGGAGTATCACTTGAGCCCAGGAGTTAGAGGTTAAAATGAGCTATGATCACACCATTGCAGTCCGGCCTGGGTGACAGAGTGAGACCGTCTCTTAAAAAAAAAAAAAAAAAGACTTCTAGCCCCTCATTTTTTATACTCCAGCAAGTTATTTTGCCTTACATTTACATTTTTATTTCTGACCTGATGATGTAAGCAGACATCAAGTTGGGATGAAATCACAGTAATGCTGAGCTTCATAGGCAAAGAGTGCTCATGTCTCCATCATCCTTAGCATGAATTTTTTGTGTGTCCTTCACACCTCTCCAGCAGTTCTATTTTCCTTTGAGGCCAATGGCTTGCATGTGGAACATGGCTGCTCCACGTAAACTACAGCCTCAATATCACTGTGCTCACGCTAACTGAACCAACCCCTAGACGTCTAATCACTCACAACATCTTGGGATTTAACCACACAAATGTCTCTACTATGCAATGCCTTGTTTTTCCCTCTAATGTCACTGTTATCAGCAAATGCCAGACAAGATTATACACCCTTATCTCTTAGACAGCCAATAGTAGCTCCTCTCTGGCACTTGAATTTGTGTGATGGTTTGTGGTCAACATATCCATTTTACATACAAAAGTATAAGTTTTTTGTGGGAAGGAATAACTTCTCTTTCAACTCTCCCTTTGCCCCAGCAGCAAACCAAACCACAGCACCTTTGCCAAATAGATACTCAATACATACTCACTGATTTAAAGAGTAAGACAATGTTGGCTGAACTCACACGCTCTCCCTTTAACATGGGATTTTAGCACTGATTTTGTCTTGTCTTCCTAAGTCTGTTCCTCTGTGCTCTACAGGTCTGCATAGCTATGTTTCTGAGAAGGTGCCATCTGCTACTGTGAATTTACAGTCTCTTTCAGCAAATAGGGAAAGTAAGTAGGAAAAGCAGGAACAAAATTTCTCCAACTGAAAAACTGACACAGCACAAATATGCTCTGAAGAAATATTTTCCATTGATGTGCCCACTCGTAAGTGGAATAATTCCAGGTACACCTTGTTTCACCCTGATGTCTTCTTTCTAAAAGAAATCCATATGAAAATATAGGTTTTCAACTGATTTCTGATTTCCCGGAGTCACTCCACATTCCTTGATCATTCAGCTGAGTGAAATGGAGGAAATTTAGCACAAATCTTAGCCACTTATTCCATGAGTCCATGGAGAAACAACTAAGGTTCCCATGCATAAATTTATTACATTATTAGCTAGTCTACAGACTGCTTAGGGAATATCAAGGATGCTTGTACATGCATAAAGTGTCTAGAAAGTACATTTTGAAAATAATATCATGTTATGAGAACGAATCTCTTCTAAATTAATTTTTCCCGACCATAGCTTCCTGGTGTCTTCAAGTCAATATTAGGTCAATGTCAAATATTGGATCTAAGATGAAAAATTTACTAAGACTACCCTTCTCTCCATGAATATAAATTTATAAATCCTCTATAGTGTCCAAGACCTTGTTGTCTGGAGTTAAGCTGAATAAATTCAAATGCTTTTTCAACAAATTAATACTAGTGAGTCTTTGGGAAATGTACTTAAGTTCTTCAAGCTTCAGTGTCCTGATCTATGATGTACTGATAATACTAGTCCCCATCGTGGTGAATTTTTTAGAAAGTTATACTAGACAATTGCCTATTAAGGACTTAGCACATATTCAGTATGATTAAGTCTGTACTTTTCAACATTATTCTTATTAATAAAAACACACACAATTCTAAATATCTACATATGATTTTTATTCTTAGTAATGCCTCATAAATAATGGTTGTCTTAATCTAGTATCTCGTAACATGGAGCCACACCACTGTTTCTTAGATTTGCAATATACTCAGAGGCCACAGGAAAGCACTTTCTATGTTTATCATTCATCTTTGCAGTTTGGAGCTACAGTTGGGTCTCCCAGATCTGCACTACACCCAACTATGTGTGAAGAAGCCCAAACCGAGGAAATACTCCCTGACCTACAGAAAGGTATAGTTCATTTGCACTTGGCCAGCGAATGATAGAATTATTTGACCTAATACGTCTGCTGTATTTCGGCCCCATTTCATGTAATTCACCTCATCCAGAAATGACAGGCAACTTCAAGCACAGGTGCGGAAAATCACAACAGTCTCCACAACCTAAACTGACGTGTTTGCACCTGTTTCTTCCAGAGGAATCTTCTAGAGAGTGAGGGCAGATTTCACTCGGGAACCTTTTGAAGATTGCCTCAGACTCATTCTCATTTTGAATACCTTGTTATCACCACAGAGAATCTTGCAGTGTAAATGATTTCCAACTGCCTTTGCAGAAAATGACACCGTCTGTCCTGAGAGCTGTTCGTGGAATTACTGTATCTTGTTAGTGCGGGCTGAGTTCGCTTGGTACTTAAAAGCAACAAAGGCTAAAAGTTCCCACACTTGTAAATTCGGTTCCTTTGAACGTAGGTAAGAGACTTTTCTCACTTTTCCTTTTTGTTTCTTTGGTTTCCTCTCTCTCTCTTTTCCTTTTCCCTATTTCTTTTTTAAATAATCAAGAACACAAGTAATTGTCACCTCGGCATTTAAATTCAGAGATCTAGAAGGCTCTTTATTCTGGGAAACACGTAGGCTGAGCATTCCTGAAATGGAATCAACAAAACCTGTGCACTCCCAGGTGTGAAGAGGTAATTGCAGGTGCAAATCGGCAATGGCTCGAACAACAGGCGACTGAATGTATTAAGCAAGCTGCGTGCAGACGCCTTGGTGCCGCTCCTTGGAACTCGTCTTTTTGCTTGAATTCATTTGCATTTCTTCAGCATAAGATGTACATAACGAAACAGTCTTTATATATTCCACCAGGCTCATCAGTCTATGACAGGAATTTTGCTTTCAGCTCATCCAAGTAACTCATGGAGGGGAGTGGGGGGTGCGTGCGCATGCGTGCACACATTAGGTGACAGATAGGAGGTGGGACATGTAGTATCAATGCTCTGGCTTGGGTCTTTTAACATAAGAACTGCTTGTTTGAAAACTCTGTCAAAAGGCAGGAGTCTGAATGATTTCCAGAACTCTGGGGCCACACAAGGATTAAAAAAGTGAAAGTGAAGAAAGAGGGTGTAGGAGAGCTTCCACTCAGAGCTGCAGCCAGCCCTGCCTTCATCCCTCCCTGAGCTGATGAGCGTGGTGCTACCCTCCTCAGCAATTTTTCTCTCTTGATTTTCTCCCACTCACCAAGCTTCTTTTTCTTGCTTTTCTCCCTTTCCTTTTTTTTTTTTTTTCTTTAAGTTAGAAGGGGTCAGCACAATTGATAAAGACAGAGAGGACAGAAAGGAATTGACAAAGCAGAAGGAAATTCTCCAATTTCCGTTTTGTCTCCAGCTCCAAGTCTGGGCAAAGACAAATACTTTCTGTGATGTTAGTGATAAAAACAACAGGACTCTGTTATTTCAACTCCATCTCAGGACAGTCTACCAAAACTCCATGCGCATGAGGAGTCTTGCCTCCTCCAGGGCGTAGCCTGCTAGGGGTTGGGAATGGCAGAACAAGCTTAGAAGCTTTTCCTCACTGAAGTGGAAAGTACATCTGGGCTCCAATAGGTAACAGAAAAGAATTGCATTGGAACTGTTAGGTAGATAGCGAGGGATTCTAGGTCTCCTAGGGACGAAAGTGGGAGCCAAGTAGCATAGGTACCATAAAGTCTGGAAAAGTGACCTAGAACAACCAGCTTTCAGAGAGGCTCATGGGAGATCTGCATGCATAGTAAGACTCAAGTCATATGACTCCCAACTGTCCAATCAAAGTGGTTCCATGGTGACGTCTGAACCACGGGGAGGTCCCTACCCAGATGCTATAAAACAAGACCCAGACCATAACCAAGCTCTTTTTTTGCTACGACAAGGGATCTGGTCATCATCTGTGGCATATGTATCTTGCTCTGTAAACCTATGTCTTGCTCTTGCTCTATAATCCTATCTTGCCCCCCCCCGATAAATTTCACCTCGTGCTTGCCTTACTTTGGCGTGTCTGGTCATTCTTTGGCCCATGAGCACACCAGGAACCAAGAACACAGAACGAGACTGCCAAATCCAACATCTATCAACACAAAGATATTGTAAGAGGGTGTATTCATTTCCTATTGCTGCTGTAACAAATTACCACAAATTTAGTGACTTAAAAATGCCTCAAAACAACACAAATTTATTATCTTTCAGTTATAGAAATCAGAAGTTCACAATGAGACTCCCTGGATTACAATCAAGGTGTCAGCTGGGCTGCAATCCTTCTGCAGGCTCTAGGGAGGAACCTGTTCCCTTGCCTGTTCCAGTGTCTGGAGGCCACGTACGTGCCATGGCTCATGGCCACTTCCTTCATCTTCAAAGCACACATCATCTTCAAGTCTCTCTCTGATGCTCACTCCTCTTCTACCCCCCCCCACTTTAAAGGACACTTGTGACTATATTGGGCCCACCCAGATAATCAAGGATAGTCTATTTTAAGGTCAGTTGATAAGCAAACTTAATTCCATCTACAAATTTAATTCCTCTTTTCCAGTAACATAATATATCCACAGGTTCTGGGGATTGGGATATGAATATCTTGGGTGGGGGACTTTATTCTGCCTACCACAGGAGAAAACAGAATAACTCAGAATTACAAACCTAGAGGCTGGGCACAGTGGCTCACACCTATAATCCTAGCACTCTGGGAGGCCCAGGTGGGAGGATTGCTTGAGCTCAGGAGTTCGAGACCAGCCTGAGCAACAGCGAGACCCATCTCTACTAAAAATAGAAAAATTAGCCGCGTGCCTGTGGTCCCAGCTACTCAGGAGGCTGAAGCAGGAGGATCGCTTGAGCCCAGGAGTTTGAGGCTGCAGTGAGCTATGATGATGCCACTGCACTCTAGCCTGGGTGACACAGTGAGACTCTTTCTCAAAAAAAAAAAAAAGAATTACAAACCTACAGAAAATGGAGACACGACAAAAATATAGTCATGAAGCAGAGAAAAACCAGAACCTAATATTTCAATCTAAGCTAAAAGGCATTAATAAATAATAGAAGCAATGAAAGAAAAACATAAATCAGAATTAGAAAAATCTCAGAAATGAGATAGCTAAGCAACAGTGACACATTTTTTAAAATGCTGACAGTGATCAGGAACAAATTAGAAAGAAATGAAAAGGAAGTTTCAGAAATGAAAGGAGTCCCCAGCCAGTGTTTCTGGAAAGAGGAGGGTGGCTCTGTCAGGTGACGCCAAGACCTGAACTCACAGGAAGCTGAAATCAGCCCACCACATACCCCCTGCCTCATTAGCACACCTTTCCACCTGCCCCTTCATAACAAATTTTCTCCTTCAAGATTTCATCACAACCTGTTTGTGGGTGTGTAGGAACCGTGGGGAGGCAGAAAAGAAGGGTAAGAAGATTGTGTTCATTGTTCTCCTGGGGTAGACCCTGCCCTGTGCTGCCAGGGATGTCTGGTTAGTAGTCCCTCACCCATGCACCTGTATCACTTTTTGCTTTACATTCCACATCTGTCATAGTGTCCTACTCATTTTTCTGTGATACATTTGAGGACAGAGATATTTTCTGCCAAGTGAGAAAAGAGACTATGCCTCGATCATCAGCGTGACTTTGGGAGCTAGTAGAATGTTCTGCACACATTACATTGCATGCACTGCACACACAACTGCAATGCACTTCCATTAAATAAGCATCCATTAAATTAGACTGGAGATCCAGCACCTTCACTGTAAACTGCATTGTAGGGAGCTTGAGATCTGGTCTCTGAGAATGGCAGTGACCACACTGGTTGCTTATGTTTCCTGGGATGCTCCACTTCATTCAACATTAAAGGCACATGCTCAGGGAGTACAGGAATCAGAAGGACTCGATGGAATATACCTGTCCATCAAGGCCAAGCCAAGAGATAGGTTGAGTCTATAAGCCATGCACTTTCTCCCCATAGTCCAAGGCTGCTTCTTGGCCTCCCAGTGTACTACCAGCAACCAGCATGAGCAGGACTCCACTCCAAAGTGGTCTCAGGCTCATCTTTCTGGCACCCCTCTCCCTGTCTCTGGCAGTAGATGCCTGCAGATAGTCTAAAAGAGCTTAAAAATAAAGCAAATGAGGAGAGCACCTCCCAGGCTGCCTAGATTTCAATCATATACCAAGATTTAGACTAAGGCACAAATTTTAATGCTAAATTGAGTGTGAAAGCTCATCCATCATGAAAGCTTTGAGCACCTACTGTGTGCAAAGCCCTGTTCTAGGGCAGAAGGGCAAGCAGAAATAAATCCTTAAGTAGCAAGGTAAGCTTGAAGTGAGGTGGGCAAGATAAGGCAGACATTTTTACTTAATATTGTGTAAACCAGGTAAACATTTCTGGAAAAACAAATTGCCAAATACATTAGGAGATTCTTAAAGTTCTAAATTTTGGATGTAATGACTTCAATTTTAGGAATGTATCCTACAGAAATAAATCAACTAAGGATAAAGGTGTATAAATAAAGATGCTCATTGCAGCATCATTTAGAATATTGGAAAATAGAGATAACCAAATCCAGTAACATTAATAATAAGCAAAATGTGAGAAATCAATATATGAAATATTTTGTAGCCTTTAAATTGTATTTTTGAAAAAGAGTAATGCCTGGTAAGATGAACCAAATGAAAAAAGCAAAACTCAAACTTTTAAACACACTATAATATAAGTCTTGGTTTTAACCATATTATTTCAGAAAATGCTATAATAACTCAATATCATGATACTTATTGTCTCAAAATAGTGGGATTATGGGTGATCTTTCCCTTTCTTTCTCTCTTCCTCCCTTCCTTCCTTCCTTTCATTCTTTCTTTTCTTCACGTGTGTTTTCTCAGTTTTCCACAATGGGCATGAATTGCCTTTATAACCAGGAGGGAAAAGGAAGGGAGAATTTCCATGTTAAAATGATGACTGAAGCCGTGTCACATTCTTTCACGCCTTTAATGTCTAATCAAATAAACAAAAATGTTTTTAAAAGCAAAAAACTTTATCAACAGCAATCAAGCAAGGACTAGCCTTATATCTTGAACTTCAAAACTGATGGCCCAAGAAAGAAACAGTCTATTTGAGAGCAGAGGTACAGAAGTTTGGATCTTAATGTCACCCCCCACTCCCCAGCCCCCAGAGTCATATTATTTGAGGTTGAAAACCCCGAGAATCCTTGCTAATAGTCCCCCTAATGTAAAAAAAAAATAGAGAAGGACATTGAATTGTAACCTATTCTTTCTCCATTTCCGACCAGTGGGCAGGGGAGGAAGGAACTAAAGAATCAAGAAAAGGAAAGAGTGGTACTGTCCCTCACTGTGGGATGTGAAATCCCCTGGGACTCATGTAGACCCGGGAAAGAACTTAAAACCTGAGACTACTCCCCTGTGTGAGTGGAATAAACAACAAGTTTAGGTAGAATAAACTTTTATAGGATACTTCAAAGACTATCTCAAAGAAGAAAGCAAATTCAGGTATTCTAAAAAAAAAAAAAAAATTGCTTGCCCCTATACTGCTGTTTGCCCAAGCTACACCTACGTGAAAAAAGTAAGACACATCCAGTCCTCAGCCTGTGCCTTAGCAGGAGGAAGGGGAGATCGGAGAGAGGAGGAACATAGTTAAGAAGTGACTCACACAATATCAGAGTAAATAAAAGCTCAGGAGAGAGCTGCCCAGGCATGAGCGATACAGAGGAAAACAGAAAAGCAATAATCTCCAGAGTATCTCCAGCATAAAAATTATAAAAAGGATACAGGATGCAAAATATGTGTGAAGATCACAACCTAGATGAAGAGGAAAATTTTTAAAAATAAGGAATATCTTCATAATTGCTTAATAGCAACTAAGACAATTTAATAGCAACACAAATTCGACAAAACAAGATTTTGAAGATTAGATGTTAGACAGAAGAATGAGATGGAAATAGAGACTACAGAGCTCAGGAAATAAATTGAGGATCAAAACACCATAACATATAAGAAATAGAAACAGCAAGAAATTGAATGTCACTGAAAAATCTATCAATGACATAAGAGAAAGGACTTGAGATTATCACATGAATACAGATCAAGAAAAAAATGGTAAGATTAAAATTAAAAATGAGCATACATGAAAATAATTAGTATCTCTAAAGCATAAAAGTCAATAATTTTAAGAGAAGATACATTCATAGATACATTACAGGAAAATTGCCTCAACAAAAAGCACACCTCATGTTACAAGAAAGTCTAGTAACATCCAGCACTAAGATATATCCTAGTTAAGCTATTGAAAAAAGAATGATTTCTTTAAACATTCAGGGAGTAAAAGCAAATGACTTACAAGGGAAAAGCATCAGATGGACCTGGAACTTCTGCAACTAATGCCAGAAGACAATGGTATAAAGCTCTTCGGCCAAGACTAACCCAAGAATATCAAAACCAGCTTATAGGTCATTCAGTTTAACTGGAATCCAGAAAGGCTTTCAAAAATAAAATAAATCACAAGACCTTCTCAAAAATAAATTTTCACTTCAGCACATTTATCTTTTACAAATTAAATTAAAATTAATTTTAATATGTTTAATTGAATAACATCTCTATCATGATTCTATTTTAAAATCCATATATATTTTCTATCCATATATATATTAAGTTCATTGATACATATATATGTATCAATGAGTATATATGTATCAATGATATCAAAAAGACTGAAATTAAGTTCATTGATAAGTACATAGGTAAAAGGATCAAGAAGAGGGAAAGGCTGGGCACGGTGGCTCACTCTTATAATCTCAGCACTTTGGGAAGCTGAGGTGGGAGGATTGCTTGAGACCAGGAGGTGGAGACCAGCCTGGGCAACACAGTGAGACCCGATCTCTATATTTTAAAAAATCATAATTAATAAATAAATAAAAAGAAAAGGGAGAGAAAGAGAGAGAGAAGACACAAATTACCAATATCAGAAATGAAAGAGGGGGCATCACTACAGATTCTATAAATATTAAAGAAATAATAAAAGAATGTTATAAACACCTATGTGAGAATAAGTTAAACAAATTACATGAAATGGGCAAATTTTTTTAAAAACACAAACTATCAAATCTGATACAAAAAGAAATTGAAAAATCAAACAGCTCTATATTTATTATGTTAATTGAAGTCATAATTTTAAAAATTCTTGCTAAGACAACTCCAGGACAGATAGCTTCTCTGGTGAAATCAATCTAATAATTGAAGGAAGTAATAATCCCTATCCTATGTAATTTTTTTCAGAAAATAGAGAAGAAACACTTCCCATCTCATTTTATAAAATTAACATCACCCTGATACAAAAACCAGATAAGATATTACAAGAAAACTTCAGAATGACACCCCTTACAAACATACATATATAAATCCTTAATAAAATACTAGTAATTTTAAATCCAGTATTATATATAGAAAGATAATACAGTATGATATTGGTCCTAAGAATGCCAAAGATGCTTTAACATTTAAAATATCAATGTAGTTCACTACATTAACAGATTAGAGAGAAAACCATTATGATAGTCTCAATAGATTCAGAAAAAGCATGTGACAAAATGTAATACTCGTTCATGATAAAAATGCTCAGCAAACTTGGGGAAAAAAGGGAAATTTGCTAAATCACATAAAGAACAGCTATAAAAGACCTAGAGTTAACATCATACTTAATGATGAAAGACTAAATGTTTCTACCTTAAGATTGAAAACAAGGCAAAGAAGGTTACATTGACCACTTAGAAATCCTAGCTGGTTCAATAAGGCAAGAAACAGAAATAAAATGCATACAAGTTGAAGAAGAGCAAATAAAATTGTCTCTATTTGCTGAAGATCATAAGCTGTATATAGAAAATCCCTATAAACCTATAAAAGAAGATACTAGCACTAATAAGTGAATTTTACATGTTTGCAGGACATAAAACCAATGTACATAAATTATATATTTCTATATAATACTAACAATACAATAAATTATATATTTGTATATAATCCTAACAACAAATAATTGGGAAATAAAATTTTTAAAAGTTACCATTTACAATGTATCCAGAAAACAAAATGTTTGGGGTTATATTTAGAAAATATGTGCAAAACTATACTGAAAACTATAGAACATGGCAGTGAAAAACTTTTTAAAGACCTGAATAAATAGAGAGGCTTACCATGTTCATGGATAAGAAGACTCTATTTTTTTTAAACTTTTTAATTTTGAAATAATTTTAAATTTGCAGAAAAGTGGCAAGGTTAGCACAGAGAATTCACAAATACGTTTTACCTAGTTGCCCCTAACATTAACACATTATATGACCATGGTACATTTATCAAAAGTAAATGAATTATCATTAATACAATACCATTAACTAAATTATAGACCTCATTTGGATTTCACCAATTTTTCCACTAATGTTCTTTTCTTGTTTCAGATGCCAATCAAGGATACTACATTGCATTTAGTAGTCATGTCTCCTTTGTCTTCTCCAATCTGTAAAATTTTCTCAGTATTTTCTTGTTTTTTATGACCTTCTAAAAATTACTCTTCAGCTTATTTGAAGTGTGTCCCTTAATTTGGGTCTGATGTTTTCTCTTGACTAGACTGGGTTATGGATTTGATGGAAGAATGTCACAAAGATGATGTGCCCTTTTTATCACATCATATCAGGGGTACATGATATCAACATGATTTGTTACTAGTGACATCAACCTAGATTACATGGTTCAGGTAATGTTTGGAACAACTGGATTTTCATGTATGTATTTATATAAGAACGGTAATCATTACCTCACATCATTCACAGAAATTAACTCAAAATGGATCATAAACCTAAATGTAAAAACTAAAACTGTAAAACTTTTAGATGAATAGATAGGAGAAAATCATTCCAAACTTAGGTAGGCAAAAATTTCTCAAATAGGACACACATACACAGAGGGGATGGGAGGAATGAACCATAGAAGAAAAAATTGATAAATCAGACTTCATCAAAAGTAAAAACTTCTACTCTTCATAAGTTACCATTAAGGAAATAAAAAATAAGGCAAAGATAGAGGAAATATTTGCCATACATATATCTAACAAAGGATTTGTATCCAGAATATGGGGGGGAACCCTCTTATCATTCAATAATAATATAGAATAAACAATTTTAGAACAGACAAAAGATTTCTATAATTACTTCCAAAAGAAAATATTCAAATGGCCAATAAGTACAAAACAGATGCTCAACATGATTAGTCACCACAAATTAAAACCACAATGAGCTACTACTACAAACCCACTAGAATAGCTAAAATTAAAAAGGCTGACAATATTATGCACTGGCAGGGATATGAATCACTAGGAACCCTCATGCATTTCTGGTGGAAATGTAAAACAGTTCAGCAGTTTCTTATAAAGTTAAACACATGCTTATTTTACAACTCATCAGTTCACACCTAGGCATTTACCCAAGAGAAATAAAAACATATATCACACAAAGACTTGTTCAGAAATATTTATAGCAGTATTATTCATAATTATCCCAACCTAGAAATAGCCCCAATCCATCAAAAGGTGGATAGATACAAAATACTGAGATATATCTATACTATGGAATCCCACTCAAGAATTACTAGGAACAAACTCAAAAATATTTTACTGAGTGAAAGAAGCCAGGCAAAAAGAATGCATACCATGTGATTCCACTAATGTAAAGTTCTAAAAATGGCAAATCTAATCTGTAGTAACAGAGAGCAGAGAAGTAGACCCCTGGGTTTGAGAGTGGTGTTGACTACAAGGGGTATAAAGAACATTTTATGGAAATGCAATATATCTAGATCATGGTGGAGGTTACATGAGTTTACACAGTTGTCAAAACCCACTATATTTGTACTTAAAATGGCTACAAATAAAGTCGAATTTTTAAAAAAGCTATTTGTTTCATGATATACATTTATAAAACAGAATTAGGTTTTTTCCAGCAATACATCTCACCTAATATTATTGGAAAGCAGCCACATGAGCTAAGGCCTTACATGACTTGTGCATTTTGAGGGAGTAGCAGGGACCTCCCATCAATTAGAGTAAATGGCACATCTCTGGCACATTTCCTACATCATATCTAAGCCTTACATTATGATTGAGTTTGCTGATCCATTTGTTCTCAGAATAGCCAGCTCTGCCAGACCTACCTCTGGAATGACTGGACACACCCTATGCTCAAAAATTGATCCTGCATTTGAGAAATGTGTTTCAAGGTGATTTGGGGTGGAGCTACAAAATAGAAACAATGCTCTCCCCCCACCTTTCTTCCACTGTACTTTCTATTATTGAAGTTATATTTATGCCAGATGAAATGAGGGACTAACTTTTTTTTTTAACCTTTTTGGAAGATTAAATCTGAAAAGCCAGAGTGATACTATGAAAAGTAAAAGAAAAGAAACCTCAACCTACAAATGAACTATGGTGTAACCATCCAATGGTTACACCATAACCATAACTCTACACTATTAAAATGAATGAGGAAGATCCCTATGATTTGGAACTATCTCCAGGATATATTGTTAGGTGGAAAAAGTAAGGTGCAAAGAACTGTATGTATGATAATGTTTGTATAAGAAAGGAGGAGAGATTATATATGTGTATATTAAGTTTTACCAAAAGAGATACATGAAAAATAAAGCACAAATTAGTGAAGATAGATAACAACAGAGTGTTTGGCAATGGGGTAGAAGTTATGGGTATACAAGTGAGACCTCTGAGTATACCTTTTAGTATATAGTTTATGGTTTGACTCTTGAACCATGTACATATTTAATAGATTCAAAAACAAAATTAAATTTAAAAGGATGTGAAAAGTAATCCCCACAATTGAATACAAACAGAAACAAATTAACTGTACACAAATTGATAACACAAGCACACAGAAAAAAGATGAATTGATTCCAGTACTTTTTAACACAGTATCTTGATCATAAATCTTGGAGGAATGTGCACTAATGACAAAAAGACTTTCAAAGAAATATAAAAATCTTGAGCCTTATTTGATGGTATGGTTATTGGTAATGGTATCAGGGGAGGATTCCAAAACTACATTTGTGTATTGTAGGATGGAGTAAATAAGTGACTATCCTGATATATTTGGGAACCATGGTTTTCCCTGTGGGAGAAGGGAGATACAACATGAAATGAACAAAAGTAATTTTTAAAAACCCTGTGGTATTTCATTTGTATTGGAGGTGATTTAAATACACACAGACACACACACACACAGAGACCCAGGTTCTGCCTACCAAAATCATCTGCAAGCAATGGCACCTCAGTACCAGCAAGGACACCTGAAACCCAGATCTTGGTTTCTAATTACCATTCTCTAAAAAAAGAATAAAGTATCAGTGGAAAAATGACTGGAAACAGGTCTGGAGTAGAAAAAGTACAAGGCCAGCCTAGAAATATTATGTTATAAATCAAGAAATATCTCAAAATCTGATAAACATGTCAAAAAGGGCCAGGACACAGCTTGAAGAAGCTCTCATTGTCCAAATATGGAACAATTTGAGCATCAGAGAAGAAGGAATTGTGGCAAAGACATATAATATTATGAATGAGGAAAGAATTTATGGGTTTATATGTTACACTGTTTATATCAGTACTGTAAGCAGTGGATTGAAGTACCAGCTAAAAATGTAATGCCATCAATGGAATAATTGGTGCTGCCAAGGATCATCAGTGAATGCTGAAAGCGTCAGATGAAAAGCTGTGGGAGAATGGGTCATATAAATAATTTCAAAATATCTCCCCAGACTTGAATTATTAATATAAAGGGAAATAAGTGCCTTTACAATGGAGAAATCAGGTAAATGCCACCATAATCAAGTATCCAAATTTAGCATCACTGATAGTGGAACAAACTGGAATTATGCACCTCCTTAGCAGAGGCAATGGGAATTACACAACACTCACGTAGTTCTGTCCAAAACGTTTGACCTACATCTAATCATAAAGTTTGGGAGCTATTCTACAAAAAATAATTGGCCTGAAATCTTCAATTGTATTAATTTCATGAAGATTAAAGGAGTTTAAAGAAGCATGAAAACTAAATGCAATGTATGATTCTAGACTGGATCAAAAATTAAGAAAATTATTGAAAAAGAATGGATTTTGGACTATGCACTATATTAAATAATATTATTATATCAATATTCAAATTCTTGGTTGGATAATGATATTTTTGCTTTACAAGAAAATACTGAAGCATTATAGGTGAAGAATCAGGATTTGAGGGAAAATTCCTTGGTATAGGTATGACTCTTAGATTAGTAAATCAGATGGAAGAAGCTATCCAGGAAGATGTATTAAGTGTGTGTCATGAATGCTACACCATAGAGTATCTAATTCTCTGGAGAGATACCAATGAAACAAAGAAGGCTTCTGCTCTTGATAAACTAACCAAAAATGAGGTGGCAAGCCAAATGATAATGTGTAGGAACATAAAAGGAAACACAAACATCATCAGTGAGCATTTACTACACACTTCTTGCACCCATTACCATGCTAATTCTTAAAAGTATAAAGCATGGATAGTGTCCCTGCAGAGTTTAAAGCCCAGTTTGCAAGACATAACTTGAACACATGAAACAATTTAAAAGCAATGCAGGACACCGTGTTCTCAAATGCCAAATTCTGTGGTTTGAACTAAAAATGTAAGAGGAATTCTTGGAAGGAAGAGATCAATGTCAGCAATTGGGCCAGTTGCTGGCAATTGGGGCTTGTGACATATTAAAGCAAGTACAGAACTTGATCTTATGGAAGAAGCTACCCACAAGTGTGCTGAGGAAATTCACTAATGGAGAGTGTGTGGTTAAAGCCAGGATTTATTAATCAGAATAGCTTTGATGGGAGAAGAATTTGAGCAAAATTTGAAGGAGAGATGGAAATTATAGGAATCACTAAATACATACATTAGAGAGGAAGCAACCTCAGAGATCATCTTTCCAGTTTTATACTTTTGCAAGTTAAAAAAGAAAAACCACAGGTCCAGAGAAAGGCTATGGTTTGTAAGAAAGAGATTTGGCAAATGGCAGGAAACTGGATGGGAATCCAGAGACCTGTTGAACCATTCAGCATTTCTAAACCTTTGGTACGTGGCAGACGGAATGTATTCCATCAGGACAAGGTGTCTATTCCCTTTCCTTTAAATCTGGGCTCCTTAATGATTTGCTTGACCAATTAAATGTGGTGGAAATGACACTGTGGCACTTCTGAAGCTGGATCATCAAAACACTCATCCTTGGAACCCTGAGCTCCCGTGTAAAAAGCTCAGCTGCCCAGAGGTCACCAGATGCTGTGAGAAGCTCAAGCTCCACTGAGAGGTCTTGGAGGATAAGAAGTATAACAGGGAAAGAAATAAAGACCACAGAGCATGAGGGCAGTGGACACATGAGTGAAGAAGCCACCTTACAAGTGGCTCCTCCGGCTCCAGCTGCCCCAGCTGAGGTCATGTGGACCAGAGATGAACCACCAATCCCAGTCCATCCTGAATTTCTGACCTACATCTGAGAGCAAAATAAAATGGCTGCTTTAAACTACTAAGCTTTGGGGTAGTTTGCTACCCCAATAAGCAAAAAGCTAGTTTCTGGTGTTTCTTACAACTCCCACATTTTCTTTGCTTTTATAAAATTCCACAAGAAAAAGAAAATGTTTGCAAATGCTTGGCTAAAGGAGTAAGCAAGTAGAGGGCAACAGGTTGGTTTGAAGAGAGTGGTAGTTTCTGGCAGAAATAATGGGAAGTATCTGTAGGAAATAAAGGGAGGCTAAAAATTAAGATTCTTATGTCACTTTCAAAGGATATGGAATCTTATTTCTGCTCGGCAAAAATATTCCTGCTTCCTTTCCATCCATGTAATTGGCAGTTCTTTCTGAGTCTAATTTTTGTTTTCTGGAAGATCTGAATAATATTGCTTCTCCCCAACTCAAAGGTATATTGTGATGGCATAACATAGCCATCAACAACGCTCTTCAAATCATTTCTAGCTCTTCCCCTTCTAGGCATATGGTGAGATTGCACTTCCTGTCCCTTTGTGGTTGACTGGGGTCATGTGAATAGTTATAACCAATGAGTTGTGAGTAAAACTAACAGGTGCTACTTCCAAGCCAGAGTATTTAATTGCCAGTTCTAGACAACCTTCCAGAGCTCTCTTTCCATCTGGCACAGTAACCAACAATCGAGATAGAATTGGCTCCATCATCCTGGATTCCTGAGTAAATCTGGTGATCAAAGGCCCCTGCTAACCCATAGTGGACATGTAACATGAATGAAAAACAAATGTTGGTTCATTTCAGTCACAGAGATTTTTAAGGATGCCTGTTACTGCAACGTAATACAGGCTCTTCTGACTGATGTACCACAGAAGCCTGGAAATGCTCAAACAGCAAAGTGAAACAAAGGTGTAAGATATTGTTATTACAAAGGATAGGCTTCACCAGGGAAGCAACCCCAGTGATTCATTCACCTGCCTGTTGCAAGTTTGTGTACTTCCACCATATTTGACAAGTCATCTAGCTTCTCTGAGTCAAATTTCCTTGTGTAGGTGATGATGAGGATGATGATGATGACGACAATGACAATAACAACAAAAACAGCAAGACTATCCACTATTTATGTCCACTGTGTGACTAGAAATCATTGTATATATGACCTCTTATTCTCACAACATATCTGTAGAATGGGTTTAACCATCCCTGTTCTTACATATGCAGAAGCTAAAGCTAAAGAGGTTCAGTACTGTGTTCTTTCTATTTCTTTCTAATCTTTGGATCTCTACCTAGCAAAGGAAGTCTAGTGCTGTGGTAAGGAAAAGTGAGGGTCTTCTCTACTAAATTGATACAGAATGTGGTAATGTTCTGAGCACATTATATGCTTGCTTTCACTGGGGCTTTAAAAGGAAGCTAAAACCAGCTGAGACAGCTCTGTGTCCAAGTCATCTGGTGCCCATGTGTGGCAGTGTGCGTGCTTCCCTGTGTCCTCCCAGGATGGCACAGATATTAATTGCTTAATATGGAAGAGGCAAGAGCTGGGAATAATAATCCTCAATTCCAAAGTTGGCTTGATTTTACCTTCATGGGCCCCAGGATTGCCACCCACAGGCCTCGTGGGGCTTTAAAGCACCAATAGGAACTTCGGTTTCACTCAGGGCATATGGGGGATGGCATTGAGGCCACAGCACCAACCTGATTAAGTACATATGGTAAATTTGAAGGGCAAAAATGTTCAAAATATTCCTGGCCCTACCCCAAATTTTGGGTGGCCCCAAACACCAAGCCCAGCCTGGAACTAGCATTTGCATGCAGACATCTTAAATTAGAGTACGTCAAATTCGTTTCAGAGTACTTCAGGCTGGTCTAGGATATTAAGACATTTGAAAAAGTTTAGGGGAGAGGACAAGAGAGGCACAGATTGATGTGATCCGTGATGCAAGGTCCTGGATCTGAATAAAACTTCGCTGACTTTGTCTCTCACCCTCTCCCTGGGAGGAAATGCACAAGAATTTCCTCCTCCTTGATAATCAACCACCTGCCTCTACTCCTTGTGGAGTCTCACCCTAAGCTTCAAATATCTCCCTCCCCTCCATCCTGTCTCTTATGCTTCTAAAATTTCTCTTTCTACTCTAAGACATCTCAAGGAAATCAAGACACCTGGTATGAGTTCAGAATTCTTATATTTCCACTTTAAGTCTTTCTTCCCAGAGTCACTCTCCAGAGGTATGTGTATTACATCCCACAACTTACTTTGCCTTCCTGAACATGAACAGACTAATTTACTCATTCAATTAGTGTTAGTTTACTGGCCACCTAATGTGCAAGGTACTTGGCTTGGCATTGGGCATAGCCATGAATCACGGAGACACCATCCCTGTCATTATGAAGCTCACATCCTAGCAATGTCCTCACCCTCTCCAAACCCTCCTACTCTCCACCCCCAAACAATCCTCCCTCATCTGCCTCCCTCTAGTTAGGTGTCACCCTTTCAGGAGGAAATCCTTTAAACCTATATCGATTTCTTCTTAGCTGAATATCTGCTCTTAAAAAAAACGGACTACATCCATTGAGAGTATTATATACATAGCATAAAATACACAGTAATCATTTTGAATAAGTTCCCAGACAACGCAGAGTGGAGAGAGGGAGAGAGAGCATTCGACTCCAAGCATGGAACCCAAGGTACTAATTGGTTGGAATTACACACTCTCTCTCTCTCTCTCTCTCTTGTCTCTCCCCCCCAGGCAATATTTTAAGTGCTGAAGATACAGCCAAGAAGATAAGGTATTTGCCCTCAAAGAGCTTAAATTCTAATAAGGGTCTGTTAGATTGGTTCAATTGCTTCAATTTACCACACTGCTTGCACCCATGCCCTTTGGTTGTGCCCTCCCACACTGACTCTGAGTTTGGCCTTGTGATTTCTTTTAGCAATTAGACCATGGCAGAGGTGACCATGACAGTATGACAGTTGATTCTAACCATCAAGAGGCCTTGCACACTTCTATACCATCTCTCAGATTCTGTCACTACCATTTGAATAAGCCTGTACTAGCCTGCTTGGGGATGAAAGAAGACCTAGAGGAGAAACCAGGTGCTCCAGCTGAGAGCCAGAAAACCCCTAGAGGCTGGTAGATGAGTGGGCCCAGCCAAGACCAGAAGAACAACTGTTATGACAGAAAAACAACTGTCCATAGACTTATGAACAAAAACAATATACAATAATATATGTGTACTGTTATAAGCCATTGCATGCTGGGGTGATTTGTTACATAGCAATAGCTCATTGGTACAAGGCAGAAACATACAGTAAGCATGTAGGCAAATTAACAAATCATATATATTCCAGACAAATAAAGAAATGGTACAAATGAAGTAGAGTAGTAGAGGGTGATTGGTGGAGGCTGTAAAGGGATCCTTTGGTTGGGGCGGCCAGGGAAGGGCCTATTGAGGAAACAGCTCTTGTATTGAGATTTAACTGAAAAGAAGGAGACAATCATGTCTCTCTTTGAAGGAACTTCATTCCAAACACAAGGGACAATGAGATGGGTGGACATCCTAGTTGAGATGTTGAAAAAGCAGCTCAAGCTCAGGGGAGAGAGCAAGACAGGAGACATAAATTTGGGGTTATAGGACAAGTTGGGGCTATCTGGAGTTAAATTGTTGATAGTGAAGAGAAAGTTCTAATAAGAAGCCAAGCCCTGGGGCATTCCAGCACGGGGAGGCCTGGGGGAAGACGAGCAGTCACAAAGAGATTGAGAATAAGATCCCCAAACATTAAGAAGAAAATGAGGACAGGTTGTCATTGAAGCCAGGAAATGGGGGAAAATGCTTCAAGAAGGAAACAGTGGCCATTCATGTCAAATGCCATTGAGAATTCAAGGAGTATGAGGGTAGAGAGTTGATTATTGGCTTTGCAAGATGTAGGTGACCTTATTAAGTGACATCTATTGCTTGGAGGTTGATAGAGACTAGTTTGAATTAGTTGATGAAAGAGAGAGAGATGAGGAAGTAGGACAAAAGTGGGGTGAAGATAGGGTTTTTAAAAAAGATATATGTTAGTAAAGAATGTTTATATGCTGATGGGAGTAAATAAATAGAGAGAAAAATTTGATTATGTAGCAGAGAAATGGAATAATTTCTGGAAACAAGTACTGGAGAAAACAAGAATAGATGGAGTCCTGAACTCAGGTGGTAGTATTGTCCTAGAGAGGAGAAGGCCGTTTCTTTCATTATAGCAGGGAGGAAGGCAGAAAGTGTGAGTACAAACGCATGTAGACAGGTGGGGCTGGAGTGGATGAGGTCGTTCTTGCCTGATTGCATCTATTTGCTTTATCAAGGATGAGGTAGAATCATGAAATGAGAGGTACGTGAGAACATAAAATGACGTTATACTGGAAAATAAGAAATGAATTTACTAGAGAAGTGTGGTCAGTTTCCTCTGCATTGTGGAGAGCCCGTTTTAGATTTGTTATCACACATGAGAAGCAATTTCAATCTGCAAGGTATTTAGACTCTTTGCAAGAACACTTAGCGGCTCAGGGAAGTTGCAGAATAAGTGGGTAGATGCCTTAAAGCAAAGTTGAGGTTTCACTGGGAAATAAGGGTGTTTGTAAGGAGTTGCTATAGTGGTGGGTCATAGAATCTAAGTTGGGTCAGCAGAAGTTGAGGCCATGAGAGGGCTGATAAATAGTGAAAAGGCTATAGGTTCAGTGGATGAATGTCTTATTAAGATCAGGGAATTGTTGGGGTATCAGATTAATTGTACCGGAAAGATAGGAAGGTAGAGTCAAAGAGGTATGTTTGAAATTGGGATTTCCAAAGTGATGCAGTTATTTGATAACAGCAAAGTCTCTGGTGTAAATCATGCAAATGGAAGCTGAGTTAATGTGAAGGAAGGTCACTGGAGCTAAAGAAGTCAAGAAACTGAGAAGCTGGAGTGTAAAGTGCATAACATACTGTTAAGTCAGACGCTACAGAGTCTGAGATTTTACCCTACTTACAAGCTAACATGGTAGCCGAGCACAATTTTATATATATATGTATATATATACTTACAGAAAACACAAGATCTTTGGGTCAGAGATAAAGACCATTAACTCACAGCAAAGCATCAATAACAGCACTATTTTCCATTAGTTCTCCAAACTGTAATCCCCACAAACAACTCAGTGAAGATCTGATGGTACCTGTCCACTGTGTTGGGTACATTACAGAAGAGGAACCCCCACATTAAGAAACTCTGATCTTATGTAGAGCTGTGGTATCCTTCCCATCCTCCCTTCCAGAAAGAAAGAAATGTTATCTTTACTCTGGAAAGTAAGCACATCTTCTTCATGGAAGAGAAGGAGAGATCTTGGTTTTTTTCTACCCTAGAATGTTCCTAGGGAAGGAGATATCTCAAAACTTTGATCTCCTGGAATGTCTCATTATATGTATGTCCTTAACTTATCTGTAAATAGGTTTACTTAGAAAACCCAGACTGTACAGGTCATGGAGATATTCATGTGAGATATTCATGGAGAATTGGCTTCCAACATCTACATAGGTTCTGAGGATGCCAAAAATGATGGCAAGAAAAGTAGTAAAGAAGAGGATAGTGAACCAAGAGTTAAATTCTTCAGTAAATCTGGGCAAAATCTCTGAGACAGATGATAAGATGGTATGAGATATATCCGATCAAGCCTGATGAGATGTGCATCACAGTACCTGGGGTTCTGGAAGGATAGTAGAAGGATCTGGGACATAGAATCAGGTTCATGGCCTTATTAAAAAAAGGGATACTCAGATAGTCATCCCTCTGATGACGAATAATATTGGAGGCTTAGACTTCTGAAGCTGATTAAGGAATATGAAGGTGTGAGGCTTATTGAGAATGTTCCTGAACAACTGAAAACTGACAGCATGGGAAAGAGAAGATTTAGGGCATCTGGTCTTGCCTGCAGCTGGAGATGTTGTGGCAGCAGGGAGCTTGCTGCACTGAAAGGCCTGAGTATAGCCAGTCATGACCCTAAGGGAAAGGGCCGACTCACAGTCCATGCTGTATATAATGACTTTGAGGTGGTTGGTCTCATGACTGCTGAACTGTCCCGTTAAATAGTTATCTGGCTTTGAATAAATCTTTAAATTTTCTCCCCTGCCCCCATATAAAATAGGATGATTATATCTTTCTCTAATGGCCAGAATTCATTAAATTGCAAGGGAAGAAACCATCTCTAACTGGTTTAGTCAAAGAGAAAATTTACTGGGTCATGTTAAGTCCAGGAGTTGCTCTGGATTTATAAAGGGCCTCAAAAGACATCACAACTCTCTCTCTCTCTCTCTCAGATACAGAGGAATATAGAGTATATATGATATATAATATTATGTAATATATAATAATATACGATATATAATATATATGGTGTATAATATATAATATATGATATATATAGTGTGTGTGTGTGTGTGTGTGTATATATATATATATAAAACCTTCCTCTGCATTTAGTAGCTTTATTCTTGGGATAATTTGCTATATTGGGGCCCATAGCAGCTCTAACTTAAGTTAATCTTTTATCTAGTATTATTAGAGAAAAAAGAGATTTGCTTTCCTAATGATACCAATTCAAATCCTGCGGTTGGATATTATTGGTTGGCCTGAAACATGTCTAACCTTGACATACGATGTGTTCAGGAGGATAGAATATACTGATTGGCCAGACTTAAGTCTTGTGCTTATTTCGAGAGAAATGAATATATGGGGGAGTGGGATATGAGAAACTTACAAAAAGGTGTTTGAGGTGCTGTTGCTAAAAGGAAAAAAAAAATCAAAGCTTGGCAAGGGCTAATCCACAGCTTCACCTGGCTACGGGCTTGCTGATTGACAAAGTGCAGCTAACACCTCCCGGGTGCCTGGCACGTGCCCAGTTTAACGTTAGGCACATTTTTACAAATGATGTCACTTAAGCCTCATAACCACTCTACAAAGTAGGTATTATTATGTACCACTCTGAGAAGAATTGAAAAAGCAGAAATGAAATATCTAAATATAAAGGATTAACATCACTGTATTTATGCTAGCCTCTTGGTTTACACTTCTGGTCGTTTGTCAACTTTCTAATTTCTATCTTGGCAGCGTGTAGGAGGGGATCTCATTAGGAAAGGCAATTATAAGGCAAGAGTCTAAGTTCCTCTAACTTGTCTAGCTGAGAAAGGATTAATAGAGGAAAATTTCAGCTGGAGGTGAGAAGTAATATGGAGATGAAGGGGCAGAGCAGGGGTGGAGGCACATCTCACCACAAATCCACCTCGCCACAAACTCACAGTTTCCCTGCATTGACCGGCATTATGGGCCCTCCAAGGACACTTAGCCCAGGCATCATCCATGTTAAAGCCTAATTCGGTAATTTAGGCAGTTCAGTTTTTACCTTCATTTTGCTCAAGTACATTTTTATTCATCCTATTTCTCCACCATTTGGCCCAATCTTAGCCCACCCCTTGGTAAATGCCCTTACTTCTTTCTCTGTCCTTAACTTCCTCTGCCCAGCCAAACCTTACCATTCAGTCCTAATTTCTGTCCATAAAGTCTTCCTGGAGACAAGCCTTGTTCTACAGTATTCTATTTTTTTATTTTCATTATTATTATTTTATAGAGACCGGGTCTTGCTCTTGCTCAGGCTGGTCTCAAACTCCTGACCTCAAGCAATCCTCCTGCCTCAGCCTCCCAGAGTACTAGGATTACAGGCATGGGCCACCGCACCTGGCCAGTTCTACAGTATTCTAAATTATATATTGCCTGTGCTGTCTCTCCTTCTCCTGCCTCGCACCTGAGTTGTCATTTTGTGGCCTGTCTTCCCAACTAGACCACAAGCTCAGGCCTGGCACAACATTATGGGTGACACCTCTGTGTTCACTGCCCACAGAAGGGGCTTGCTAGATACTTTGTAGAGCGTCCTCCAGACCTGTTTACAAGGAGTGTTATGCTTTGGTCTATACCTATTTGTTACTTTGAAGAAGCAAACCAGTTATTGAAAAGAACTTGTCAATTCCATTTTAAAAAAAGTAATTCAACCATTTGTTTAATTGAATTAACTGGTTAATGCAGTTTTGCTTAGTAGAACCAACTTAAAAGGAAGTGACCTCAGTAGTTTTCAAATTCTGCACTGCAGTGTGTTTTTGCCCTTTAAATGCCTTAGTGGATTTTTGTTGTTCTTTTTTTTTTAATTGCAGGATTGCTTATAAGCATGGTCGGAATGACCCTAGGGACTGGATTTCTAAATTAAATGGCCTTGGAGCGTTCTTTTGTCTGACGTAGAACAGGTAGACGTGTATTGACAATTCAATAAAAATAATAATAAACCTTTATTATTTACCAAATATTTTCTGAAAAGCTTATCTAATTAACTAAATCATAAAACTTAGTATTAAATTTGTGGTTGTTTTTCTTTAGCCTGGATTTATATCTATGGTAAAGGATGAATAAAGAGTCAATAGCTTAGGATTTGGGAACTTTGCTGGAGCAAGCTGCAGTTTGGGCTGAGCAAGAAAGTGGCTGCAGAAGTGGAGAATATAGAGATAAAAGTGGAGAAAACTGGGCATGGCTTGTGTGCTCCCCCAAGGGATTTGAACTTCATCCTGGAAGCAATGAAGAAACATGAAATGATTTTAATTAAAAGGTCATATGATCAGATAAACATTTCAAAATGATTGCTCTGGCAGCCTGGGGAAGGATGGGGTCACAGTAAGCCAGGCAGGAGGTTGTGATGGTGCCAGAAAGAGGTGGCATTGATGGGACTTGGTTCCTAGCTGGATGTAGATGGAGAGAGTCAAATCTAGAATGACTGCAATAACTGAGTGCAGTGGAGAAGAAACGGTTTAGGTGGATATATTATTGTCTTCTTGCTGCTATAACAAATTACCACCAACTTACCAGCCTAAAACAACACAAATACATTATCTTCTGGTTCTGGAGGTCCGAAGTCCAAAATGGGAGTACAGGGCTGCGTTCTGGAGGCTCTAGGAGAAAATCCATTTCCTTACCCAGAGCTGCTGGAGGCTGCTCCCATTTCTTGGCTCCTGGTCCACACATCCCTCCTGTCTCTGTTTCCATTGTCACATCTCCTTCTCTGACTCTGACTCACCTGCCTCTCTGCATCTTTACAAGAATCTTTGGGATTACATTGGGCCCACCTGGATAATTCAAATAATCTTCCTATCTCAAGATTCTTAACCACATCTGCAAAGTCCCTTTTGCCAGGTAGGGTAACATATTCACAATTCTGGGGATTAGAACATGGACATCTCCCAGTGGCGGCGGTGGGTGGGGAAGTTCATTATTCTGCCTATAGCAGTAAAGTTTGGACAGGGGAGGTATAGGGCAGGAGAGATCATTTCAGTTTGGATGTATTAAAGGTGGTATGCTCAAAAGACATTTGAGTAAAACTGTCCAGTTTATGATTGAATATTAAGATCTGAGCCTCAGAATGGAGTTCATCTTTGCAGATGAGAACTCCTGAGTCATTGGCATGGAACTGTAGTGGAAACTCTCAGTTTGCATGAGGTTACACATGGATCAGGGAGGATGAGATCAGAGCTCTGGTGAACACTGGCATGTAAGTGGGAAGGAGAAGAAGAGACACCTGCAAGGGACGCTGACAAGAAACAGGCAAAGAAATCCAAATATTGAGGAAAGGAGAAGGAGCAAATACCAAGAGGAGAAGGGATGACATCAGTGTCAAACACCAGATAGGTCACATGAGACCGGAGCGGAAATGTACCGGCAGGCTAATGGCAACTCAGAAGTCGCAGGTGAATAAAGAGAGAGAAGTTTCAAGACACTATTAGAAGAAACCAGATGGCTCTGGGGTAACAGACAAAAGAGCAGTGAGCAATGAACCCAGAGGCAGAAATAAACATAGCAGACTCCTCTGTAACATTTTCATGAAATATTTTAAACATAAGAAAAGTATAGAAAATAATTTAAGGAGCACCTACTAACCAGATTTTTCAAAGCTTAACATTTTGCTATATTTGTTTCAGTAAATTTCTAAAAAAACAACTGAAACACTACAGATGCAGTTGAAACTTCCCATATTTCCTTCTTGCACCCCATTCTCCTTTCTCCTTCCCCCTGAATCCGTTATCTTGAGAGTTTGGTATTGGTGCTTTTCTGCATGATTTTAAAATAACTACAAATGTACATATTAATAAAAATACATAGAGTATTTTATTACATATTTTCAAATTTTATAGAAATGGTGTCCTAATCGGGCAATTTAAGTTATTAATTCAGTATTACAGTTTTAAAATGTAACCATTGAGATATAGGTCACTAGTGCTTTCATTTTAATTGCTATATAGCTTCTATTATCACCCTAATATAATTAATTTATCCATCTTTTTTGATGGTAAACAGTTAATTTGTGTCCATTCTGTTACTAGAAACAACGCTACAATGAACATTCTTGAACCGGCATTCTTGAGTTCTTGCCCAAGAATTTCTCTAGGTCATTTTCAGGTTTACTAATATTGACAAATTGCCCACCAAAGTAATAACGATTTCCATTACCACTAAACATAACAGGTTCAATTATTCTGCATCCTAACTAACACACTTTTCTTTTATGGGTATGTTTCAAATTTTGTTGTATTTTTAATGGGGATTTCCCTGATGTCTAGTGGAGTTGACCATTATTTTGTATGTTTATTGACTATTTTTATTTCTTCTGTGAATTGTCAGTTTTTATCATTGCCCATTTTTATAGTGAGTTGCTTGTCATAATTTTATTGAATTTTAGATGTTTTTATACTTTTAGATTATCTTATTAAAGGTTTATAAAGGTTTTTTTGTACCTTTAAATGAACTGGAATTTATTTTTGTATGTGATATGAGGCACAGATTGATTTTTCAGTTAACCAGAACTCTTTGTCGAATTGGTCATTTCTATACCTTTGATTAGAAAATACAAGTCTATGATATGTAAGTTTTTATGTATGCAGATATCTAGTTCTATTTTTTTTAATTTCAAAATATTAAGTGGGTACAAATGTTTTAGGTTACATGGATCACTTTTGTAATGCTTCAGTCCTGGCTATAGGTGTGTCTGTCACCTAAACAGTGTTCATAGTACCCATTAGGTAGGTTTTCCCCCTCCTCTCTCCCCCTTACCCCCTGGTTGATTTCCGCTGAGTTTTACTTCCCTCTGTGCACATGTGTGCTCATCAGTTAGTTCCAATTTAATAATGAGTACATGTGGTGTTTGTTTTTCCATTCTTGAAATACTTCACTTAGGTGAATGGTCTGCAGTTATGTCCAGATTGTTGCAAAAGGTATTAATTCATCTTTTTTATGGCTTAGTAGTACTCCATGGTATACATGGTATACATTTTATTAACACACTCATGAATTAATGGGCACTTGGGTTGATTCCACATCTTTGCAATTGTGAATTGCACTACAATAGACATTCAAGTGCAGGTGTCTTTTTGATTAAAAGTCTTTTTTCCTGGGCGTAAATACCCAATAGTGGAATTGCTGAATTGAATGGTAGGCCTACTTTTAGTTATTTGAGGCATCTCCATACTATTTTCCATAGAGGCTTACTAATTAGCAGTCCCACCAACAGCGTATAAGTGTTCCCTTTTCTCTGCATCCACACCAGCATGTAGTGTTGTTGTACTTTTTATTAAAAGCCATTCTGACTGGAGTAAGGTAATATCTCATTGTGGTTTTAAATTGCATTTTCCTGATGATTAGTGATATTGAACATTTTTTTCTTATGTTTATTGGCCATTTGTCTTTCTTCTTTTGAGAAGCTTCTTTCATGTCTTTTGCCCACTTTTTAATAGGGTTGTTTGTTTTTTTCTTGCTGATTGGCTTGAGTTCTTTGTAAATTCTTGTTATTAGCCCTTTATCAGATATGTAGCTTGTGAATGTTTTCTCCTATTTTGTAGGTTGTCTGTTTGCTCTGTTGATTGTTTCCTTAGCTGTGCAGAAGCTTTTTAGTTTAACCAAATCCCATTTATTTACTTTTGTTGTTGCCATGATTGCCACTGGGGTCTTAGTAATAAATTCTTTGCTTAGGCCAATATCTCGAAGAGTTTTTCCTACATTTTCCTCTAGAATTATTATGGTTTGATGAATTGGAAAACAAAAAAAAATACAAAGGATTAATGAAAAAAAGATTGGTTCTTTGAAAAGATAAACAAAATTGACAGACCTTTTGCTAGATTAACAAACAGCAAAAGAGAAAGGACCCAAATAAGCTTAATCAGAAATGAAAAAGGTGACATTACACCTGATACCATAGTAATACAAAACATCATCCATGAATACTATGTAAATCTCTACATGCATAAAATAGAGAATGTAGAGGAAATGGACAAGTTCCTGGAAACACACATCCTCCCAAGACTCAACCAGGAAGAAATAGAACTCCTGAACAGACCAGTAATGAAAAGTAAGATTGAAACAGTAATAATAAACCTCCCAACAAAAAAAAGCCCTGGACCAGATGGATTCACAGCCAAATTCTATCAGACCTACACAGAAGTTCCGGAACCCATAATACAGAAATTATTACATAATATTGAGAAGGAGAGAATCCTCCCCAACTCATTCTTTGAAGCCAGTATCACCTTGATAGCAAAGCCAGGAAAGGACACAACAAAAAAAGAAAACTACAAACCAATATCCCTTATGAATATAGACGCAAAAATCCTCAATAAAATACTAGCAAAACGAATTCAACAGCACATGAAAAAATAATCCACCAAAACCAAGTGGGCTTCATCCCAGGGATGCAAGGATGGTTCAACATATGCAAATCAATAAATGAGATTCACCACATAAAAAAACAAAAACAAAGACCATATGATTATCTCACTAGATGCAGAAAAAGCATTGGACAAAATCCAGCACCTTTCATGATTAAAAACCCTCCACAAACTAGGCATAAAAGGAACATATCTCAGAATTATAAAAGCCATATATGACAAACCCACAGCCAACACCATACTAAATGGGGAAAAGTTGAAAGCATTCCCCCTAAGAACTGGAACAAGACAAAGTTGCCCACTGTCACCACTTCTATTCAACATAGTGTTGGAAGTCCTAGCCAGAGCAATTGGGCAAGAGAAGAATATTAAGGGTATCCAAATCAGGAAAGAGGAGGTCAAACTATCACTCTTTGCTGATGATATGATCTTGTATCTAGATAACCCCAAAGATTCCAAGAAGAGTCTCCTGGAATTAATAAATAAATTCAGCAAAGTCGCAGGACACAAAATCAATGTACATAAATCAGTAGCATTTCTATATATTAATAGCAGTCATACCAAGAGCCAAATCAAAGGCTCAATGTCATTCATAATAGCTACAAAGAAAAAATACCTAGGAATATACTTAACCAAGAAGGTGAAAGATCTTTACAAGAAAACTATGAAACTCTAAGAAATCACAGAGGATACAAACAAATGGAAAAATATATCATGCTCATGGATAGGCAGGATCAACATGTTATAATGTCCATACTACCCAAAGTGATTTACAAATTCAGTGCAATCCCCATCAAATTACCAAAGTCATACTTCATGGATCTAGAAAAAATAATTCTATGCTTTGTTTGGAACCAGAAAAGAGCATGAATAGCCAAAGCAATCTTAAGCAAAAAGAACAAATCTGGAGGCATCACATACCAGACTTCAGACAATACTACAAGGCTACAATAACAAAACAGCATGGTATTGGTACAAAAATAGAGACATAGACAAATGGATCAGAACAGAGAACCCAGATTTAAAACTATCTACCTAGAACCAACTGATCATTGACAAAGCATATAACAATGTACACTGGGGAAAGAAACCCTATTTAATAGTTGGTGCTGGGAAAATTGGGTAGCCACATGCAGAAGAATGAAAAAGGATCCCTACCTCTCACCATTCTAGTTCTATTTTTTAAAATTTTTGCTTCATTTTTCCAAAAATCAATCTGAACATCCTCATCACATTGTCTAAAATACTCATAATAAATTTTAATATATGAAAGGGCAACTTTCTGTAAGTTTTTCTTCAAAATTATTTTAGCTATTCTTGTCCATTTCTTCTTCCATAGGAATTTTATGACTGGCTTTTCAAGTTCCATGACAAAACAAAACAAAAAAAAACCTTGGAATTTTTTTATTGTATCACATTGAATTCATAGGTAATTAAAGTAGTACAGCCATCTTTATAATGGTGAAATTTCCCACCTATAGATATATATTTCTCTATTTTTATCTACATTTATGTTCTTCAATATTTTAAAATTTTCTCCATAAAGGTTCTGTTCATCTTTTGTTAGATTTTTTAATAAATTACTCCTTGTTACCTTATATGTTTTGATGAAATTGGTATGTGTATTTGGTTGATTGGTGCTATGGTCTGAATATTTGTGTTTCCCCAAAAAATTCATATGTTGAAATCTTAACCCCAATGTGATGGTGTTAGGAGGTGGGGCCTTTGGGAAAGTGATTAGATCATGAAGACAGAGCTCTCATGGATGGGATCACTGCCCTTGTAAAATGGACTCAAGAAAGGAAAAGGTTGTTTGCTCCTTCCCATGTGAGAATGCAGTGAGAAAGTACCATCCATGAACCAAGAAACAGGGCGTTACCAGATACCAAATATGCCAGTGCCTTGATTTTGGACTTCCCAGTCCCTAAAGCTGTGAGAAATAAATCTTAGTGTTTACCAAACCACCTAGTTTATGACTTTTTTTTATAGCAGCCTGGATGAATTGTGATTTGGTGTTTTGCAAATATATGTTTTTCCTATTTTTTAAATCAAAATTCAAATGATTTCTGTAAATTGATCTTGTAACCTGCAACCTTACAGAACTCTCCTAACAATTTAATGGTATATAAAATCTCTTGGATTTTCTTTGTAGAAAATTATATCATGGGGCAAGGGGGTGCTTTATTTTTTCTAAATCTTCACTATGAGATGCTATACTTATTTCTTTTTGTTTTCTTAATTTTTTTGTTTTATTTTTGTTTGTTTCTTTCATTGTATCAGCTAAGACCTCCATTACATTATTAAACTGAAGAAGTTGATAACGTTCATCCTTGCCTTGTTCCTAACATTTGTGGGCATACCTCTGAAGTTTCACTATTAAGGACAACTTATCCATCTGTTGTTTTGATAGATACAACTTATTCTTGAGGTGCTAAGAGACATTTTAATTTTTTTCTGCAACTGAGATTATAAGTTTTCCTTCAATCTCTAAATTGTTTCTATTACACTAATAGAATTTTTTTAATGTTCAGATATCCTTTAATTTCTGAGATAAACTTTACTTGGTTGTGATTTTTTAAAAAAATACTTTCCAATTTACTTTGTAATAATTCTATTTTAAATACATTCTTCTCATTTTTAATGAGCGTCCTATAATTTTTTTTTTGGTAACAAGGTCATATTAGCCTCATAAAGTGAATTGAATTGTTTTGCCCCCCCTTTTTTCTAATTGACTAATTGTCTCTTCAATTATGATAATCTAGAGTTTAATTTATTTTGTTAAGGTGGTTTTTAAAAATTTTTGTTTTATATATTTTTCATTTCTAAGATCTCATATGTGTTCTTTTTATATCCACTTATTCTTGTTTCATTTTTTACTTGTTTTAGTTTCATAATTTTCTGTTTTCATGGACCTTATGCTTTTATAGCTTTAAACTTTAAATTAAATTCATCTAGAGTGAATTATTGATCAAATTGATTTTAGTTCTTCATTGTTTTATAATTTTGGTTTGTAGAATCATTTTGAAAGAGAGGTGTGCTTGTATGTTTCTCTTATTCAGTCTCTCTCTCCTTCTATGATTCTGTCACCCAATCCCCAAGCTCAGAGTCAGACTTAGACACTATGATGACATTTCATGGAATGACTTTGTCCTTGACTTGCTTCAAGCAACAATATTGGCTCATTTTCCATCTCACATGGAGCCCCTTGCATCTCCACTAGCCCTTTGGAGGTCAAACTCCCTGCTGTTGCCACCTGCTTCTAGAACCCAGAGCAGAGCAGAACGGTGGCTACAACCCTGCTTACCATTTGACGTTTCCATCCTTTCTGATCCATGGAGAAGCTTGTTCTGTTCTGAACCCTCATAATAGTTTCAACTTTATGTCTAATATTTTATTTTTCATTATTACATGTTTTGAGCTGAGAGGATGTATCAAATCATGAACTCCCTGTGTTGCTTTGAGTGGAAGTCAAC
The DNA here is from genome assembly GCA_023783475.1 of Daubentonia madagascariensis. Lineage (NCBI taxonomy): Eukaryota > Metazoa > Chordata > Mammalia > Primates > Daubentoniidae > Daubentonia > Daubentonia madagascariensis. The sequence continues at coordinate 15,205,324 of JAKFHU010000901.1, forward strand.
AACCACTTTTCAAGAATCATGAAGAAGAGATTTTGGGTGCTAGAGTAGAGAGGGATTAGAGGGTGAGTTTTCATTTGTATGTTTGTTTTTTAGCAGTGAAACTTTGGCAGCACATATACTAAAATGACAGAGATTAGAGCATTTTATAAATCTGGAGCAGCTTCTCAGACACAAATGTGCATATGAATCACCTAGGAGATAGTGTTAAAATGTAGATTCTGACTTAGAAGGTCTGGGATAGGGCCTGAGATTGGGCATTTCTAACAAGCCCTCAAGTGATAATGAAACTCTTGGTCCCTTGACCTCACTTTGAGCAAAGATCAGGGGGAAAGAGAGAGGCTGGAGATACAGGGAAGCTAGGAATGATAAATAAACAAGAATCACTAGTGAGACAAATAGGTCAAGCTTAATACAGAATAATTTGCTACCAGCCAAAGGATCAGAGTGTGCCACTTTAGGGCTGAGCACAGAGGCTGTTTGTTCCCTTCCTGCTTTATGCTGTCTCTTGGCTGTTGACTCACAGGAACACTGTATTAAGCCTGAAGGAAGGTAAAGTGACTGGGGGAGATTTTGCAGAGATGATGGAATTACATCTCATCCACAAACACATCTGAATTCTAGTTCCAAAGTGGCCATTTGGAGTCATATTCAGAGGCTTTACTGATCTTAACCTGGTGAGGCTGTGGAAGGAGGAGGCATTGATTTCTAAAGGCAGTAAAATCTCCCCTTCCAAGTGGTCAATAGTTCAGCAGGGAAAAGGTCAGCATACCGTTACACCATTCGGAAGAGTTGAGAGGTGGCTTTTTAAAAGACGAAAGAGATTTTCCTCATTTTTTTTCCCAGAAAAGTTAGAATTCATAATAAGGAATCAGGATATTTTAGGCAATTTGTATTCGTGATTGTAAATGTTTTGAGATTCAATAAATTATACTGCTTTCTTCCCGGCCTGAGTCTGAAACCAATGGCGTGGGGAGGAGAGACTGGACAGACAGAGATAAAACCATCCCTTTCATCAATATTAGAAGCGAGGATGGAGAAATGAAAGTTCATGTCCATGCAAAAACTTGTACATGAACATTCATAGCAGCATTATTCAAAATACATCAAAATTGGAAATAACTTATATGTCCTTCAGTAGGTAAATGGTTAAACAAACTGTAGCACATGCATACCATAGAATGCTACTCAGCAGTAAAAAGGAACAAAATAGTAACACACACAGAAGCTTGAATGGACCTCAAAGAAATCATGCTGACAGAGGGAAAAACACTAATCTCCAAAGGTTGCATTTTGTATGATTCTATCATATAAGTTTCTTGAAATGAAAAAAATATAGAAATGGAGAACAAATTAGTGGTTGTGAGAGGTTGGTGGGTATGGCTGGAAGGTGTAGGAAGAGGGACCTCTGTGGAGATGAAACAGTTCTGGATCTGGATTTTGGTGACAGTTACATGAAGCTACACATGTAATCAAATTGCATAGAACTACATACCCACACACACACAGAAAAGTGCATGTAAAAGTGGTGAAATCCAAGCTCTGTGCACATTGTACCAATGTTAGTTTCTTGGTTTTGATATTGAACAATAGCTGTTCAAGATGTCACCACTGGGGTTGGCTGGTAAAGGGCACATAGGTCTAACCTGTACATTTTTTTTTTTTGGAACTTCCCATAAGTCTGTAATTTTTTCAAATTAAAAAATTTAGTTAAAAATTTTACATAAAATATTGTACTCATAATCAAAAGGAAAGCAACAAACTAGGAAAATATTTGCAATAAATACTGTCATATCTTTAATATAAGAACAAGAACTACAAATCAGATAGAAAACCCCAATCCCTAGCCCCCATGGAAATGTGAGTTAAATATGTGAAGAGGAAATTCACACAACAAAATAACAACGATAAAATGATCTGTAGACATTTAAAAATCATTAATTTTGTTGGGTTGGCAATCTTGTTCTTGGTTCTTGGTGTGCTCTTGGCCAAAGAATGGCCAAACACACCAAGAGCAAGGTAAGCATGAAATCGAGGTTTATCGAGGAAGAGCAAGATAGGTTTATAGAGCAAGAGCAAGATATGCTCACAGCAACCAACGGGCCCCCTGTCTTAACAAGAGGCTCTGGTTACGGTTTGGGGTCTTGTTTTATACTGTCCAGAGTGAGCCCTCCTCCTGATTCAGACATCACCAGGAAACCACTTTGATGGACAGTTAATGTAATGATAATTAGCCTTAGGTTATTCTAGGTTACTTTCCAGATCCGATTGTGCCTGGGCTGCCTGGCCTGCCAGCTGGGGAATTCCCTGCATTCTTTTGCAGATTAGTAGGGTATTCCTCCTTCCCCCAGGTGCGACAGTTTCTCTGGGCAGGATTAAGGTGGGGCAGCACAAGATAGCACCCACCCTTGTCCTTCTTCCCCAGGTGGGGCAATTGCTCGAGGCAGCACCAAGGCAGGTACCTGCTTTTGCCCCTAGGAGAGCCAGATTTTCCTCACCATCTGCCTAACAATTTCACAAGTAATTTAAAGAATTGTCAATGAAACGATCAAAGTATCACTTGCAACCTATAAAATTAGGAATGATTTTGTGTTAATATTCAATTATAGTATTAGTATCAAAAATAAAAATAAAATAACAAGAAGAAAATAGTAGGAATGTAAACTGGTACAAACTTTCAAGAAAGTATCTTGCAAAATATGCAAAAGATACTTTAAATATTTTTTTAAGAAGAAGTAGCTAGGATGGATAGCATTGCTTAGAGTAGTGGTTCTCAAAGGGTGGGGTCCCTGGAACGACAACATCAGCAACATCTAAAGATTTGTTAGAAATGTAAACTCTTGGTCACCACCCCATACCTAGTGAATCAGAATACCTGGGATTGGGCTCAGTAATCTGTATTTTAACAAATTTTCCATATTATTCTCATATGTGCTCAAATTTATGAACCACTGGCATAGAGTAAGTAGAACAATAGGCCCAAATGTCCTGGATAAAGGACAATATGGATAAAGGAGGACTGAGAGGTAAGTGTTACCCTTAACAGTGACCTCTGGGGAGCTTCTTAATGCAGAACAAATCCCAAGTCATGGATCTAGCAATACACCAGTGCAATATAAAGGTAGTGTTACAGGGAAGCCCAGCTCACTCTTTAATCCCACCTTGAACTTCTTGAGAAGCCTGTCCCAGCTCCCCCAGGGCAGAGTTTATGTCTTTTCTCCTTAAGTCAAAAGTACTTTGTTTCCACTCTATTATCAACTGCCCTGCATTCATTTATTTGCATATCTGTTTCCTCATTAGACAATAAGTTTCTACCTTTATTTTAGAACCCTATTTAGGTCTGTGCTTGGAAAATAGCAGATAAATACTTGTTGAACTAATGAATGAATGTGAAAAGGAATAATTACTTCTGACTGCAGAAAGTAAGAAATGGCTTTGGAGAGCATTGGACTTTGAGATGGTCTTACTGCTTTTTGTCATTACAGAGATTGCAGTCTTTTGGAGAAAAAGATTACACATGTGAAACAATAAATATAAAAACTGATAGATGAAGTGTTTAGGGGAGCTTAATTTGAAATGCATCAAAACTGAGATGGATGGAGGAATGGATGCATAGGTGATAAAACGAGTATTATACAGTGAAATTAATGGTAGAGTCTAGGTTGGAGGTCAGAACTTGCTTATTTTGTCAATAAAGGTTTATTAGAACACAGCATGCCCACTCATTTACGTGTTCTCTGTGGCTGCTCTTGCACTACAGTGGGAAAGCTGCACAGTTGCGACAGAGACCACACGTCCAGCACACACTTTCAGATTTGCTATTCAATCCTTTACAGAAAAGTTTGCTAACCCCTGTCCTAGGCAATGGCTATTCACCACATAATTCTTTTCACCTTTCTGTATTTTGAAAAAATTTATAATAAAATGCTGGGGGCAAAAATAGAGAACAATTTAAGATAGAACATGATTGAAAAGCGAATTGAATATAAGGAAATGCCAAAGGGAATTGTAAAAAGAATGAAGATAGAACAACAGATGTTCAGTTGGGATTAATAGATTAATAGACACTGGAATTAATATTGATCATCTCGTGAAAGAGGAGAGGGGGGAAGCGTTGAAAATGTTGATTGCATTAGAGAGAAGTGGGAGGTTTTCCAAGAGCAGTGAATAGCGTAAGGACACCGGGGTACGTTTGGAGAGTATTTGCTTCCCACCCTTCCCACCCATACAGCAGCACACAACACAAACACACCACATCAATTTGCCAGCAGATCTCCTGTCATCTGCATAGGAGTTTGGTTTTGTTGTCCTTGGCAGAGGTGAGAAAAGTTTTGGAGAGGGACTGAGGAGGAAAGATAAAGTAGTTTGGGGCATGGCAATGTCCAGATCCCCTTAAATCCCTGGGCTGGTTTTAAGCCCCCTAGGGAGAGAGAGTTTGAGAAGCAGAAGCTGATGAAAATGGCTCTGGAGAGACTTTTGAGGCACTGAGTACAGAGGTTTCCTGCAATTTAGGGAGGAAGCCCTGCCTGTGTCATCTGTTCTGGGATCTGAGCATTAGAAGATTTTTGGAGGATCTTAATCCAGCACATAGAATGGGTATCGAGGTTCTCAGGAGGGAACTGGCTGTGGTGAAGATTTTCCAAGTGTGTGGTGGGCAGCAGTGTTAGACAAATCAGTGCTCATGAGACCCCAAACTAGCCACGTGGAGGGAAGCCTAGACATAGAACAGAAACCATCCCTTACTGTATACATTAACATGACTTTCTACCTCTTTGTTTTCATTAGTGTGGCTTTATTTTTCCGGGAGTCTCTTGCCTAGGCAAATAGTTTGATTGTTAATTATAGGAACTTCCCAAAAGGGTCCTGAAAGACCCTCAACTCTTCAGTGGAAAGTATTCACAGACCATTTACATCCTAAGATTCTTCAAATCTTATGCCTCAAAATCTTTACCTTGTTGTTCCCACCAAATCCTAGACTATTGTATTTTGATCCTGACCCAATGCTAATTGAGCCCCCAATTTGAAAGACCCACCTTAAATCAAACTTCCAATTTTCAATAAAATTCTGACCTTACTTTTCCCCTTCTGACATACTACCGAAGCTTCAGGACAGGGTGTTCACCCTTACCGTGGTAAGAAATGAAGTCATCATCGTCTTATCAACAGGTTGTGTTGGTGATATTTGGGAACCAGCATTCGACACTGGACAGAGCAGATGAGCAGGGCAGCATAGACACTGCTGCTGCAGATAACAAGCTTGTGGGTACCCACAACTTGGTAATTCCCAGGAGTGATGGGGAGTCACCTTTGTGGTGGGGGTAGGACTCGGCTTGTGCAACTGTGAGGTGTGGAACTATCAGAGTGCAATCTGTGGTCTTCTTACATGTGGATCTTCCTTGCCTTTTGTATAAATTCTCAACTCATTGTCACGTTTCATTAGGCCCTGCAAGATGTGGCCCTGCTCCCTTCTCAGCAGTGATGTTTACCTGGCATTCTCCTAGTTTTAGCACTTATTAAAGTCTTATATCCAAGAAAATCCCTGCATCCCAGGCAAAACTGAGACAGTGGGTCACCTTAATTCTCACAGTGAGTCCTCTTGCACATAATTCAGCCACGAGTATACTCCCCAAAAGGGAGTTCTAGATTCTGACAGCCTGTGTTCAGGCTCCCCCACCCACCAGCAGGGTGACCTTGGGATATCACTGCACTCATTTGTTCAGTGCCTCAGTTAACTCATCTGTAAAGTGATGCTAAGAAGAGTACCCATTTCGTGTGGCTGTTGTAAGAATGAAATGAGATCTCCTGCTGGTGAAGTATTTCAAATGCCTGGCACATAGCAAGTACTCGATAATATTAATTATATGAATAATTGAATACTATTAGTAATACTTAGAACAATTCCGTCTTATTGATGGTTTTATTCCCTGGCTTAGCACCAGATCTGGCACATCATAAACACTAAAATATATCTTTAAATGAATGAATGGTCATTATTGTCATTTTTATTTCAGCTCCCCAAACACGCACTCTTCCACCTTGGGACCCCGCACATTCTGCAGTGTAGTCTCCTCTGCCCAGGGCATTCTCCACCATCAAATTCCAACCGACCTTCTTTCCCTGCGTTTCACTTCTGGCCCACCTTCCTGGCTAATGCTCACTGAAGTTACAGGTTTCAAATTAAGCATCACTTCTGCCAAGAAACCTTTTTCAAGAGCCACTTGCACCCTTTCCCACCCATGGCAGCATATACCACGCTTCATGGAGTGCTCAATATTAGGTCACCCTCACGGATGTTGAACTCCCAGAGGGCAGCAACCAAATGGACCTAGCACATATCGGGTACTCAAATACACATACTTTAAAGGAAATGCATTCAATGAATTATTTTTAATTAAATTCTCCCAGCTCTGTTGGACATTTTAACAAGTTACTATACTACCTGCATCTCACTGCAACACAAGGCCAGCTCTCATCTCAGGGAATTCATTTTCCAGTTCTTGGATAAAACATGGAAGAGGAGGAGACTAGAGACATGGAACAATTTCTCTATTTTATTCAAACTAAGATTTTTTAAAAGGCATATAATTTGGAGAATGATTTTCGTCTTTGGAATTTGGTTCTAAACCTTTCTAGTCTAGCATTATACATATCGATTTTTCCTGGCGACATCACACTGAAATCTGATTAGCACCAGATTACAGTATGGGCCGGCTTTTTAAAGAGCCTTGCAAACCAAATCCCAGGCAATGATTCAACTGATATCCTAAGTGGGCCTCTTTAAGGAAGCCAGTGAGCTGGGACGCTGGGGTGGCAAGCAGAAGAGTTAACTTGTGATAATACTTGCCCAAGCCTTGAAAGTCGAGCATCTGCTTCTTGGCCTCAAAAGTGAAACAATCCAATAATTACAGTCCTTGGTGCTTTTTTTCTACCTCAGGAAACATTTTGCAACTAACTAGCAATTTCCAAAAATATGGCTCAAGCAACACATCTCCTTATCTCCTTGTGTAGGAGAGGGTGTGAGTTGTAACGAGACAGGGGCTCGTTATCTTAGGGGGCTCTGGCAAGGTACTCTTGAGGACAGCTTTTAATTGGCTAAGCATGTGATATCTAGGTCTGGGGCTTTGAAACTATCTTCCAGGAGAAGCCGAGGTCCCATTTCCAAGTCCTCTAGTTAGGACAGATCGAAATGGCAGCCTTGGTGGGCAGGGAGAAGGATCGGTAAATAGCTTGGCATTTTCATATCCCTTTCTGGGGGCTGGGATTTTGCTTTCAATTTTTCAGCAATCCCAGGTTTTTGGAACCTATTCAGGAAGAAAGACAAGAATTCCAGGTGATCAGCCCACTCGTCACTATAAGTAGCAGGTGGCCAGGTGTGACAACTATAAATGCTGCCATCAGTCACGGCACCCAGCGATTGCATGATTGTGGGACCACACCAACAAGGCTGGCATCCTCTCCACCTAAACCAGAGGGAAAGAAACAATGCAATCGAATTGGACTAACCTGTGCCTTGGTGTGAGCCTTGAAATCACTTGCAGGTACCCAAGTTCAGAGCCACTTGAAATATGGATTCTTCTGTAGCGAATCCTACCTGCATTCTCTCTTGATTTCAAGGCCTTGTATCCATAGCAGTAGTTCTCAAATTTCAGGGATCATGGAAATCACCTGAGAGCTTTTAAGAACTTAGATTCCCAGATTCAGCTTTGCAACTGCCTCTTCCAAGCAGTCTTCCCTGATTTTTGAGGCCTCTCCTTTGTGCTCGCATAATACTCCAGGAAAATTGAAAATAAGGAAACTTGTCTGCCTTCCCACATTTGCCTTTAGAGCACTGTCCCCGGCTGATAATAGCTCAGCAGACACATTGTCCCAAGATTTGTTGGGATCACTCTACAAATTTACTAAGGTGCATGAAAACTTTCCAGGGAGTAGGCACACAGGGATAGTTAAGAAAAGTGATTTTTAAATTCTCAATTTTCCTGTGTGCCCATCTTGCCTGACCTGGCTGTCATTTCCCAAGTCCACCTCTCCCAATTCACAAAGCAAAGCTGAACCACTCACCCATGCAAAATCTCACCTTGGTGTATGGCCCTGGAGTGTAAAAACCTGCAGGGCATGAAACAAGGAAGGGACAAGTGGAGAACGCTGGCTCCCAACAGGGAGTGTTGGAAATAAATATTGAAGGTTCATGGCAAGACTCTATGCCTTGTCTTTTCTTTGAGAATTAAAATTCAAGAGAGAGATGTTTGTTTTGGGGACACTTATTGGAACTGAAAAATGCAATCAGAATTTTTCTGAAAGTAAGTTTGATTTGGCTGATGGGATTTCACAATAAAAGTGGCCTGATTAGCTTACATTGTGGATATTTTCTGTCATTTTTTGGGTTATATCTGAAGTCTTGGTGAAAAGATACAGCGCTTAAAAAAATAAGAGCATTTTTAATCAATGAGATTGTATTGGCTAAAGTGTATTGAAATTAACAATATTTCCATTTTCTCAACTTGTTCTGAGAATAAACAAGGTGCCTAAGTGGCAGAGTAACAGGTGTGATTACTGAGAGTTGTTCAATAAGACTTGGTAAAGCCTCTTCAGTATATTTCCTAGAATCTAGAAAAATGAATGACTCTAATGACTGGATAAGAAACCTGTTTACAAGTCAGGTGGTTTCCAATTCCGTGCTTTCATCTCCACTGAAGGGGACCTAATCGAATTGTCAGCTGAGAGATCATTAGACATAATTTTTGATGGTAGGTCCCTACACAACTTCAAAGGAATTCAGAGACTAGGAGGATGCTACTATAACAAAACTCTTTTTGTTCCCACCTACATATTTATGTGAACAAGGCTTCTCAGTGCATATGATATAAAAAGAAAAATAGGAATTGATGCTGAATACTCAACTATTAAAGCAATAAGCAATATTCATCCATGGACATGAAAAAATTGGGAAGAAAAAGAAACTTCTGCCTATTTCTTTAGAGATGTTTTCCCCATGGGTTTTGTTTTTTTACTCTTTATGTCTAAAAATTATCAATATTTATACTATATTTGTAATATTTTGCTTAGTTGTATACTAGTAATAGTTGTAATAATAGCTCAATCCAGAATAATGTTTTAAACTATTAGAGCATTCTGGTGACATGAAATAAAAATAAACTACAATTTATACACATTTTAGATGTCAATGTGTTTGACAGGATGATAAATAAAACCTTTTAAATATAAAAATATGTTACATTAGGAAAATAATATGTAGCAGAATTTGAATGGAAATATGAGTTTAAGGAGAAAGAGTATGATGTAGAATTACCTTGTATTCAATAAGAGTTTGTTGAATCTATTTGAAGAGGATGGTGGTGGATATTAAATTTTTATCACATTTAAATTCCATTAGATATGAAGAAATTGCTTTATTTCAAAATGCCTGCCTTGTTAACAGGTCAGAAATTTTATGCTCTTGAACTACTTAAATTTATGATGCAAAATTACAGATGTCACCTTTAAAAATAAGTGCAAGGGGACTATCTCAGTTATTAATTAATGCATAACAAACCGCCCCTGACCTTTGTGGCTCAAAACAACAATAATTTTATTTGCTCCTAATTCTGTGGGTCAATAATCTAGGCTGGGCTCAGCTGGGAGGTTGTTCTGCTGGTCTCATCTGGGATCACGCACACAGTGCAATTATCTAGCATTGATTGATACAGTCTAATAGCATTGATTGATACAGTCTAAGATGGCCTCACTTCCATGTCTGGAAGTCAGTGCTGGTGGTTGGCTGCTCCACATTGCGTGTCATTGTCCAGTAGCTTAGATCACACTTCTTAATGTGGTTAAAGAGAGTCACAAGATCTTTGGAAGTCTAGACTCAATGATGAACATTTTTATTTTCTGCTTCATTCTAATTGTGTAACAGTACAATATTGGAGTTCAGTGAACAGCTTTTCTCCACATGGGGATTGGAGGCCTCTAGCTCCTTCCATCTGTGGCTCTGCCATTTCAGCCTGCAAAGGGAGAAGAAGAATGTGAAGAAACCTTCTCAATGCCTTATCCCAGGACTGATACAACTCTCACTTGGTCACATCTCATATGCGAAACTAGTCAAATAGCTACAACTGGATGCAAGGGGCATTTGAAAAATGTAGTCCCTGAGAGGAAGCTCTTTCCAAATAGTAACTCTATATTACTAAAGGACAGGCATGAATTTTGGTAGGAAGTTAGGCATCTCTGCCTCAGATGTACTATTTGTGTTCCTATTTCACAGATGAGAAAACTGAGGTACAGAAAAATTAAGTAGCTTTACCAGTGTAACAACCCTAGGAAGTGACAAAAAGATTGGAGAGTGGAAACAAGGAATTCTTGCACCTAAGTCCACACCTTTAGCCATTTACAATAAACTAAACTAATTACCTTCTTGGAATCTATAGTGCCATCCCTCTATTAAAAAGCAGTGGCAGGTATGGACCTACACCCACATGACCTTTGTTCCAAGTTGTTAGTTTCAGAAGTAGAGTAACAGAAGTGCTTGTGATATTCGACCTCCTTGCTCTCTCTTCATATTAGTTCTTTCAGACTGACTTAATAACATGCCACAAATTTGGTGACTTGAACAATAGACATTTACTTTGAACAGTTCTGGAGGCTGGAAGTCCAAGATCAGGGTGCCAGCATGGTCAGTTTCTGGTAAGGATCTTCTTCCTGTCTTGCAGATGGTAGCCTTCTTGCTATGTGTTCACATAACATTTTCTTCGTGCAAGGAGTGAGACAGAGAGAGAGAGAGAGAACTCTATGGTAGATCTTCTTATTAGGACACTAATCCTATCATATCAGGCTGCCACTCTTATGCCCTCATTTAACCTTAATTACTTCCTTAGAGGTCCTATTTCCTAATATAGCCATGCTGGGGGTTAGGTCTTCAACATAGGATTTTTGGAGGATTGGTCCTTAACTCTCCTAATATCACTTGTGACAGAGATCACCATTTGGAGGAAACAGCTGATTGAAACCACAAGACTTCAAGACCCATCTGACTAACAAACTATGTGACCTCAGGCAAGGCCTCAGCTTGCCCCCACCAGCAGTCGGCTAACTTTTTCTATAGAGAGACAGATAGTAAATATTTTCGGCTTTGTGGACTATGCAATCTCTGTCACAACTACCATTGCAGCGCTTTGTCATTGTAGCTTGAAAGCAGCCATAGACAATACAGTTGGCCCCCTGTATCTTCGGGTTTTGTGGGGACACATGACTTTTGAAGTGAAGGCTAATTTTCCCAGTCTCCCTTAAAGCAACATAGAGCTGTGTGACCAAGTTCTGGCCAAGGATCTATAAACAGTCCGGGTACCCTACCTGAAGGCCCTATCCTACCAACCCAGGATTGCCCGACTCTGGACTCCATGCATGTAAGAGAGAAAGAAACTTTCGTTTTTTCTAAGCCACTGTTATTCTGTGACTCATTGCTGCTGCCCCAGAACTCCTTGCCCCCTTTGAAGGGAACAATTCTCTATTGATGAGCCCCTGGGGGCTGTTTAAGCAAGAGTTGTCCTTCCTGTCTCCCCCTTGTCAATCCCTGTGCATGTTATGAATGTGGTTATTAGCTACTCAGAGACCCAGATTTCCTTAGGTTCATCCACCTGACTTCCTGTTTAGTCTGGCATCAGCACCTCTCCTCTTCCCCTCCACCTGGTTGGGGTAGTAGTCGACGCAAAGAAGGCCTATGGGCCCTGCGTGGCTTAGAGCAGCAGTTCTCAACCCTGGCTGCATATTAGAACCAACCTGGGATTCTAACACATACCACTGCCCAACCCCATCCCAGACAAATTAAATCAGAAGAAAGGAGGGGGAAAGGAGGGAGAATATTCCTTTTTTTTTTTTTTTAAGTCTTCCGAAGTATTTCTAATGTGAAGCCCACCGTCTCAGAGGGAAGCCTTTCTTAAATGCTTAGCAGCACTTCAAAACCCACAAGGTCAGCTACATTCAATACATTTATGTAATAGATTCACAATGGCACAAAACAGGTACCCGTTTACTGATCACCTGCTTCCAAGGAGTACTTCATCTGGAGAATTTTTTGGCATTATAATATACCCTCCTGTTACAGCTTGTATTAGTTCCCTGGAGCGTCTCTAGCAAATGACCACAAACTTGGTGGCTTAATACAAGAGAAATTTATTCTTTCACAGTTCTGGAGGCTGAAATTCTGTGATCAAGGTGTTGACAGGCCCACACTCCCTCTCAAGACTTTAGGGAAGAAACTTTCTGTAATGGTTAGTTTTATGTGTCAACTTGGCTAGGCTATAGTATCAAGTTATTTAACCAACATTCATTTAAGTGTTGTTGTGAAGTTATTTTGTAAACGTGGTGGTTAACATCTTCATTTGGTTGAATTTAAGTAAAAGAGATTACCCTTGATTACCCATTCAATCAGTTGTGTGGCTCTATGAGCAAAACCTGAGGTTTCACAGAGAAGAGATTCGTCCTTAAGACTACAGCATCCATCAACTCCTGCCTGAGTTTCCAGCCTGCTGGCTTGCCCTACAGATTTTGGACTTGCTAGCCCCCACAATCATGTAAGCCAATTTCTTAAATATTTCTCTCTCTTTCTCTCTCTCTCTCTGTATATATAATATGGATTATGTTTCTCTGGAAAACCCTGACTGATACAACCTTCTTGCCTCTCCCAGCTCCTAGCGGCTCCAGGCCTTCCTTGGCTTGTGGCTGCACAACTCCAATCTTTGCCTTCATCTTCATATGGCCTTTTTCCTCTGTGTCTGTCTTCTCCTCTTCTGTCTCTTCTAAGGACGCTTACTGTTGGATTTATGGCACAGGATAATCTCATCTCTAGATCTTTAACTTAATTACGTCAGTAAAGACCCCTTTCCCAAGCTGGTCTCATTCACAGGTTCTGAAGGTTAGGACTTAGACATCTCTTCTCAGGGGCAACCATTCGATGTACTGCAGCCCTTTTATAAAATCCTTATTTAAAATCTGATTTTCCCTCTTTCTTTTTCTACCCTAACTCCCCCACTGTGGATGTTCTTCCAAAATTAATTTCCAGGCTACTGAGGATGACTTAGATACAGAACGTGGCGGATGAGAATGATCTCGCTTTTTAAGAAGAAATTGGGAAGAAAAGAGGCAAGGCAGGTTTGTGGCTGTCCCATTTTAGCGGCCCTGGCACAATCTTTGGGCAATAAATTGGAAGGGCAGCAGCTGGAATGTGGGAATTCAGCCGCAAGTCAGAGGACGCTGGTGGCGTCCTCACCATCACTAGACCCAGTGTGGCCTTTACAGATACTCAAAGGATTTTCATGAATAAATGGAGGGGAATAACTAGCTAGCTGGATTTTTAAAAAAAAAAACTATGTGTTTGTTTTAGTTTGCTTTTTTATGTATGCATTCCTGAATACTGTGATTTAGTTTTACCTGCTCTTTGAAATGTAGATGGATGGCATCATACTTACATGTTTGCTTAATATTTTTGTGAGACATCCATTTTCACTGCTGTGTAGCATTCCATTATGCCAGGCTTGAGCAAACTATACCTCGTGGGCCACGCCTGTTTTTTTTAATAAAGTTTTATCATAACATAGCCATACTCATTTGTTTACATACCATCTATGGCTGCATTCAAGCTACAATGGCAGAGAGCTGCCATGGTAGTTGCAATATTATGGCCTTAAAGCCTAAACAATTTACTATCTGGTTCTTTACAGAAAAAGTTTGCCTGCCCTTCCATTTCTGACCATACTATATTTTATTTAGGTATATTACAGTTGATGGGCATTTAGAACTTTTCGGGTTTAGACCAGTACAGCTGTGGCTACTTTTGTATATGTTTCCCAGTACACATGAACAAGAGTCTGTCTATGGCACATACCTGGAGATTAAATTACTGGTTAATACACTGGCTTATATGAACACATTCAGCTCTATTGGGTAACATCAAATTGTTTTCCAGAGTGTGATATCAGTTTATACACCTATCAACAATGTATTAGAGTTTCTGTTGCTCCTATTCTAACCAACTTATTCTATCATTGTACTTTTCAGTTTTTGTTAATCTAGTGGGTATGTGATGGTCTCTCATTGTGACTTCACTTTCAGGTATCCTATCGGTCTGTGAATTGCTTAATTTCTCTGCAGCTCATTAGTGCTTTTAAAAAGATTTTTTAAAAATTGTATTCAGGACTTTTAGTTGTTTTAAGAAAGAATGTCAATCCAGGTATCCAACTTAACATATCTACAGCTATAGAATATTATTGTTCTTAGTTTGTTTGGTGTTTTGCAACCTGTAGCCAGTAGCATCCTAACTGATATACTTGACCAGTCTACACTTTTCCCTGAGAACACAAGCAAAGCCTGGTTCATGCTAAAAGTCTGAATTGGCATCTATGAGTCAATCATCCAGAAAGCATCCAAATGCTGACTGGTGCAAATCCTCAAAGTTTTAGGCATTTCAGGGAGCTGTTGGTGATGGTGGCCAAGCCTCTGGCAAGAGAAAGTTAAGAAAGATATAATACGAATGGTGTGTAGAAAGCTTCTACCAGGAAAGCAGTCTGCGTCTGAGCCCTTTGCGGCACCCATGGTGGTGATATTGTCCTTGCTAACACACGCCAGGCCCAAGGGTGACTTACCTCCCTTGACACCAGCTGCTCTACTCAAAACACTTGACAATGCTGAGGACTCGTTTCTTAAAACAATCTTCTCTTCTGTTTTCATGACACCTTTTCTGGTTCTCTTTAGTCTCGGGGTGTTCCTTTTCACTCACTATTTATTTTTAATTTAAAAGTTGAAAAACGAGCAACCAGGAACGACTTATACTTCCCCCTTCATTGTCCACTGTCAACCACTTTTCTTCTCTTTTATTTATTTTTCTCCTTTCCCCTCATCTTTGCTCTTTCTGTTACTCCTCACTTAGCACCCAGACTAAAGTATTACATTATTCTCGTAGATATTTATGGGTCTTTGAAAACCATTTTATTTGTTTTATTCCTTTTCCATACTTTTCTGCAGGCTTAAACTATTTTATTTTTAAGAAGATGTAAAGGATAAAAATAAGAACAAATGTATAACGTACCTATAAATGGGAAGGTGCAGCCAACATCGAAAACTTTCTTTTGCACTTTCTTCTTTTCCTCCCACGTTCTTTTACTTAGTTAATATGTTTAAAGAGCCCGCTGGGTGCTCTGCCATGGTCTGGGCATCGGTCAGTAAGATGAAAGGTCCCTGTTCTCACAGAGCCAGCAGTCTCATGGGGAAGATGAACATTCAACAATTCAACTACGCAAACAACTACAGAATTAGAGTTGTGATAAATGCTGTATGAAGGTTTAAGTACAAAACAGGAGGGCCCAACAGGCAAGCATGGCCTATGGCGGGGATAAGGGTCTTTAAGCTGCAATTTGGACAGTGAGGAAATGCTATACTGGAGCGCAGCATCCCAGGAGACAGTTCTGGACTGAATCGTATCCCCTTCGAAATGCATATGCTGAAGCCCTAAACCCCAATGTGACTGTATTTGGAGATAGGGCCTTTAGGGAGGTAATAAAGGTTAAGGGAGGACATAGGGTGGGGCCTTAATTCAATAGAACTGTTGTCCTTAGGAGAAGAGGAAGAAACACCAGAGACATTCTCTCTCTCTTTTCACGCACCCACAGAGAAAAAGCCGTGTGCACACACAGTGAGGAGGCAGCCGTCTGCAAGTCAGGAAAAGAGCCCTCACCAGAAACCCACCCTGAAGGCACCTTGATCTTGGACTTTTAGCCTTCAGAACTGGGAGGAAATAAAATTTCTGGCATTTAAGCCACCAGTTTGTGGTATTTTGTTATGGCAGACTAGAAGACTAATACAGGGACGTACTTGGAATCAGAAAGGAACTGCACCTTCTAAATGCAGCTGTTACCCCCAGTCTGCCCTTGGTCTTCTTTGCTTATTTTATATACTTACTGAGTGCAGCTGATCTAGGACTAGAGCAGCAGTCCTCATATTGTATTATAGAATTCCTTTACCCTCTTAAAATTATCAAGGACCCCAAAGAACTTTCATTTTTGTGGATTATAATCTTTAGAAATAATCCAGCCTCACACATATATGTAGTTGAAAAGACAGGAGTATTTCATTGCTTTTTCAGATCACTGTGCATATTCTTTTTTGATACTACACCAAAACTTGGCAAGTAGCAGTTTCTTGAAGGTTAGTTGCTATATAGATTCTGAAACCATATCAATGAACTTTATACTGTTACATTTAAATCCACTGGTCTACCTTGTACATGGAACAGTGTGAGTATTTATACTCAAGCATAAATATGTAGCATCATGCATTGATCATTTGAGATATTGGGTTGTTGAGCTATGCTGATCTTCCAAATACTGACACATTTCATTATACCACACACAAAAAAAGTCACATTTCTTAATATTACCACTGAATTCATCAGAAAAGCTTTTAAGTATTGGGAAGCTATCAAGCTTATAGCAATAGACAGCAGTTTTCCAAATTTCAGAGTGTTATTTCACCATGTTATTTTGGGTCTCTAGGAATTATAAATAGTATCAGTTTAGAGCAAGTATCCATTAATCCCAGAAAAGTCTGATTATTTCTCCTTCTTCAGTGCCTGGTGACCCTGGTAAATGGCCACAGGTCCTTTTGGGGAGGTCAGAGAGGAAAATTAATAGTACAAATTTTGGCAGTGTGACGAGGTCCTTCTGGCATCCCTTTCATTCAGAGGGCTCTGGCTCTACGAACTGGGTCAAATCCGGGAATTGAGTGAGTGGCCCTGTCTGTTTTGGTGATTCAGCTCAGACCTTAGTTCTCTCAACCTAGGGCATCTCTACTTACACAGATAAAATAAGAATCTAGTTGACTTCCCATCTATTTCTCCTCTAGGGACACCATGAGCCATAGTGTCTAATAAACTAGTCAATGCCATAGGTCTCTGTGAATCAGACTGCTCTGAGTACTGCCTTGACTCCCCTGTCCATTATGGTGCAGGGGCCAAGGGAAAACTTGCCCTTCACCCTCTGAAGGTTTGCTGAAAATCACTGACAAGAGGCACATTAATAGGAGAAAAGGCATATCAATTTGTTACATGTTGTACATGGACGGCTTCAGAATGAAGACCCAAAGATACAAGGGAAATTGTCTATTTTCATGCTTAGGTTCAACAAAGTGTGGATAGCCATGTAGCAATGTATTGGACAGAAAGGGTATGATCTAATACTAATAGACTGAGTGGGGAGACCCAGCAAGGCCTGTCTGTCCAGATTCTTCTTGGCCTCTCTGAGCATGCATTCCTTCCTTCTGGGTGTGGGGCAAGACCCTCTCTGGAATGGGGGTCTTGGGCCCTATAGTCAAACAAAGTAGGTCATACAATTTCTTTATGGCCAGTTTTTACAAAGAAAGGCAGGAGGAAAGTTAGAGTAATAGTTTGGGGTTTATGGCTGACTTCGGGGAAAGTGAGTTCTGGTTTCCATGACCCACCTTGGGGCAGAGGGACTCTAGTTTCCATGGCTAGCCCTGGGGATAAGGGACTGAGACACAGGAGGGCAGGAGAAGGTCAAAGAAAAACCTTTGCTCTGAGGTCTTCATTTTGGGGTATCATTTTCTAAGTCTGAACAATGGTAACCACACCCACTTCACCTTTGGCAATTAAGTGCCACCATCTGTCTCCTGTCACCCCTGGATTTTGTCATCCCCTTTGTTTTGGGGATGCTGGGGCTTCTCCCAGGAATTTCTTTCTCAACACTGTGGTGAAGGCCATGACCTCTTGACCCTCCCCAAGTGGGTGAACAGATTTTACATAATAAATCTGCTCTAGCATTCCAATTTCCCAAAGCCTATGGATACTTTCCTCTGCAGGATACAAAGGAACTTCTGGCATTTCAGCTTCATTTAGTGTAGACCAACTTTGGGTCCATAATTTAGACAATGAACCAAGTAAATTGTTGGAACCATTCCTAGTCCCTTGAGCTAAAACATTCGATTTGTATTCTCTGCTTAGTGAGCCTGTATCTATTAATTTGGCCCAATCCAATGGTGTATTCCTTCCTCCTTGATCCCACACCCTTAAAATCCATTCCCACACATATTCCCCAGATTTCTATCAATACGATTGGGAAAATCATCCAGTTCTTTTGGTGCACATTACCCCTTCTCACAAGTTACCTTTTGTATCTCTCTTTGGGGCCTGCTGAGACTTGAGTCTGGTTATACCTCTAGAAGCAAAAAGGATGGAGGGGACAAAAAGAGTTCTGAGGTTCAGCAGTGCCTTGTGAGGCAACTTCTTCAAGGTAGGCCATTATAAGTTCTTGAAGCAGGGAAAGGCTAACCTGCTCAGGCAGGAGTGGAAGCACTGCTTCTCCTGCCAGGGAAGGCTTAGCAGAATGTACAAGTTCCATGCAGCTAGCTTCATCAGAATGTCCCCATCCCACTCTGTCCCCATCCTAATTTTCAAATTTCCATTTCTTCCCATTTATGCCTTAACTTTAGCAAAGGAGACCCCTGCCCAAAGGTTGGAAATTCAATTTGCTTTGCAATTCAGTTACCTGTAGGATTAGACTTTCCTTTCTTTTTCAAACAAAACCCTGCTGCTGCAGGAGAGAAGATTTCTTTCAGAGAGACAGAAGAAGCAGCTTTCAGATCCCTGATGCAGACATTGAGCTGCACATTTAAAGTCCTGAATTCATCATTTTCCTTATCTCAAGTTCTCTAGCACAGTTAGAAACAGCCAAGCAACACCATTATATTTCTTATTTTGATTAAAATGTTCTATGCCATTAATTACTTAGTCACCCAGAACCTTGACTTCCATTAGCACATAATTACAGGTATCCACAAGGGATAATTTGAGTAACTGTTTTGCCATTACATGCCATGGATTACCAGTGCCTCTGCCCACTGGAAACAGGGTCATTAATGCCTTTCAGTCTAATCAGATCAGAGAATCAATTCCAGAAAACCTGAAACCAATTGCAAGAACTCATCATCCATACTCGGTTCCTCTGGAGCCCTCTCAGGGTGTTGCCAAATGCAGGTTCAGCTACTCGCCACCTGAGAACCAAACATGAGAGGTGAGTGTTGGTGAAGGAAGGTGGTTTATTCTGGCAGCCTGAGGAGATGCCAGACTCTTGTCTCAAAGACCATTTTATCTCCTCTGCTTACTGAGCAACTTACTTATAAAGGGAAAGGGTAAAGGGAGTTGGTGGCAGAAAGCAAGCTTTGTGCAAGTCATCATGACTTGCTTGCTGGTTATCAGCAAACAATAGGTCCTCCAGTGGATCTTGTTATCAGCACTCTGTGGTTGGCCTATTCTGGACTCTTGATCTGTTTTTCCTCAAGGTCATTTCCTAATCTTGTGCCCAGCAGCAGTGTGAGCAAGCAGCAGGTTAATTCTAAACTTTTAAGACAGAACAAACCAAAAGCATACTCAAAGCAAAATGTCTTCCCTTTAGTTAGCCTAGCGTTTATAGTCTGAACAGCCCATGGGGTGTGCTTAAAGGGCATCTGGTTAACCCATTCCCTGTAAGGCTATTGTCCTTGAACCCAAAGCTTCTAGTCTACAGGTCAGAGCAAGAGTAGCTGGCATCCACAAGCGTGAACTGCAGACCAGGATAGACTGGCCCTGTGTCAGCTCTTGTCTCTGACCTTGATGGTGTGGGTGTCCTGCTGTGTAAGGCCTCCTCACAGAGCACAACACACATGGGGGAGAGGGGGCTCCTAAAATGCAATCTGATCCACTCACTTCTCTACGTAAACTCCTCAGTGGCTCCTCATTGGCCACAGGACAGTCCAGACTCCTTATTGGTGTCAGCACCCCTGTCTACCTCCTGCTGCTGCCTCCATTGATGCCCTGCTTTCTACTAGGATTCCTTGGTGTTCCAAGAATGGGCACTTTGGTATCACACTAGACTTTCAATTTTCTTTACTTTCTCGCGTGGAAATTTCATTCCCTCCACACTGCCTCACCCCCAGGTTCCTTTCTATTTTAATTGCTGTTTTCACTGTGAAGTCTCCTCTAACAACCCTCTGCTGCTTCCCCAGCCTCAACGCCACTGGTGCCGCTCCCCTACAGTCTGAGATGTAGACTCCGCTCTAATGCATGCCACTTCTTTCCATCCCACCCTCCCCCCAAGACTGCGTCCCCCCCCACCTCCCCAGCATCTCCCCTCCCGCGACCCAAGGGAGAGCTATACCTCGATCACCTTTGCACACACAGCCTTTACTCAGCAGGTACTCCACAGTGGTTTGAGAAACGAATAAACATTTGATTTGTCTAGTTACAGGCTACAGTGACCCTGTGGACTGGATGATAATGGGGCACCAAATCAAATATTTCTCTTCGAAAGTTCCCTGGGCAAGTTTCAAAGGAGACCTGCTTTTCCTCCAGGCTGGGCCATTAGCTGTGTGGCCTCAGGCAATTCAGAAAGAGGCACTTCCAAATTGCTTTAAGTGCTGGCAGAGGGGATAAATGAACACATCTTTATTAAATGGTTTCTCTGTGCTGAGTGTTTCAGAGGATTAACTCCTCATGAGCTTTTCAGGAAGGTGATGCCCTTCTTGGGCCAGGGCTTGTGATAGCTGAGCTTGAGTGTTTATCTTTGCTTCGTTACTCCCTTTTGAAAGACAGTGCGATGTAAGGCTCTAAGAGGAGAATTCGGTATCAGATGGTTCTGCCTTTAAATCTCATCTTGGTCACTTACTGGAAGCATGACCTTGGTCACTTGATCTAATATTGCTGGGCCTTGTGTTTCTCTGTAAACCTCCTTGAATTGTTGTGAAAATAAGTTGCTTATTAACTCTAGCATCCCTGTCACACAGCAAAATTTTGGGTCCATTTTTACTGATTTGAGGATTAAGAGTCAGATGGCTTGAATTCCAATCTTACCCCTGCCTGTCATTTACCTAACAACCCCTCTAAGCCTCAATTACTTCATATGTAATATGGGAATAATAATAATATCCAGCTAATAGAATTATGTGGATTAAATAAAATAAGGCATCAACTGGGTTTAGAAGACAGAAAATGTTTTCTTCTCCTTCTCCTTCTTCATTTTAGAGATGGAGTCTCACTGTGTTGTCCGGGACTCAAACTTCTGGGCTCAAGGGATCCTTCCACCTCAGCCTCCCGCATGGCTGGGACTCCAGGCGTGCCACCGCCACACCCAGCTTATTTTTATGATTTAGTTCATTGAGATGTATATTTTTTGATGCATGTTACAGTCTAAAATAAGTGCTCAGACATTCCGATGGTTTCTCTTTTCATTTATGCTTGTTTGCGTGTTTTATCTCTGCAAGAGATTTTAAGCTTCTTTTGGTAACAAGTTTGCTTTCTTCCCAGTACTCAACATACTGGTTTTGATCCATGAGCTACGATCCTCGGATGTTATTGCACTGGTTTCTTGTTTTTGTTTGTTTTTTTAAAGTTGAGAGGATGGTCTGAGGCAGAATGCGGATGATGGAGATGTGTTTGAACTAAAGAGGAAGAGAAGGAACTTTGGCGCGAGTGAGGGGTCAGGGAGGGGCAGGCTTTTGGGGTGCCCGATGGTCCGACTGGAAGAAAGCCTGCAGACGCCGGCATTGCAGAGGTAGGACTTCATCAGGGAGGATGGAGGCAGGCCTGCGGCCCCACAAGTGGAGCCATATTCTGAATGAGAAAGAATATTAGACATTTTTTATTCCAAGCCAGTGAATCCATCCTCTGAACTCCAGACAATTGCAGCAGCTTTGGGATCATGAAATGCCTACTGGCTTTAACATCAAACAGACTTGGATTTGCCTCTGAGTTACTTTGCCCTGGACACCTGCACGGACCGCATCCCTGGAGCCTTGCTTGCTCTCTTCCTAAGGTATGGAGGATAATAGTGATTGCTGAGATTTATAGTGAGGCTTAAGGAAATGTTTGTGGAAGTGCCGTCATCGTGGAAACAGAGCTTTCATGAGGTTGAGACTGCTTGAACACATTCCTTGAACAGAAGATAGCTCCTTCTGTTTTCAGATTTTTCTAACACTAGGTAGGTGGGAGTTTCATTAAATGCAAGAGAAAATGGGAAATTACAGTAGATTCTGGGAAGATGCACAGCTTGATCCAGATGACGACTCCTGTCTATGAGGGGAGAATGAGGTGGGACGGGGGAAAGACTTTGCAAATAGAGGCCAATGCTGTAGTCCTATGGTTAGGGCATGTGTGTATAAATACTCACATGCCATAAAATCTCTACGTGATGCACTGACTTTTTCTATGTGCCAATATGGATGGAGCACACTGCACACATTATAATATTTACTCCAAAATGTAGCTATTGTCATCCCCATTTCACAGCTGAGGATAATGGTTGAGGTTAAGTAGCTTGTTTAATAGCATCTATCTTATATGGTATTAAGTGGTTTAGGCCCTGTATAAGCTTATACTTGTAATATGAGAAAGAAACGAAAGCATCTCTCCCCTTACTGCTATTAGTGATTCTCTGTGTGATAAATGCCTTTTGGAGCAAAGCTTGGTAAAAATTAATAAAATAATAATGATTGCATTGCCTCTTCCCAGAGGGTATTTTCATCTGGGCATCCTTTGCTTGCCGCACTTTGTGGATCCACTCCTCACAACATGCCTAACCTAGAGGCCCATGACTCTTATCCTCTAGTGCGCTCTCTACACCCAACTGCCTCTTATCCACCCCCTCCAGCTTCTCCCCTCCTCCATGGGGACTTCCCAGAGTGAACTCTCTCCCTCCCTCACCTTGGCTGTCATGCTCTACAGCATACCCCAGCAGTTTTCCTACCATCATTCACAACCCCGCTGGTTCATTTTAGGCCTAGACAGCCCCCATCCGTTGTATCTGCTCTGTTTTAGTTGCTCACACATGCTGTTGGGTTGTGGACTTCTGGCAGGCAAAAGTGTCATTTTATGGACACAGTGGTATGTAGCAAAGGGTTCTTGGGCAGAGAGTCAGGCAACTAGAATTCCTTTTAGAGGCCGTGATCTGAGGGGACAGGGCCGATCCAGCTGAGTTCTCAGGGCCCCACTTGCCTTCCCTGTAAAATGTGCAGGGATTGGCCTACATTCTCCTTCAGATCCTCAGAGTAACTTGAATATAAAGGATGCAGATATGTTCATTCCTCCTCATCCTCGTGGCTCTGCACACGTGAGCCTCAAATCATTCTGTAGACCACAAAGGTTGGCCAAGGGTTTCCAGGTATTGTTTGGGCAATGAGAAAGTGATACAAATGAGAAAAATGCATTGTCATGATTTAAGCTACTTTAATACTCTTCCTACAAGTCCACTTCTTTAAGGGCAGAAAGGCTCGCCCTGGTTTTGGATCCATTATCTGCTCTGCCTGTCAAAATACTCCTCGAAACTGAAGGTCACTTTTACAAATGTCCCACCTTATCTGGAAGCCACCCCAGTGCCTTTCCACCACTCCCCAGCATGATTTGCTCCTGCCTTCAGGCAATTGTTGTTGCTCATATAGATGCGTCTGTTGTCTTCCAACCGTACTTGGTAGGGGCTGTTGCCGTTTAACTGTCCCGGTGCTTTTGACTTCATCAGCACTCAGTAATAAATTACTTGATGAATGATGTCATTATTTAAATTATTCAGGCTTTGGGTGCTGTGGGCCACCTTCCCCTACTCCCTCTCTGTTCCTGTCTTCTTACTGCTTCAATACCTTTCATCAAAGAGGAACGGCTTTTTGAGAGATGGCAATAAATGGCAGGAATTGGTAAAGGCGATGATTTTCTATTATAGTTTGATGGGGTGGTGTGTGGATGTGATTTGATAAGACCCTGAGATCATGGGATGCTGTGCAGACTCAAACTATGCTGCCTATGTTTGCACTCAAAATCTAAGTGGGCCAGACTACAGCAATGTGGGATCCTGGATTGGATCCTGGACAGAAGAAGGGTTTTAGTGGAAAAACTGGCGAAATTCAAATAAAGTACCCATGTTAATGTCAGTTATAACTAACGTATCATGGTTATGAAACATTTTACCTTTAGGGGAAGCTGGGTGAAGGGTACATGGGAATGTTGTACTTTATCTTTGAAACTGTTTTATAAATCTAAAATTATTCCAAAGGACAAAGTTTATATTTAAAAAAGTGGGTGGGCCAGAGTGAAAACTTGAGTTTGGCTAGCAGTCTTTTATTGCAAGAACATTCTCACATCTAGTTATATCCCAACAATTTGTAAAATAAAGTTGAAAATGAGAACTGCAGGGAAGTTTAGAAATTCTCCTGTAAAAAAATCCATGAAAAGGCGGCAGGAAAGATAAAAGCAAAATAAACAAAAAATGGGACTGTATGCAGCTGATGGGGTGGCATAATGTTAAAGTGGGAAGCCAGGCTGGGTGCAATGGCTCACGCCTGTAATCCCAGCACTTTGGGAAGCTGAGGTGGGAGGATCGCTTGAGACCAGGAGTTCAAGACCAACCTGAGCAACATAGTGAGACCCTGTCTTTAAAAAAAGAATTTTAAAAATTTAGCCAGGTGTGGTGGTGTGTGTCTGTAGTCTCAGCTACTTGGAAGGCTGAGGCGGGAGGACAGCTTCAGCCCAGGAGTTTGAGGCTGCAGTGAGCTATGATCGCACCACTGCACTCTAGCCTGGGCCACAGAGCAAGACCCTGTCTCCTAAAAAAAAATAAAAATAAAAAGTGCGGAGCCAGATGGCCATTCAACAGGTAGGTCAGCCCAGTAGCCACCAGGCTCAAAGTCAAAGTCAGGATACTGGCTACTTGGTTTAGCTCCAAGGACTTCAGCATATCACTTTGCCTTCTTTTCCTCATCTTTAAAATGACCTCACCTGGATTCACAAATAAAGATATATAAAATAATTCCTTACAAAAATCAAGTCTTCCTATTTTTCAAATTTTGTCTTTTTTTTCTCCGCTCAAGAACAGTAGAGATCCTCACCCATAAGCTGGTTACAGTCAAAAACCTCAAGCCAGCAGGTCTGATTCTGTGTCAGCATCTTCACTTTGCACTTGGCAAGTTTTGGCTTCCTCTTAGAAGAATGTTCGTACCAACGCTAAAGCCATTTGACTTCTAATATAGTGTAACAGATGTGAATGAGGACTGTTATTATTTTCTGTGTTACACAAAGGGTCTTTCTTTTACCCAGAAAAGCCAGACACTAATCCAATGCTGCTTAGGCTCAGCCATCTCAACCAAGAGATTGGTTCTCTACCTTTTCCAAGCACTGACACTTTCATTACCTTACACCAGATTTTCTTAACTCGACCCATGAACAAATATCCATGCCTAGACTCTAGAGAGATTTGTCAACTCCTTAAAAGCTATATGTGACATTTCATACTTGTGCTTTTTTTCTATGGAGTGGTTTCATTCACCTTCAAAGGGTCCACAACTCAAACATGGATTAGATATACATCTTTCCATAGCAAAAAAACCTAAACGATAAGACACTTGTTATATTTAGGTATAGATTCAGTAATCTTAATGTCTAGCACTTCAAATAAATACCCAGATATTGCCTGGCTGGCTGATTTGAACTTTTGTCTCTGCAGCACCCAGCATCTATCCAGGGCTGCATCTCAAAGCACACATACTTGCAACTAGTGTTTTCTTCTAGCTGTGGCATTGAGTCTTCCTTCCTGAAGACTTGTGGATTTTCACTTTAGGCACATTTGTTCATCAACCTTCTCAATTTAAATGATCTCTCAGGAATACCAAGTGATTCTGGCTCTTCTTGCCCTTCTAGTCCTTTCAAAACTGGTCATGTTTCTTTATAATACAGGCCATGACCAGTGAGAATGTGGACTTGTAACTGGTTTGAAGCAGAAGCGTGCATTATGGAACAAGAGATCTTCTGGCTGGCAGAGCATGAAGGGTCTCAAGTGAAATTTAAATGTATGATGCTGGGATGATGTGAATATAAGAAGCGCGAGAGTTCTTTTTGTTTTTTTCATGGTCTCCCTTAAAGAGGCTTACACATGAAATTTCTTAGGATGTTCATCAAGAGAAAGGCGGTCTACAACTGAGAATTCGAATTTCTTTCACTTGGTTTTAAATGAATGGATCCAATTATAAGACTAAAAATGATTCCCTATTTCAACTCCTTTGGATATTCTCTTCTTCATTTCTAACATTAGTAGGATCTTCTTAACTTTCGGATAATATTTTAGTTTCTCCAGCAATTTAACTTCCTTTTCAAAGTGAACCAAAGTCTAAGTTTGACGTATCTTGTTATGTGGTCCTTTAAAACAATGTTAATAGACTATATCAGAGACACTACAGGGGTACCCAGGCTCATCGCCTCTTTTTAGTAGTAGTTATATGATCAAATATAATACTAAAAGACTAAATGCTTGTGGCTCTTATATATATTTAAAACACACAGTAAGAACATAAGAACATCTCAAATCATTTAGAAGGTAAAAGGGGGTTATCAACCAAAATCTTTGGAAATTTCATAAAATTTAAATATCTGTTAACAGTCCAACCAAAAAGAAAAAAAAATTCCCAACATTTGGCTATGGAGGGCACTTCACATGTGAACCATATGGCGTTATAACATTTTCCTTTAGGTAAACTAGTCACTAAATCCCATTAGAAAGAATACAAGAGCAATATTGGAGACATCCCAAAATACCACGTACTCAATTAGAACATTCTATTATGCAGTGCTCTTCTACCGCGGGCTTTCCTTTACATTGCATATATTACATTTCTACAGTGCAATGTTGAAACAGCCTCCAAGTTTTGCAAAGTAGGTTGATGTCCATTCTACAAAAATATTAACTTACAGTACATAACACTGAATAACTTTAATCTGTACATATTTTCCTCCCGTAATAAGTGACACACGTCAGTTTGTACAAGTTAGAAAAAAAACATCTGGTTGTTTACATCTGGATTAATAGTCAACAGAGGCAACCAGAAGTGATGGGGTAGGTATAGTTTGAGAAAGTATAAATACAGTGTAATAGTAATTGTGGTTAACAATATTCAGCTTTTAACAAAGTGATACAAAATAAATCATCTCAGATTTTTGACTGAAAAGACCTAGCTGAGAATGTTCTGTCAAACAGCCGACCAACTGATCCAAAAGGTTAAGGCTGACTTGACTTAGCAACCTGCAGCACAACCAAAAACATTGGTGCAGTTCAGAGCTCTTCAAGTGCATAGCTTCAGTTTTACACGCACATTAATTATATTCCTTCAATTAGTTAATCCTCTAGACAGTTTTCTTTTTGTTTTGCATGCATCCCGTTCCGTTTGCATTAAGGGCATCTCTTCCTTGATCAATCATGTGCTTTGCTTTTCAATTTGTTTTTGAAATTTTTTTTTATGTTTTGTTTGTGGAGCTGTCAATACCTCCAACACTTGGAAAATGAAATATAGATGCGGTTTTACTTACAGAAGAGCTATATGGACAATGCAAAGTGAAATGAAACAAGTGTCAGAAACAGTTTATAAAAATGGCACATTTATTGCTACAGAACGGTCATGTACATGACTTCATCGAGTAACTACAGATGAGAAACAGGTAATGGCCTAGACCAAGCTGGGTTTGTTTTTTGTCTTGAAGGAACTCCAGCACACAACCTGTTCGGACACTTCTACAAATCAGAAATACACCAAAAACATGAAAAAATCGAGGCACTCAGCCACACATTGAAAACAAGGTGTAACTGTTTATCTTTTTTTTTTGAAATATTTTCCCTTTTTTTCTTTTTTTAACAATTTTTTTTTTTAGTTTTTAATGCTGCAGCTATGTGTACAGTCGCAAAAAATTTCCCCGCTGCGACCTACAACTAAAAAACAAAAAACAAAAAAACAAAAAAGAAAACAAAAACAAAAACAAACAAAAAAAGCTACCATACAGTCTCATCTTGGTAACACATGGTAAAATAACATCTTTTAAATAGTAAAATAAAGTAACAAACTTTTACTCATAATGATTCCAAAAATCTACAAAGAAGAAATATTCAGAATCTGACAATTTTTTTGTAATATTCATGGTATAAAAGGATTGCTCCTGCGAAAAATAAGCCAAATATATTTTTTATTTTTAAATTTAGTTTTTTTTCCTACTAGGGTGTACTACAGTCTATTTTATAGCAAAAAGAGCACTAGACAAACAAAGCTTTATAACAAAAAGCCAGGCACTGATACATGGTAAATCTCTGCTTTTTTTTTTCTTATCTTCACTTAATTGCATCACAAGTAACAAGAATGAAAAAGGCCACAGTTCATATATTTTCACCATTACATATGTCTATAATACTTGAAATGAGTATGGCAAAACCAGCACTGCACAAACATGAGTCCACTTCAAGTCCCATGAGAAAGAGCATGTCTCTAAAGAAAAACAAACAAAACCAAAGCAAAATAAAGAGAGAGGCCTAAAGGCCTTGGTGCCCCATTGTGTTGGAATTCATCATATTCCATCTTGACTTTTTTGCTTCCAGTCAGCCAGCAGACTAAATTTTTGTGCTTGTTTATGCTGAAATTGTTTCATTCCTGACTCAAGTTCACTTTTGGACACAGATCATATTCTGCCTGTTGGATGCAAAGATGAAAATCCTCTTAACCCCAAGTCTTGGTTCGACTCCCTCCCCACTCCCCAACCCCTCATCAAAATAAAGATCACAAATAAAAAAAAATCAAGAAATAGGAAAGAGTGAAAAACAAAAAGGAATCGGAAGACTGAATCAGAACCAGTTGCACCACTGGGTGGACTGACAGTTGTATAAACATTAGTGTTCCTTGCAGCTACACAGAAGACAAATGGTAAAAATTTCTAGATGAACAGATCCCTATTCTGCATATTCATAAATTACTTGAATGTGGAGGTGGATCAACTGTTCCAAGTTGCTTTTAAAGTCCAAGTTTCTTAAAGAGATCCCCAGCCTACGTATCATCATATATATATAAAGTGTAGTATGGACCCTTCTGAAATTTTTGTATAGTACTTTCATCCTGTCTTCTGCTAAATTTCATTCGAAAATTCAGTGCAGGATACCAATATCTTACCTGGGTTTGATAATTACAAAACAACGACAAGAAAAAACACACTAAAAAGGCCACATTCCCTTTTTTCTTTTTTCATGGGGATACAACCCAATTAATACGGATAGGTGCAGATCATGTTTCTCCACCAAGCAAAACGTAGCGAGCAGCTTTTGGTGGCCATTAGAAAGTTTTTCCTCTTATTTTCAAAGGGAATTCAACAATAGAGGTATTACATTACTGAGTAATGAATACGTCAAAGCTGGTGAACAATAAATTGCAGCTTTTACTCTGTTTGAGAACAAAATATAAAGCACCAATTTAAAAAATAATCAAATGACTACAATTTAATTTTTTGCTTTGTTTACAGATTTGAAAAACTTTAATTCAGCTCTATTAAGCACCTGTATGATAACATGTATCAAAAGTGCCATTCTTAAAATGTACATCAATGCAGGGAGTGTTTCCAGTTCCCCAAAGAGTAAACACCATAGTTTCTTCTGTACACTTATCCTGAATGTGATCAGAGTATACCTGCTTCCTATATAATATTATTCCTAGGGATACCCGCCTTGGTAGACTATACAAAATGAGTGCAGAATGTACCACTAAAAGGAAATCTTTAACATACTGAGGGAACAAGTACACATGGTTTTCATTATTCAGGGAGGAGGGGAGAGTATACATTATTGTCTTCCATGCCCTTCTTTGAGCTCCTTTGTTCATACATTTCACAGGAAAGCCCCAAAATAACTTTTCATGAAGTTTGATTTCTGCTATTCTCCTAAAGTTTTAATCCACCTCCACATTTTAGGAACTTATCAACAAATCAAAGTATTTTAGTTTTATCGCTACTGAACATATTTACAGTTTTCAACACACACACAGAGCTAATCAAAATGTTTATGGGTTTGTAAAAGATGACCACGTGGTAACTATCTTATTTGTTCTTACATTTTCAGAAATGAACATAAAATTCAGATTCTTGTAGCTCACTATTTCATTTAAATGAGACTTTAAACCACACAGTTTAAAAAACAAAAACTGATACAATGTATTAAAACACATAATAACAAGAGCCTACATGTAAAAATATAACTTTTACATACACAATTTCAAAATAATGATACGTTTGCCATTTGTTGCATAAAATTTACAAATGTATTTCATTACTATATAACTGGCAAAACAGGAGAACAGATGGAACATTTAGACCATTTCAATGGATTTATGGCATTTACTCAGTGCTGATAGGTGGAAAAACTACTTGAACAGGGATTTTTTTTTTTCTTAATACATGCCAAGATTGTGTGGCTGTAAAAATAGAAACGAGTTAGAGACAAAAGGATGCTGACAAATACTTAACTAGGAGCACTATTTGTTTACTGCACTATACACCAAAGTCAATCATTATAAAGATTCACGATGGAAGTTGGTTCAATTGTGCCCAGACATCAAAGCTAGCTATCTGATGAGTTGCTGTGCCGTAGCTTGATCTATGTTTCTATCAAATATGTTAAGTATAAACTTCATTCATACTGGCCAGAGAAATACTGCACTACCCCTCCTCAAAAAAGTGCAACTTAATGCTTTAGGACTTATAAGGCTTGTTATAATGCTGCATGATGATTGAATATTGGCATTTTTCAGACGAAGGAGGAGGCAGTTAAGTCATCTACGTTTTAGTAAACCCATTTTGAAAAAAAAAATCCAGAAAGCAATAAAATCAATCAGCTCTGTCACACTACTTGCAATTTTCTCATTTGACGGTTTTTGAACTTTACTTGTTTTTTTTGTTTTTGTTTTTTTCCAAAAATCTGACCATGTATTCAGAAATGCCTCACTGCACACTACTTCGGCTACACAGGTAGGTAACACTTTAATCGTTTTGTTAAATCACAGCCACTTTGATTATGTTATGTTTCCGATGATATAAACATTGGAAGGCACAGTGGTAACATTGTAGCATTCTAACCTTGTACCTCTGAAAATCCCAGAATAGGGTCACAAATGCAACATTACAATTCAGACAAACTCTTTTTGCCATGTCTTGGTAATGCTGCTTGTAATATCTACACATGATGTGACTTTTAAGTCCTGTGTTCCCAAAAGACTGGAGAAACAACTTTCTACTTATTTATGAATGAGAAGCAACATCAGCATTTCATCCTGCACTACCCCTCCGGAAGCAGAGTTGGCACTACAGGTTACAATAACAAACCGGGGGAAGGGACAGAAATAAGACCAAAAAAAAAAAAAGAAAAAAGAAAAAAGAAAAAGAAAAGGAAAGAAAAAGAAAAAAAAATCCATATTTACAGTAAAATCTTTCTTTTAAAAAAGTTAATCAGTACTATTTTTTTACAGGAGAAAAAAGTCTGAAACAAATGAACAAAAGCTTACCATAGTCACTAAATTTTTAATATATATTTATATATATATATTTATATATATATTTGTCATAGGTCTATAAGATCCATCTGTTCCTCCTACCCTAAGGAATGGCTAATGTCATCACTTCGTTGTCATCAGGACGTTTGCTGGTTTTGTTACTAGGGCAGCCGAGCTTCCCCTATTCAATATCCAGTAATTATAAACACTAGCTGACTTGAATACCAACAAAAACGTTCATGTAGTTTTCTTCAGAAGTACACTTTTTCATTATTGCAAGTTTACAATTTTTTAAATTAAATATTTTTTTCAGACTTACAAATTAATTATATTTTTTTTTTTCCAAAAGAAGTTTAGGCACAAATGCATTGTTCCACAGTGTGGAAAGATTGCCGTTCAGTCTCTGGGCTGCGTCTCAGCCTGCACGTACTGCTTTGCACATTCTGAATGATATGTTAAAGACAGTTGTCCCTCTGTTGCTTGTCCCTCAAGTTGCACTTTTTTCTTTCTTTTTTTTTTTGTTTGTTTTTCTGTTTTTTGATAATCGGGAATGCTGAAACCTCTTGCGTCTGTGATTCGTAACTACTCAGACTTGTCTTATGTTACAAAAAAGGGGGTTAAGGAGAAGTGTTTATGTGGGTTTAAGATAATACAGCTGTTAAGGAAGTGGTCTCTTGTTTTAATGAAGCAATGTGGCAACTTGGACCTGAGAAAGGAAAAAGAGAGAGAAATTAATTATTATATTTATAATAAAGGAAGTAGTTTTTTTTTTTAATCTTTTTGCAAGAAAGAGGAATATCTGTTAATTTGGGTCAAATTAGACTTCTGTGCCTGATGCGCCGGTGAGAGTTATGAATGAATGATTTCAGAATGGCCGGAAACCAACTTGCCCTTTTACATCTGTCCCATGTGATTTGGTGCATCTCCCATTCCAGGGTGCGGGCCAGCCAGGGAGAGCGGGGGAGGCTCCGAGGACACCTTCTCTTCCTCTCTTCTTTTCAGACAAGCAGCTTTCGGGTTCAGATTCCTTTCTGTGGGGGATTAAAGCACAGGGCGTTTAGTTAATGCCAAGCTTTCTGACAGATGGCAGCAATGCATCCTTCTGCATGTTTGACCCTTTTTCTCAGTTTTTACATTACAGAAGGAAAGGAACAGTTAGTCCATGTGCACTATGGCGATTCTTTTGGTCAGTCACTAGTAAAAGTTGAACTGCATGGTGAATTTGTACAGTCACTCTACAGTGTAAAAAAGGCTGGTAAAGCCAATAAACTAAGCTCCAACTGCTTATAGTACATATGGAAAGTCACAATGTAGTCTTAGTTATAAGAGAATCCTATAACTTAATTACAGGAGAAAGGGATGCTGCTTTATTGATTTAGACACAGTCTGCAATTGAAACAATTATTGGGAATGATGCTCAAAAGTCTACTATTCTGCTACTACTCAAGGCTGGTGTGTCCACCTCGGCCCACTCCTGCTGCAAGCCCCCCAGGGGCTCTGCAAGGAGGCCGGCCTGCACTGACCTCGGACTTGCTGCTCCAGGCTGAGGATGACGGCCACGGCCTGGTGGAGGATCAGGAGCTTGGTCTGGGGCTTGTCACTCTTGAGGTGGAGCTGCACCATGCGGCCGAGCTCCTTGAAAGCCTCGTTGATGTCACGGACCCGCAGGCGCTCGCGGGCATTATTGGCCATCCTCCGCTCCTTCTCACGCTCCGCCTTCTGCTCTGGCGTCAGGTCCTCATCGTCATTATTGCTGTGGGACAAAAAGGGATGCGACATTTTCTAATGGTGTGGGGAAACAGACGGCGTTTAAATTACCTTGTTCTCTTCCAGAGTTTTCAAAGAACTTTTCCATCTCAAGCCATGTCCTTGGCAGAATTTTATATCAACTTGACCTTGGGATTGATTTAGATGGCTGTGATAGTCCTTAATACACAAGATATTTGGTTTCTCCAAGACATTAAAACCAAACCAAATAGGTGAGGATGCTCTACATTAAAGTGAGGTCTCAGAGTGTTTGCAGGGGACAAAAGGGGGAAACAAAGCTTTATAGATATAATTATACCCCACAAAGCAAGACTTTGCCAACTTAACGCTTAGCCTATGCTGCATGACCACACTTCAGAAAGACATTTATAACTAACATTTCTTTTAAAAACTTTCATACTGTGTGACATCTGAAACCTAGGGAAAACAAGTGACTGAAAAAAGATTTTGATAGGTCAAAATAAACACAAGGCAGCTTAACGGGAGTAAGAAGAAAGTCCTACATTTAAGATATCACAGCAATGGAGTGAAGACAGTGGGGCTTTTGCCCAGGTGTCATGACCTTGCTTGGAGGGTCTAGTCAATTCACTTACCCTACTTGAGTCTCATTTTCTCTATGTATTAAATATAAGGTTTGAAAAACATGATTTCTATGGTTGTTAATGTTATAGATGTTTATGGTTCCCAGAACAAGCTGGGGACACCTGAATTGATATCAGCTATACAAAATAACACAAAAGCTAACACCTACCGATTACAAATGACCATGACCTTGTTGTGAATCAAAAATGAAGCCAAAAGCTAATCTCTGAGGGTGATAACCAATATATTCTATGCTTCATAACAAAGGGATAGTTGGACCCAATATAGTCTGAAAAGATCAGATCAGTTCTGTCCATTTCTGGGTGTCACAGTGACAAATTAGAAACTTTTTAATGGAAGAAAATAGGATGATAAGCCATTTGGAAAGCATATCGTATGAGGAAGTTTTCATGGCAGCAGATTTCAAATATTTCACAGGCTATTGTAAAAAAAAGAGAGATATGGAAGATGTCTCAAGAAGGCAGAACAGAACAAAGAACAGATAATGCCTATTAATTAACATGAACAAGAAAATTTTGGGGATATGAAAGACATACAAAATGAAGTAAATGTCACTGAAAAGCAAGACTCCCCATTACAAAAAACAATCTGGGGGTGACAATTGGTAATGATGTTAGCCTAGAGATTAAATCATCAATCTATAGGACCATGAAGGTTAACCTTTACTTTAAAAGTTCACACATCTGAAATGTTCACAGAACAAAGATGATTAATTCCAACATTTCAGAGCTGGAAGACATGGGATATTTTCTAGTCAATGCAATGTACAGTTAATGAATGCTGGCTTAACATGTATGGCTGAGTTTCCATTCTGGAGAATCTCTGGGTAACTTCTGAATTGTAATAAGGACCGACTACACTTGAGAGGCTCTAATCAATCAAATATAGGAGTGATATTCTTGGGTGGCAAGTACACATTGCACATAAAGATGATGTATGTAGCCAAGAACACTTGGGTGAAGAGGGAAAGTTAGGGGGAGGAGGAAGACACTACAGAAAGGTGCTGTAAGACTTCTTCTCTCCATAGCTTAAATGCCTTTCCAGATGTCACTATCTGCCACAGGTGTGATAGTGAACTCAACTGAACCAGTAAGAAGAGGCCCTTTTCCTCTGCCTTCTCATCCTTTTCCCTT
Source organism: Daubentonia madagascariensis (assembly GCA_023783475.1). NCBI lineage: Eukaryota > Metazoa > Chordata > Mammalia > Primates > Daubentoniidae > Daubentonia > Daubentonia madagascariensis. The sequence continues at coordinate 15,240,177 of JAKFHU010000901.1, forward strand.
GCTCTGATTCCTCCTTCCCCCTCCCCCATGACCACTGCTGATGCCAAGGAAATCAAGGTTACCATTAATTCACTCCTATATTCCACTACATAAATAGGATGTAATAAGTCAAAGGGAACAAAGTCAAGTCTCTTCTGGGCCTGTCCTGATACTAAAAATCCGGGGAATATTTTTATACGTCAAAGATGTGCCATGTCTTACACAAAGGGGGACTGAAAATGGGAACTTGTCCTCCAAAGGTTTTCAGGCTAATAACTAATTAGAATTGGCTATTCACTTATAAATAAATTGGTTATACAAATAAACTGCCTAGATTTGAAAAGCATTGCCTAACAACACAGCTTTGGAGGCATACGTAAGTAAATGTCACAAGAGTGACCTTTTAAAATAGAAGCTTCTCAATAGCAAGTTAAAATGTTGTTCTGAAACTTCCAAGAATTAATATGCATAAGTTATGGCCACTAGTTAAATTACCAAGAACTGACTGCACTAACAGAGAAGCTGTAAAGGATGTGAAATCCCCTCCTTAGACTTTCTTGCCAATGTGGCCAAGAATCAGGAAGCTCTGTAATGTTAGTGGAAAGGGGTAAGCTAGAAGCATTCACATTTTTGGAACTTGTGGCAGGACATGTAATGTAATTCATCTCAATAACTTAAAGGCAACATGAAAAGGCAGCATGTTCTTCATTCCTAAAGGATACTAGATAAAACCTTGAGAACCACAGTCTTTAAAAAGGATGCTGTAGTATTAGTACAGTTAGTTTACTCTGCAAATAAAAACAACCCAAGGGAATTGAGGCAAAGTACATGGTGTCATGGTGTTCAAAAACCATCTGGTTACCAGATTAAAGCTCAAGGAGATAGATTTTAATTTAAAGATAGTGGATATTTTTTAAAAAAAATAACCAGAAGCTATTTTCCTACAGTTGTGTTTTCTGTAGAAAGTGGTAACCAGGAGGAAAAAACTAGCAATTTAGGTATTACTCTTATAAACATCAACATGTTTACGATAAAGCTGGGAAATCAGTATTTTTTTCACTTTAAAGGTAAGAAAAAGTAACAGTTGTACATATATCAATTGAGTATTTTAACATGGCTATGACCTCTTTTTAGAAATATTTTAGAAAAAAAATTTCTGATCAAATTTGTAGACCAGTATAGTTTTAAAATTAAACCATTTCCGCTTGAATCAGTTACAAATTGTTTTTAGTGTGTGTAGTTAGCATTGGGTCCAAATTCATAAACGCAAAGACATTTCAGGCTTCACTAGAGTACAAGTATCTTAAATGATACTTTTAGTACTTCTAGATTAGGCCTTTAATTTTATTTTCAGCTATAGATTTACCTGCCAGGAAAAAACTGAATAGTTTCTTCCTGTTCTGTTCACTTCATCAAAGTCCAATAAAGGAATTAAATGAAGCGACAGTATTATATACTGTTACCTAGATCTTGACCTAGTAATTGATTTGATATCCTTCTTGTCGTCATCTAATTTCTTGTCCTCGGAAGATTTCGTGTCTTGCAGATTCTCATCACCCTCGTCGTCGGATTTGATCTCAGAGCTGCCAGAGGAGACACTCTGCCCCTGTAGTCCTGGTGGCATGCCTATAGAAGAAAAGAAACCAGGTAACATGTCCACCAAAAACTCGATGCCTACACCCCAGATTGCAAAGCTGCCAGCTAGACAATTCATGCTGATGAACTGTGATCCTTCCGTCACTTTTTTCCTGCTATCTGGTGAAGTTTCAAAAATGCACCTGCAGAAACAAGTTTTCCCTGCATTGGCTCTAAGGTTAAATTCTATTTTGCAATCTTTTGGAGTAGATGGTAATTTCACTGTCTACAAAACATCAACTTAATTGCAATGAAAATCATAATCATGAAAATCATACACCTCAATGTTCTGATTAAGAACCCAAGTAAATATCAGCTATTATATTTTCTTCCATATGCAATGATTTAATAGAAAAATGTCCTTAAAATATAATTCCCAGGGAGTACGCTAAATATGTGCAGTCAAGACTTCAATAGATATCCTAATGATATTCTGAAATTAGGCTTCTCTTCTTCTCAAGGAGTAATCAGCATTTAAAAATGGTATATATGGAAGGCAGTTTGCTGCTCACTGAAGAAATTTCAAGCTTTATCATTTCTCAACTTTTCGAGATCACACTACCTTTTAAAACGTGACCCTAATGCAATAATTTATATCTAAGGTAGAAGCATGCATGTTGAGTATCTCCCTCTATTTGTAATCTGTGCATTCTAGAACCTTGTCACTCAAAATTTGGTCCATGGGCCAGGAGCATCCTTATTACTTGGGAGCCCATTAGAAATGCAGAATCCCAGGCCTACTGGATCAGAACCTACATTTTAGCAAGATCCTCAAGTTGTGCTTATGCATATTACAGTTTGAGAAGCACAGATCTAGGACAAAGAGAGCAAAACCAAAGGCTCTTTAAAAGAAAGGGCCACCAAATTATTACTCTTCAGACAAAAATGGGCAGGCACACCCACATATATAAGTAATACTCTGATTTGTATAATGTTTAACAGTTGAAATAATGCTTATATGTATTTGTGTGGTGGTGCCATCATTCTTATTTTAAATGTGAAGGTAATGAGATATTATTTAAGTGACTCCTAGTCAGCTGTCCAGCAGGCAGCACAGGGAGCCTAGGACCCAGGTCTTGTCCCTGCAGCACAACTTCCTGGGGTCACGAAAAGCTGCTCGTGGTCACCGTTATGAGGCGATCATTACGGGGCTGGATGACTCAAGAGTGAAAATCACCCAACCAAGTTCCATTTTTTAAATGTACCTACATTTCCTTCCATCTTAAACAACAAAAACAATTTCCTTCCTTCCTATTCATTTGGAAATATCATTTTCGGGCCACAGCTAACCACATTAGAGGACCTGAATGAGAAAAATGTGGAAATAGCTAAAATAAAATTTCCTCTCATCAGTCTGTTGCCTCATTCCCTGCTGAAATAGGACCAGGATTTCAGAGGATGTTTGAGGAAAACAGTTACTGAAGAAACACAATTAGCAGGCTAAGTTCCACATACTTTCCCATTTGCTTACCATTTTCGTACCAAATTTGATTCTTGGTTTTCTGCCAGTGCTTCCTGAGGGACGAACGCCAAGCAAGCTGGGGATCAACATTGGGTCTATTGGTGTTTAACAGAGGTCAGAAGTGCCCTTCTGAGGCACACCTACCTCTGTAGGGGTCCTGGGGTGGGTTCAGGTCAGGGGAAGTTGCAGACTGGACAGGAAGCTGTGGGACGGGAACCTGGTTTGGCAGAAGAGAATGGCTGCCTCTCAGGGCCACGCCATCTTCACGATGGGCCCCAACCTGAAAGGGTGAGAGGGACCACAGAGTTTATTTGGAACCAGAGGTGTGACAGCTATTTCCAGGGGCAGCAAGGACCCGATGAAAGAAAACTGGCCTTTGAAAAACAATCCTCCGAAATGCATTTCACTAGAGGGCGCTGAAGGACCACACATGCACCTATAATTCCCTGTGAAAACACTTAACACTCAGTAAGATGCCGTGCTGTACGTTCAGTGACAAATATGGCAGAGTATCTCAGGCAGGTAAAACGTCAAATTGTCTCCCAGGGTGCTGCAGTGGAGCGCACTGATTCGTACCCATCTGTCTTCTATCATGTCCGCCAACAGATCTGACAATTATCTTAATGCCCATATGCTTAATTGTGGGCTTCTCAATTCCCCCATTGCTATCGGAAATCCTACAGGAATTTCAATTTGGCATTCGACTTTCATTTCAGGGGATAAGATTCTCAGGCCTGCCATTTTTTTTTCCATAATGCCAGCTAAGCCTCTGACAGCGGAAGCTACAGCAGTATGGGACATAGCCCCTGCTCGGTACAAATATAATAAAATGTCACCTGGCTTTCCAAAACTGGCAGCCCATTCCAAATTAATGTTTACTGTATTTCATCAGCTGCTGAGTTCCAAATCCAAAGGGGGACCGTTTCTGCCAATGCCACCACACCGGAAAATGTACCAATAAAGGTTTTATTAAACACACCAGTAATGCCATCATTGCCATGCAAAGATGTTTGGACATTTTTCCATTTTTTTCCCCACTATTCTGATCCTAGAAAGACACCATATTGTGAACACTCTTTATACTTCCAAGAATAAAATTACAGAGTACAGCATGATTACTTGATTTGAAAAAAAAAATACCACTGAGCTTTTTATTTACTGCTACTACTACCTTCTCTAGGGTCCAGAGACATTGAACTTGTGGCAGCAATTTATAGCATGTGCCTTAAAGCAAAACCATTAAGCATTTGTAAACTAAGAGGATAAGTAGTTCATATTTTCCTTTGTATTTCTAGGTAGTTATTTTCTTAGCCTATTGTTAAGTGAGCATTTATGCAGGACAGTGGGGCCTAAAACTAAAAAATATTTTACTCATGCATTTATACTGCTATAAATCAAAGTTTAATTTTTCTAATCCAAAAATAATAAAATCACCAAGCAGAATCTTCACTCTTTTGCTACCAAAATGTTTTAAAAGAGTATTTCCAAAGAACACAAGAATCTGAACCAACAACAAATTCAGAGGACCAAAGCATGTGCTATTTAAAGGCAGCCAAGTATTAAGTATCACCTATACACACACACACACACACACACACACACATACGCTCCAAAACAACACACATAAAAATGAGTGAAGAGGATCACACAAATCATATTCACTGTGCAAATTCAAAATACAGCAAGAATAGTAAAAGACTTAAGTCTTATAAGCATCAGGGAATATAAATGAATGCTTTCACTGAGACATCTGGGGAGTCCAGTGCTATCTGCCACCCAGTGCCTGTGATGCAACACAGAACTTTCTGAATGGTGGTTGTTTAGCCTCTATGGAGGTACTTCAAATGTACTGAGACCCTGATTATCTCTCAAAGCAGCCATTACATTTTCACCACAAATTGGCCTCTTTGTAGATTCCACTCACTGGTCCTAGTTTCAACTGCTGGAGTCCCATGGTGCAAGTGCAGACCCTTTCCATACAGTCAACCGTGTAGCCACACCCCTCCTATCTTTCCGCTGGGGCTGGAGTCTACTCTCTTACAGGCAGACCATGCCCACCTGGGCCAACCACCATGCCAACCATTTCTCACTCACTCTTCCTATATATTTTTATTTTGATTCCCCAAAAGAGTGATAGCTGTTTTCCATTCAGGTTTTGATTTGTCATTTTTATATTTGTGCATTTAGAAGACTGATTCAATAGATGATTATCCTTTCAATCTAAGATGTCAACTTGTGAGCATGAATTTTACAGGACTTCATCAAATGGTATCTCTTTATGTCTGTCAATCAATGTAAACCTAAATAATTACCTTATTGCTGATTCATATTTATCAGTATTCCCAATGGATTTCACTTCTTGAATTTCCACAAAGAATAATTCTAAGTTGGAATCACTTAAGGTAACCACAGATTTGAGCATGGGGAAGATGCACATTCCTTCTATTTCAGAATCATTCTATTAACACTCTCAAGCCTTCTTTGTAGGTATCTGTGACATACTTAAGGTTAATATTTTGCTTTTCACTTAAAACACATTCAGTTATTGATCCTGAAATTTTTTTTCCCTCTAGAGCAGCAGTCCCCAACCTTTTTGGCACCAGGGACTGGTTTCGTGGAAGACAATTTTTCCATGGACCCAGGGAGAGGGGAATGCAGGGGGCGGGGTGGGGGGAGGGTGGTTTGGGGATGATTCAAGAGCATTACATTCATTGTGCGCTTTATTTATATTATTATTACATTGTAATATATAATGAAATAATTATACAACTCACCGTAATGCAGAATCTAATGCCACCGCTGATCTGACAGGAGGCAGAGCTCAGGCGGTGATTCGAGCGATGGGGAGTGGCTGTAAATACAGATGAAGCTTCGCTCGCTTCCCTGCCCGCCGCTCACCTCCTGCTGTGAGGCCTGGTTCCTAACAGGCCACTGACCAGTACTGGTCCACCGCCTGGGGGTTGGGGACCACAGCTCTAGAGCATATTGAGGTAAGTTCTCACAAGAGGAAAAAAGAACGCACAACCGATGACCTTTTTATTTTCTTTGCCTCAACTATTATGAAAGAGTGTATAACTGAGTGAAAAGAGTTCAATAATCATAGCTAACAACATCTAGATTCTTCTTTGTCTCGTCTTTTTCTTTTTCAAGAGACAGGGTCTTATTCCGTCATCCAGGATGGTCTTGAACTCCTGGCTTCAAGCAATCCTCCTGCCTCAGCCTCCCAAGGTCCTGGGATTACAGGCATGAGCCACCATGCATGACTTCAGATTCTAAATGCAACTGGATTATTTGTTAGCTGTATAACCATTGTAAATTACTCAAATGCAAAAAGAAGAAAATAACACTAAAAGTTACAGAGAATAAATCCCAGGTTTATTGTAAGGAATAGCAATAGTATATGCAAAACAATTGGCACATAATAGGTACATAATAATTACAGATACTATTATGTGTCTGAACTGAATATACTTGCATATTACATAAAAGTAACAGCCTATGAAGTTTAAGAACTCTCAAAACTCCAGCTACCTTCACTCACGGTCATCTTTGTGCTCTGTCTCTAGTTCTTATCCATGTGATTTCAAGTCTTTCTTCTGTACAATGACAGAAAAATCTTAAATATTATAAATATATTTGAAAATACAGTTGTTGCAATGATATTTTTGTCTGGATTTTAGACATGTATGTTACTTAACTTGCTCTATTTTCTATAGATCATCTTAGATCATCACAAATAGTATCAATCCTTTTCCATAAAGGAAGTTAGAGACAAAGTTCTCCTTGATGTCTTAAGGCCTCCTTTGTCACTATGTGTATTCCAGGTCACACGAATGACCTCTGATACGTCCAGATCCATGTGGTAATGAGCTTGATTCTCCAGGATCAATTCCATTGCCTGTGGCTGTGGAACAGCATTCCAATTTGAAGAATTAGCTTTGCTTTGCTTGTTTCCTTGGTCACAGACAGCATGTTCTAACCCTATTTACTTCTCTTTCAGAAACATTATTTCTGGTCACGTAAGAGACCAGAAAAGAAACACTGTGGATGGTCAGCACAAATCCATTGCTAAAATAATTCAGAAATAGAGTAACCAATACTGCCATCTGTATATATAAGGGTCAGGGATTTGTCCACTGTCATATAATAAATATATAATAATGTAACTAGGAAAAAGAAGATTCCTTCAATTTACAAATTAATTCTAAGTATGACACATGGCTCCTATTTATAGAAAATCCATACTTCATTAAAGCCCTATTTTGATAACATTTATCTACAGTTAAAAGCCAGCTGATAAAACAGTTAATTCTATTAATACTGATTGTAAATTTTTTGCAATCCTTACAAAGAGTCTTCTCATAGTCACATATAATGTAGTTTTAGATATATTTATGTTGAAAGTAAAAGATAAAAGTAAAATTTAAAAATTATTCCATAATTATTAATTGACTGATCAGAGAGTGTATTTATTAATTCAACAAACATTTTCTAATCTAGTCCATGCTTCCCACTTTGAGAGGTGTTGGGAACAGAGTGATGAATAACTCAGATATAGTCTCCATCCTCATGGAGCTTATAATGATCCTCTGGAAGATATCTGTGCATTGATCAACTTAGTGTGGTAGTTTGAACAGTGAGGAACAGAGACTTATTCAAGTTTACTAAAATAAAAGGAGATTTATCATAAAAATTTCTGTAACTTAGGTTTTGGGCCCTGAGAGCTCTTGGGACCTAAGGGCCCTCATTGCCTCTTCTGGGCCATTCAGTCTCTCTCCTCCCTCCGAGGGCACCTTGGCTTCTCTCTGGCTTTTGCCCCCTCAAAACTATAGGCTGGACTCTTCCTTCTTGGTGTTTCTTGGTACACTCTTTCAGGTTCTGTGCCTGCTGCTAACTCCCTCTCTGTCTTAGTATTTCTAAGTTCAGAATGCCAAGATCATCTGATGGTCCAGCTCATTTTAAAGCAGACATGGGTCAACTTATGAATGAGCCACCCTAGGATCGGGTGTTTTCCTGGCTCAGTGAGCCACAAAAGAAGAAGAGGAGACAAGACCATGGGGTCCAAACATGGCTGCCTTGGGCTGTGCCTTCCACAAGCCTGGCAAATCATTACTCATATAGGTACCTGCAAATATCTAAGTTACATGTGTCTTAGGTCAAGTTATATATTCAAATTCCAATACAGCTATTTAAATTCTCCTGTGTGAATTTATCATTGGGAATAATTAAATACCTTTAGATACACATTAATTCTTTTGAATCACATAAACACCATATAATCTTAAATAACCTTACTTTCCAAGGAAAGGATTGCTCTATTAGATGCACGTTTAAGTCACAGAACTTAGACTTTAAGGGCTAAGGGAAATCAGTTAAGCCAAATTCTTCATTTTACAAAGAAGAAAGCTAAGGCTGAGAATGCTTAAGTGACTTAGTCAATGTCTAGTTAGAGATCTAAGACAAATTTTGAACTCTGAAATAACACTGAACAATTTGATTGGGTATATATATATACACACCCACACACAGATACATACATACAGCAGATAGGAGGGAGTTAAAGAGCAAAAGGGGTTTAGTTCTTGGAGATTTTGTTTTAAAGCAGTGTGTGTGTAAAAATGTATACACACATATGTACACACAACGATGTACAAGCAGATTACATGCATATATAGATTATATAGAAATGAAAATCATTTTAGTTTTATGTTAGAGGAAAAAATCATAGTTCACCAACTCAGGGCAAGGCCAAGATGTCTAACTAAATTATAGAATTTAATATTTGCCACAACTCCTCCAACATAAACAGATTTAAAAGACATGCAGTTTTAAATTAGGTGGCTGTTGGCCAGGCTGTTTTTATATGGGGATACGTAGAGCACCTTGGTAAATATCTTTGTCCTCATCCTCAAGCTAACAACAAATACCACAAACAAAAAAGACATTCAATGTTTTTGCTCTCTTTGTTTCCAGGGAGTATTGTGAAAGTAATTATTCTGTTGTATTTAAGAGGCCTATTTCATGGATGGGAAAATGTATTAAATTTCATTTGGCAGTTATTCAATCCTAGTTAATGTTATCTCCAGAGATAACTGCTTCAAAACAGGCTTTCAGACCTCAGTTACTTCTATTCTACCATAATCCTTCTAAAAGAGTGTAGGATGGGAACTTTAGGAAACTTGTCATCAATTTTTAGACCAAGTGATAACGACACAAAGCAGGATATGCTATTATAAACATTTTGGTACATCAAAATAAAGTTTGTTATTAATGGCATTTTGCTTAGATTTTTTCTTTCGACATTGGTGTTTTTTAAAAAGAAAAATAACAAGAAAGTGGAAGAAAGAAAAGTCCTGGTAACTTTTACTTTTCTCTCTTGTTTTTCCATTAACACAAAAGAAAAGTTGATGGGCTTTCACTGTAATTAGAAACCCACTGATACAGAAAACAGTTTTGGTGTCTGAACTGTAATCTCCCCATGAAATATCAATTATACATGACAGTTGTAGAGTACTAGATTTCAGTTTCAATTATCTTGCCAGATCTCTGTAATATTAGAGGAGAGCAAACTTATTTTCTCAAAGGTGCAAAATACCTTTAAGTCCAAAAGTGCATCTTCTAAAGAGGTGGGAAGTGATCATGCAAACTTTTCTTAATGGCTCACAGATGGGAACTCAGAAGTTCATGAAATGGCAACAGTAGACAGATACCTCGAGGAACGATACCGGAGGCACAGAGACTCCAGAAAACAAGACCTTCCTCTACTAATCACCTCTTGTGGGAGAAAGACCTAACATCTGGGACACTCCAACCACAAATATAATTTCCGTATTCCTCAGTTTAAAAAATTATCAGACTCTTTTTTTAATTCATATGATTAAACATTTAAGAGACTTTTCACTAAAGTCGGATCTGGATTCAATTCTTTTGTTTGGATTTTAATTTGATTCTTAAAATGTTTATTGGGAGAAGATTTCATAACTGTCTTGACAGCACCTAATTTTTTTTTTTTCCGGGAATCTCACAGCTTCACTTATACTTTGCTTAAAATTTAAAGTAATTCCTTATTGTGCAACTCTTGGAGATTTATTTAATGCTTATTCTCCAGATAATAAAATAATTTTCAAGAGGATTTAAACATGATTTAAGTGATGCTGATCTTGGCAGTGTTTATCTATCATGTAATCAGATAGGCTGAAACTCCCCTGGACTGTCCACCAAAATGGTTAAAATGAATGATTCTGTGATACAGTTCAGGAAGATGCAAATGGGTGTAGGCTGACTTCAGTTCACCTTTCTTTTTCTAACTCATAAGTTCCATCTATTAAAACTGTTTCATTTCTCTCTTCTGTATCTCCACCCCCGTCTTCAATTCTCTACATCATTTTCCTACAGTGGAAACCATAACTGGGTGTGGTTCACCAACTGAGGACCACAGCAGGAGATTAACAGAGCCCATTCCTCCACCCTTTCCCTGCTCCAGGTAGCAGGCTAGTAAGTAGGTGGCACGGAACTAAAGTTAATCCATCCTAGTGAATCAAACCCATCTAGCACAGAGATTATGGTGAAGTCCTGGAATTACCTGTAAGCAGCTTCTTTTGTTCAGAGTGAAGAGAAAGACAATTGGACACTTGATGTGTACTTGGAATTCTGGATGCCTGATGTGCAGGCACATCTGTATTGAGTGCACACTCATGCCACACAACACACTCTGTACCCAGCCCAGATGGTCCATCCCTAGGGATTCACTACTGGCAACTGGCCCTTGTTTTTTAAATGCTCTTCCTATTATCCAAGTAACACATGCTTAATGTAAAATACTTGGAAAGAGAGTAGAAGTGTAAAGAAGCCTACCTAAATTAATGAACATTTCTTCCCCATCACTTTCTAAATACTCACCTTTTAAAATGCAATATTCTCCCCCCATCACTTGGTCCCTTGCATATTAAGGCTTCAGCATGACCGTTCCTTTGTTCTATGGATCAAGACTAAGATCTCTACCTTGTGCTGCTGCATCCTTTACTTGGATACCCGGGACCATTCCAGTTTGCTGGAATGGAATGCCCTTGGGATGCCTACAACACAAGACGAGTACAGCCTTTATAAATGGCGGCAAAACAAAACCATTGAAGTTTATTCCATCCACTATTAAATGATGCCCTTGAGTGTGTGCTAAGAGTGGTGTCTGTAATGAGCAGTCAGGGAAAGCCGTATCGAAGCCCAGCGAGGTGCTGAGAAAGTTTCCAGTTTCCAGTTTTTTAAATTCCTCAGTCTCAATTACCTACTCCTGGCCCCTCATCTGCTGGGTTCACTCCCCCATCACCAAGGCCTGAGCAAAGCTCTCCCTGTTGTGTCTACTGGGCTGGTTTCTCCTCATAACTGAACAAATGCTTCTCTTCTATCAAATCCCTCCCTCTGACCCTTCAGGACTGTGTGGGTCTCCAGAGCTCTGCACTTTCTCAGCACCTCGCTGGGCTTTGATACGGCTTTCCCTGACTGCTCATTACAGACACCACTCTTAGCACACTCAAGGGCATCATTTAATAGTGGATGGAATAAACTTCAATGGTTTTGTTTTGCCGCCATTTATAAAGGCCATACTCGTCTTGTGTTGTAGTCATCCCAAGGGCAGGAGACTAGGTGTAGGTCACTGCATAGGAGTGTAATATTACAATGTGCAATTAGATGCTTTCTAAATAGTAAATGATGACACAAATGGCATGGATCTGTGAGACCACATCTGAAAACTAAGACCTTTGATGTTGTCAAATATTTAGCATGTTTCTATCAAATAATAAAAATTCCATTTAATTCAACAAATGCCTTTCGAATGTCTACTATATATAAGGCACTATTTAGGCATTTGCAGGGAAAATAATAAAGGACAGATAAGTCTATTACTTTACAGGCACTTCTATTTTAATGGTGGGGTAATATGATTACTATATAAGGCAAAATAAGATGGATGTCATAAAAGCGTACGAAGTCATGGTAGGTTTTAAAGGATCATGAAGTCACATTCGTTTGGGCAACCAAGGACTACTTCAAGAAGAAGGTGGCATGTTAGGTTGTGAATGATGGGTAGAATTTTGATATAGATTACCTAAATATATATTTTAAAAACTGACATTTAACACTAAATAACATCCCAATGTTAAATGAAAATTTCCAATTTTATATCAATAAGTAGCATTATTAAAATACTGTGGGGGGTGTGTGTGTGTGTGTGATGAAGCAAGCAGATAAGGTCTGTGTATTAACATGCGTTTTCATATTGTCACACTACATATTTCTGAGAAAGGGCAGAATTTTTGTAAAGCCCTTTATAAACCTCAATGGCTTTGCTACAAAGTGAACAACACAGGGCATTTTGGCCACAAATGGTACCTCACTGTATGTGTGCATTATTGGCCCAAATGATTCACTCTTATTTAATTGCAACAAAGTCTTTCATCTCCCAGCTATACAATAATAGTTTCCATATGACCAGTGGCTCTGCTATAAATAAGATCAAAAGCAAAGAAAGGATTTAATAAAAGAAAATGGCATTAAGAGTAGCATTAAATCAGGAAAAAAAATACCAATATCCAATTCTTTTTTTTTTTAGTATAAAGCACCACAGAGTACTAAGCAGCTTCCCCAATATCTCATGAAAAGTCATTTTACAAGCAGTAGGCATATGCAAAATTCATTGCATATGCCTGAGAGTGACAAAGATTGAGTTGTGGGTGTGTGTATGTGAGGGGTAGGGGCACAATGCCCCATTTAGAGTTAGGCTGGAAAATAGGTAATAGGCCAAACAGCTAGTTTCACACTGTAAAGAGTACAAGGGGATGTGTCAATGGCAAACATCCATCCCTTTCTCTGTCCTTTTCTGTTCTATTCAATGGAGAAAGACTTTTTGGTAATCCAGAGTTTCTCAGAGAATCATAACATTGTTCAACTCTAGTACATGAGTCCTGAGAAAGGAAGTTTTTTTTGGCAATGCACAGGGACTTGATATGAAGAGCCAACTTCCCAAACAAATTTTCTTCTAGTTCTTAAAAAAAATTACAATGTTAATCTCTATTCCCGACTGGATAAACAGCTGCTAATAACCTCCAGCTCCCAAGGGAGGAGGGTTATTTCCTTTCATCTTCAGACTGGTGGATACCTGACGTGCACTAGACTTTAGTGATTCCACATGTTTCTTGCTGTATTTTTTTCAAAACTGCTTCAGTATGGGTCGTGCCAAGTCAGCTTTCTTTTCTTCCTTTCCCTTAGACTGCATCCAAAAACTCAGAAGACACAGTCAGTTATGGTACTACCTATTTGAAATAGAAGTTTTTACTGTTGGTGTGTTTAAAGAGGAAATTCAAGCACTTATAATCTCCAAAGGAGACTAGAGCCTCAGACCCTCATATGTGCAGCCAGGTGAGGGAAATGACCATTTTGATTTCTTTCACAGCGAGCTCATTATTCACTCAAGGGCTGACTACGTTCAAAGACACTCAATTTCTAATAGTATTGCTAATGCACTTACTTATTTATATGTGTCTGTGTCCTAAATAAAGGAGCAAACTTCAACACTTTTTCTTCTAATAGGAAGTGCCCTGCAGAAGATTACAGAGCCAGCCGGGCCCCAGAGTCTTCCTCACTTGTTCTCGAGCACCTGCTTTAATGGTGACCTCAGTTCCATATCTCAAGATTCAGACATTTAGCAAAACAGCTTTTTAAACAAAAACCAGCTGTTTCCCATCTAGACTACAGGGGGGAAATTTTGGGCAGCTTACAGAAACATTACCCAGAGACTACCATTCTCCAATAACTTTCACACACTTTCAGCTCCAAACGAGACCCGTCCGTGAGCAGAAGCTGGGGAGAAGGCAAACGCGAAATTAAAATGTGGAAACTCAATACTGTGGTTTTTGACAGTGTGTCCAATTAACTACTTTAAAATGAATGTGGCTATTGTATCAGGACAATACTTCCCCAAAGATGTCACTTAACTAATATCGGACAGATCTTTTGGTTAAACTCAACTTTATAGTTCTAAGATGATTTATGGATATAGAGGAAGCTATAATTACGCACAACTGTGAATGTCAACCAGTTAGGAAGAACCCTCAATGTTACAGAAAATGCAATGCTACAGCTTTTTTTCAGTTTTCATTTCTAAAGCTGCTTTGCCTAAACCTTCTTCTTATTACAAACCCATTTTACACTTCTGTTTTCTAAGCAATTAAGATACTTTTGATTTGAAAAATTTACAGCCACAATAGAAGTTAAAATAACACAACGGCCACAGAATTTGAAAAAATATAAAATGGCCAAGGCCTAATCTTGGCTTTTAAACAGTGCCAAGTTGCTCCAGTATTTTCTGTTTTGGTATGAATGACATAACTGAATTACTTCATGAGTTGCTACTTTAATTCCTAAGGGTGGAAAATTCCATGAGTTAACTTAATTTGGATGTAAAAAATATACATGAAAGCTCTCTCTTCCTGTGGACTCTCATGTGAAATATTCAAGCCAATTGCTGGAGCTGCTGTGCTGTGTGTGAAGGGCCTTGTCACCCAATGCAGCCTTGGCTGGCGACTGCAAGGCCTGGTATCTTTGGGCAATTTTCTTACTTACACTTGGGCACATAAAAGCCATTATTTTCTGTTTTTGTTTTTAAATCACATTTATTCTATGGCTCTGCAATGCCTTTTCTATCCTACCTCTAATTGTTGACATTCTACACAGACTTTAATATAAGCTCAATGACATCTTCTCCAGAAGATTTTCCTACCTGTTTGCACCCCTTCTTAGGTTATTTAACAGTTCTACCTTGCATTACAGTTAGACACATACCGGAATTATCACTCTACCAGGATAAAAGCCCTGTAAGATCAGAGACTTTCTCATACACATGTATGCATCCTGTACAGCATCTGAAGAACAGCAGATGCAGAATGAGTGAATGAACATTGTGTATTTTCTAATATATACAATATATACTCCCCTCCCCCCAAAAATCTACTTTCTTGAGAAAACAAAGGTAACGTTACATTTTTTAAAATGCAAAAGTTGTGCCTATTCCAAATTATGGATAGTTTGGAATTGTGTCCTTCTACCCAATAAAAGTTCAACTAAAAAAATGATGATTACTGTGCTATTAAAAGTGTCTGCCGGCTTTTCCCTCCATTATTTAAGAAGAAAACAATGAAAGAATATGATGAAGTTACAGGGTCTGTTTTAAAGATTTTTTTTTAATATTTGAAAAGTGGGGAAGACAACAAGGTTTCTGTTTTTTATTTATCTAAGGTTCATGGCTCCAGGATACTGAACACTAGAGAAATAGGATTTGTTTGTCCCAGGAGCAGAGAGAGCAGGGTTTAGGGGAGACATCCAGTGCAGACTATCTGTCTGTCTCGAGGTCATAGGGTCTGAATTTGAATAAAATATGTACTGGGAAGAAAGAAGGGGAAACACCTAATTTGGACCCACTGCTGTGAGACCTGGGCATGCATGGTAAGTGTCCTAACCACTTATCACAGGGGTTGCTGAACAGAGCTTAAATGGTCTCACTGCTATTGCTGTACTCAAAACCTTTTGACTTTTATTTAAATTAATACAGAAATATCAAATGGTGAGCTCAAGGATTCTGAAGTTATTATAACTAATCCGTAGTTAAGAGAACTTCTTCAAGTCCTTTTTCCTCTCTGTCCTTTCTTTAAGTTTTCTTAAAAAATAAAGTATGATATTGATATAGATCAAAACATTCAGTTGAGGTTACTAATCTTCTTTCAGAAATATTTGATAGTTGGGGAGATTAGGAGAGATAGTAGAACACTAGAGATAGGCAAATATTCTAATTTTAAAAACATATATAGCAGCTATTGAGAAATGATGTTGACGGCTAAGATCCTGGGTGAAATTCTACAATAGGTTATTTAAAAGACAGTTTTGAAGTGCTCTGAAACAGAGGCAGTGGCCTCTCAAACTCAGTTTGCTTCCACCAAGAACAAGTCTTTTTGGACAAACCATTTTCTCATTCACAGGAGTGCTGCACGCCTGGTCTCCTGTGACAATGCTATGGACGACATGAGAGAGGCGCCTGCCTGAGAGTACAATGAGGGGGCTGAGAACTGATTGAGAGATTAAACTCAAAGAGCAGAGGACACCAGAAGTATAGAGAGAATGTCTGGAACTTTGAGTCTCATGGCCTTCTGGTCTGTGTCCTCCTCTGGTCAACATTTTTATCAGCGGCTTCGATTTCAGCATTAACGACACCCATCACACCTGCCAACAACAGAGTTGGCAGAGTATGGGACTGAATGAGGACCTCGAGTAAGCTTTCAGATTGAAAACAGACTGAGACTGCAATAGGAAATCAGACGGGTTATGTGAAGTTTTGTACAAGTGTAACAAAAGGTGTACAAGGAGAGTTGGGAGACATGTGGCTTATGGATTTCAGCTGATTAGAAATTTAATATATGTCAGCAGGATGATGAAGGCATCAAAATTAGCAAATAGGATTTTATTAGGTGGCCCCTTTGTGAATACGTATGTTTTGAATGGGGGAAGTGATAGATCCACCCTAGTCCATGCTGATAATTCTTTGAGCACTGTGTTCAGTGTGAGATTCTATACGATAAAAGTTGTTGAGTGTGGGGTGAAACATCCTTGATAAACTAGGGAGGATACACTAGAAAGTCATGGAGCTCATGACAGGAAGTCAAAACTTTTTTTTTTAAGTTAAATATTTGAAGATACAGATCTTTAGTCTAGAGGAAAAACATCGAATAGGCTGTCCTCAAATAACTGAAGGTTTCTCAAGTGTTTGTTGGGTTGGATTGGGGGCAATTTTATTGGGCAGAAAAATAAGGACTGCACAGAGAAGCAAATTTGGGCTGGACAGAGGCAGGATTTTCAAACATTTGATGGAAACGGCCTCTGCGAGCATTTGGAGCTACTCACCCCTGGAGGATGGAGGAAGGCGGCTGATCGAGGCTTGTTGGCTGCTTGGCAGGGAATCAGAGGGAGATTTGGGTGGAAATGATCTCTAAGGTCCCTGAGAGTCTATGGTGATAACTGCTTAGAAATGAAGCATGCGCTCAAATATACAAAGAATTTTACGGAATCAAAATCTGGGAAAGCCCAAGAGGAGCAAGATCAAAGATGATAATGCCTCTGTTGATCATATCTTTGTTGAAGAGGCCCACACAGAAACAATTTTCTGACTCCTGCTACTCCCATGACTACATACCAGTAAATGCGACATCACATCAATGCCCACTACCCTCTCTTGTTGCCAAATATTATTGGCAGGGCTAAACAGCAACTTGTTGCAAGGAACCCAGGGGCAGCAGAAGAGTTTTCTGGGATTTCATTAGTAAAGTCAGAGTAACAGAATGATTTTTGTTTTTGTTTTTTGAGACAGAGCCTCATTCTGATGCCCGGGCTAGGGTGCTATGGTGTCAGCCTAGCTCACAGCAACCTCAAACTCATGGGCTCAAGCAATCCTCCTGCCTCAGCCTCCTGAGTAGCTGGTACTACTGGCGTGCACCACCATGCCTAGCTAATTTTTTTTTTTTTCTATTTTTAGTAGAGACGGGGTCTTGCTCTTGCTCAGGCTGGTCTCAAACTCCTGACCTCAAACAATCCTCCCACCTGGGCCTCCCAAAGTGTTAGGATTACAGGCGTGAGCCACAGAATGGTATTTAATACCACTCACAGTTTTGAAATGGTTATGGTATTAGGGTAAAGAGGAAGTCTGTTGTGGCAGTGTGGGATATAGTGCAAAAGAGCGTTGGTCTAGCTGCTGGTTTGTCTGGTTTCTAATGGCCTACCTGGCCATTAACTAGTGAGAACTCATGGTTGGGTCATATCCCCTTCCTGGCTGAGGCCTCAGTCTTCACTCACCAGCAAAACAAGGGAAATGGGCTAACTGACTTCTGGGGTGCTTACAGAATCTAAAATTCGGTGGTCTGGACTCTATGCAAACAAAACTAATTTAAGTTGTTTGTCTTGTGAAGCCCTAAGAGGTAAAAGTTTTCATATATTTAATGTCAGTTAAATAAAAAGATGTTTCTTCACCTAATGAATGTTCTTCAGACAAATTCTATTTAATCCAAAGTAAAATTTAAAATGTTATTGAAAAGAGAAAAACTGGGCTAAGATGGGCTTATACCGGTGGTTTCTGAAGTGCGTTCCACACCCCCTCCTGGGGGAGTCTAGAGGAATGCCGTGGAGGACAGCTGTGGGGGTGGGTTTAATAGGTTCCCCCATCCCTAAGTCAACTACAGCAGTTTCTCTTAGAAGATCACTGCTCCTCCACCAAGCGACCATATGATCTTTCTCTCCTGGATACGAAAGCTGGGCCCCTGTTCTCTTATGGGGCCTAGTAGGTTGGTATGCAACAAATTGTTCCCTCCAGGTCTGTGAATCTCTTGCCAGCAGAGACCATGTCTTAATATAGAGCCTGCACTTGGTAACCACTGATAAATGTTACTGAAATCAACGAATAGCCTTTAAACATAGAAGATCTATAAACCACACTAATATTACATATTAATAGTATAGGGGATTTTCATTTCAATGATCCCATCATTGCTGACTCTACTAACAAATAACCAGGAGCACAAACAGAGTCACATGAAGACATTTTATGTGGGTTTTGTCCTTATGCAGGTAAAAGAAGAGGTTAGGTCATTTGAAAGTCTTCCTTTCAGTTCTCATCTATGGATCTGAATACTGAATGAATAACAGACAGAATTGTATTTGGAAAATTGTCATTTCAATAATTTATAAGAAATCTAATAATTTAATATCAGGATTAACCATGGAGGTATCTGAGGCATAGAGGGGGTTATATTTGGTAAAAGTTTCTAACTAGGCTAGTGACAAGCCTGGCTATTTCCTTATTCTCCCACATTCAGAGATTTCTGCTTTAATTCTATTCAAAAAGTACACAGTTACGGTAAGAAAAATAACTTAATAATTTAAAATTTATTACCTCAAGGATCCTACAGGAACAGTTCACACCTCTTGGCCACTTAGCACAAATATGTTGATTTGAGAATTAGTGTATAGACACTGTGGGTTTTAATCTGAGTATGCTACCACATTGTAGGAAAAGTTCTCTATTCTACATTTGGGAAAAGAGCTTCTCTGGGAACTGAGCCATGGAATACCTGGAAACTTCTTTTGCCAACCATCACTTACCAAGGCTGGAAAATCACAAGCTCCCAGCACCTAAAATTAGTTCTCGAAAGGTGTACTCATAGATAATCTTGGGAGAGTATGCATGGTAGTAAAAGAGAGCACTGAATTTGGAGTTGATGTACCAGAGATTAAATCTATCTGCATGACTCAAGACTAACTGCTCAAATTTCCTAAGACTCATCTTACCAACACCTAAAATGGCCACTATTATCCTCACTGGGCTCTCGTGAAGACTAGCTAAGATGATGTATAGAGAGCACCTAGCAAAGGGCCTGGCAACTTGTCAGGCTCTCAGAAGATGTTCGTTTCTTTTCTTCCCTTTTGATTGATGATCTATTTACTGGGACAGAAACAAAATATAATATGTGGGGCTCAAGGAATTTACAACAGCGGGTAAGGCAGAAGTCATACCTATAAAAGGTGCATACCTATATATAGTTGGGAAAGATAAATATCTAGAAATGGTATGATTCATAGTGCTATGAGAGTAAAGAAGAAAATGACTCTAGTGGGTGCGGGCTGCATGGGAAGGCTTCCTGGAAGAGGAAGAATTTGAGTCAGTACTTTGAGAATGGGTGGGAAGTAGATGGACAGAGATAAGCAGATAGGGCCAGCCAAGCCAGATAGATATAGAAGAAGTACCTGACAAGAATGTACAGGGCAAATTCTGGTAATATGCAGAGACTGGTCTTGCTGGCAAACTTTTTGCATATTGGAATAGCTAAACATAAGGCTTTTGGTAAATGGTAATGGATCTTAAATGTTGGGCTAAGGAACTAGTCTTTATCTTGTAATGGAAAGCCAGGGAAGGTTTTCGAGCAGGAAAGGAGCATGGCCAAATAATATCATCTAGAAAGCTTGCAAGTATACAACATTCACTCTAGTGTTATGAGCCATGCCACTGTGAAAAAAATCCCTTTCATTATACTAATACTTAGTAAATCACTGAAGACCTACTTCAGAACTCCAAGGAAAACATTTTATGAATCAAAAGCTAAGTACAATATGTTAGCAATTAAATGAGATAACATAACAGCCGAGGCAGAACCACAGTTTTCCCCACCACGATTTTCAAGCTGCTGCAGAAAGAAATGCTTATATCATCTTCCAAGTTATCAAGCCATTTTGTTTTGATTTTCAGAAGGCGGGGAGAGAGGAAACGAGCAGAGTACGGAGGTCAACAGGATTCAAAGCTGTCTATTCTTTAATCAGAAGGAATTATTAACGAGAGTTAGGAAGGAGATTTGCTCAAAACAAAATTGGGACTGGGATGAGTTTCAAGTTACTGCAACTTGCTTCCACTCCAGAACAACAAACGAAGGTGTGTAGTTGGGAATCAGACTCTCACCACTGCTTTCTGCCGAGGTTTCCGGTGCATACCTCCCACGGCTACTTTATTTACTGCAGCTGGCCAAAGCTTTATAGCCTGTTTCGTGTATTAAAATTCAAATGTGGAAAACATTACCAGTATCCTCCTTGAATTTTTTTTTTGTTGTTGGGGGGTAGGGAGGTTGGGTTTTTTTTTTCCTTCCCCTTAAACTTCCTTTTTATTGTGGAATGTATCAGACGGTCAAAGGCTAACTTCAGACTGACTAAATTCAGAAACTATTTCCTTTGTTCTTATGTTTTTGTTTTAAAATTCATACCAGTTTGCACAGCAAAGATATGCCAATCCAATCTCTTTCACACACATTAGCGTTTCAGGCTGAGGAGTTCAGATCGTGGGGACGTGTGGAATGGTTTTCAGGAAGAAAGGAGAAAGGTTGTAAAACCCCATTTGGTTCAAAGGGCAGCAGGTTGCTGACGTGCCACATCTTTGGAGTTAAGCTATGATCTGGTTGGCTCTGTGGCTGTCCTTGATTGAATATTAAATGTCTCCAGAGGAGAGAACAGGAACTTTTCTCCATCAGCAAAACTGGTGGCTTTATTGCTTCTGTATAGTTTTTTCCAAAATCAAATCAAAGAAGTTTCTGTGTAATATTGGCTAATTATTTCCCTTTTTCTACTGTTCTATTCAATCTTCTCCCTTTCCCTTCCAGCAGGGTCAGTCCAACTTCCCCCGTCCAAAAATAATTCTAGTCTTTTCCTCCCATTCCACCTCTGAATCAGATTCAAAGAAGAGGCAATTCAAAGGTCAAATAGTTGCAAAAAGTATCTATGTATAGTTTAATATTTTAAAGAACCACTTAACCTACATCTGGTATTTAAGAACAAACTTCACATATTTATGGAAAAGACTGTCTCTGAAGCAATGCCCTGAGTGCATGTTACATCCGTTTAACATATGCAAAACGAACACAGCTACAGAAATTAAACTATTTTTCTCTTGATTGAGAGCAGATATACAGAAATGGTTATAAGTCACAGATCTGGCTTTCAATAAAGCCAGATTTCTTAATTAAAAGCAGTATTGTTTAAACATTGTAGTTTAAAAAAAAGAGCTGTACAAACGAAAATCTCATATTATATGCATCCCAAGTGTATTTAACACATTACCTGAGGCTAAGCTAAATTAAAATCTAGACTTTCCTTTTGTCAACTCTTAGCAACTGCCACGCATAGACAAATAATTTTTATTCAATGATGAATTTTTAGGGTAGAGGTCAAAGAAAAGAAAAAAAAGAAAAAAAGATTTAGTTTTGGCATTCAAAAATATCTTTCCACATTTTAGAAGAGAGTTCATTGCTTCTATTTATAAATCAGTATTTTTGGTTTCAAATTGGTTGCAGGTTTCAATATTATATCATTCAGAATGGTACTCTTAATCTTAGTCTTTTTTTAAGAGAAATTGAAAGGAAGACGGAAGAATACTATTGAGCAAGAACTTAAAAGAACTTCATAATAATTTGCACTTATTTTGCATTTCCTTTTGGAATCACCTTTAAACAAGACATGCTACAGTGATAATGAAAAACAGACTTTCATCCAAGCAACTTGAAAGAGCCTCAGGGACAAAATAGGACACTAAGGTGTTCGGTGATCAGGCAGGAGTTTGTAAGGAGCAGAATTACACAGAATCACTGATAAAGTTAAATTTCTACCCATTTGGTCACCTCTTTAATTGTCATCACTTAATATTTTGTTAAGAAGATTCTCTGAATCTTCGTCATCATCCAAAAAAAGAATGCTCTCCAAAATCCTTTCAAAAGTAATGAGCAAAACTGAAATTCTAATTGTAATATGGACAAATCTGCTTAAATACTATTCAAATATAGACTTATTCATAAACAGGTAGTAGTAAAGCTACTCTATACAGCAAATTACACAGTCCCACACTGTGTATTTACACCAAAAAATACACCATATATTTCTATCTACTATACTCAGCATTGAAAGACATTATTTTGGTTTCTTCAAAAAAAAATACAATCCATTCATATTTCAAATACTAGCAATGTAACATGAACTTAAGTTGTGTCCTTTGGTCAATGTCACGAAGATAAATAATTTCAAACACCAGCAATGACCCAGCAATTCACTCCTTAATGGAAACGTGTGTTTACACAAAAATTTGTACATGAATGTTTACAGAAGCATTATTCATAATAGCCACAGAATAGAAACAACCCAAGTGTCCATCACCTGAATGGATAAATTTAATGTGGTATATCCATACAATGGAATATTATATGACAATAAAAATGAATGAAGCTCTAATGCTCATGGATTAACTTTGGGTGCATTGTGTATTAAGTGAATTATATCTCAACAAAGCTGTTTAAAAAAAAAAAGCCAGCAGTAGTATTTATACCTGAAATTCTAATTCCATATGATAACTATAGAGTCTACAAATGTAGTCACTTACCATGAGCGAATGTCTGTTGGCTGAAAGAAGGCCAGTTCCATACCCTGAGCCCAGACCACCCATGGCTCCATTATGAGAAGGTCCAATGATTCCGTGCATGTCCCCATGACCACCAGGCATAGCTGTGGATGGGCCCACTGCATGATTCCGGAGAACATGAATAGCATCATCCAGTCTTTCTAAACGATCTTCAATTCGGCTTTGCTGTTGGTTAACAAATGATGTCAAATTTGATTTAGTTTGAAATGCGTACCTAAATTATATCAGTAAAACTTTAGTTGACAAAAACCACACTTCGAGTTTCTAAATATATGTTTCCAATAAAGTATATTTCCTTAAAACAATAATAAAAATAAACAGTATTGTTCCTAGACACCTGGTGGAAAATGTTAATATTAAAATTATAGTATTATATTTCATGAACAAAGTAAATTTGATAATTCTTCTAGGACATTATAGTGTACATATGCTATACTGTACTGCATTTGCTTGAAAGAGAATTTAGATTTACTTTAGAAGACAAAAACATTTGTTGAATTTAAGGAACATTCTGGCAAGCATTAGGTTAAAGAGCTTAAAAAATTAACAATAGAAAGATGATCTATTTATAGTCTCCCAGTTAAATTATTTTCTTGAAAGTATATTTCTTTTGTTTCCCCTGTGGCATGTGATACATAAGTATCAAGTCAGAGACAGGTAAAAGCATAAGACTATAATTTCTTGCTGAGTTTTTTACCTGTGTTTCTTGCTTTCTATCTGTCATCAATACTAGCTTTTGTGTGTCTATGTGTGTGTGTGTAAGGGCCTCAAAATGGTAACTGAAAAAAAATTTTTTTAAATTCTTTATGAGACTTCAAGACTGAATAATTACAAAGACTTGAATCAGTTGTTCACTGAGGGCTTCTAATTGATTTCAAAGCCTCTACTCTGATATAGAATTCACTACCTTATACAATTAAAAACCACCTAACCTTTTTTTTATCCTCGCCACTGGGATCCAAGTCTTTGGCAACTAGACAGGCCGATACTACAGTTTTGGTGAGGAAAAAGGACATGTAGATATGTATTCATTTTTTTCATTGTGATCAAGAATGATGTCAATTACTACTCTCCAGGGTGCTCTTTAAAATATACCATCTCATTGGAACCTCATTCCTCATGCGGACAGCAGGCAGGGAAGACATTATTATCTCTTCCATATAGATGTGAAAATGAGACTCCAAGAAATCAAGTGAATTAATTACTCAGTGTCACACTGCCAGGAAATGGTAAAGTCAGGATTGGAATCCAGGTCTTTTGACTTTAAATCTAGTGCCTCTTTGTACTAGATCTTGCTACAATCTACTTTGATTTCTAATGGGCTGTGCAAACAGATGTACCAGCTCTAGTGCATGAGAAAAATAATTTCTAATTATTCTATACTGACAGGAAGAATGTGTGTCTAATACAGTTAGTCCATAGTATGGTGCATTTTGATTTGGTGGGTTTGGGAGTTAAACAACCTCCCTAGACTGCTAGCTTTGCTACTTATTTGACCTTGGAAAAGTTACTAAGCTTCTTTGAGTGTATGCTTTTTAATTTATAAAAATGGGAATGACAATATATATTTCTAAGTATAAATATAAGCATGAAAAGAAGTCATACATGTGACTACCATACTTTCTGGCTCACAGCTTTCTGGTGGAGAGAGAAGTTTCTGCTTGTGAATCCCCTCTTGAGTGTTCAGAATTCAAAGAGAATTGAAGCTGTAGTCCACAACTGCAAACCTAGTAAGTATTTATGGTTCTATAGTCGGCCAAAGCCTGGTTTTGAATAACCGATGGAGGTAAACACAAGAACAACCATGGGCTATTTGGATGTGGTCTGCAGATGAATTGGGCTGGGTTGTACGTGTGTGTGTCACTGTGTGGTTGCCTTTATTGGCTAAAACGCACAGCTGGGTGATTCACACACTACAACAAGGAAGACCATAACAACGGAGAAAAATCTACCTTTGTATTTTCATTTTTAGATTTTCCTTAAAGAATAAGCCAAAAGGGAAGAAAGGAAACCCTGAATCGCTGGCAAGAAAACATTAAGTTAGATAGATATATCTATGCCTTCTTTCAGTTTTCATCTCAAAATATGGAGGAAAAAAGGAAAACTCAACCCTGAAGGACTAAAAGGCTTTTCCCTCTCACTGCTACTCCTCCCTGTTTGATTCACGTACAGACTAAATACTGCATAAACCAGTGTTGTTTCTCGCATATTTCTGGCCTCATCCATCATGAGTAGAGAAAGACTAAAGTGTCAGACACTGAATCATCATGTGAGTATTTATATTAATTATGCCCACGGACATTTTCAGCTATTCCCTCTTAGAATAGTAGGCATTTTTTTTACTACCAATGATATTACTGGATTTCTATGAGGTTCAAAGTGAATGAGGAAATAAACAGTAGACTCTTTATTCAGAGGTCAAGAGGAAACTTCCTATAAACCCGTTATCCTGGAAAGCAAAGCAGAAGTATGCAGAACCAAATGTTCCAACCGTGCAGCCTGGCTGGACCTCCAGCACTCTGGTATCAGGAAAGTGACTTCATTCTTGACAGGGATCTTTCCCAAAGATGGGGAGGAGGCCGTTATCCTTCCAGGATTTTTAATCTCTTATCTGGTCCTAGATATTTAGAGCCCTGGGGGCTTCTACTGTAGTGGCATCTGGGTTACAATCCATAAACAGGAACAAGCATAGTTAATAACTCTGGCTTCAACCAAGCTTGCATGCGTAACGTTGACCTTAAGTTACAATTAGCAAAAATAAGAATCTTGGAGAATGAAGTAGACTTCAAAAGAAAAGCATGATCTGAAAATGGGTAGAGCAGAGTGAGCAGATGAGACATACCAAAGAGTGTAAGGGTCCTTCATAATTGGGAGATGATGAGGCCTGTCCTCCATTTCTAGACCAAACAGCTGTGCCTGCTGATATTAAAATGGGAATTACAATTAGATCTACGGAAACCTAAAAATAAACTTATCAATATTCTAAATAGTCCTTTTACAAATAGCAATGATGATTTTCATTTAAACAGTCAGGTAAATGCGTATAAACTTCCCATACAAGAATTCTGGAGCAAGGAAAATATTTTAAATGTAAAACATGTAGACTTTACACAGACTCAAAATTCCCTCAGTCTGCCTCCTAAAAGGGAACATTTAACTGATTCTGAATTTTTAGCAAGAAGAGTTCCTACTGAAGGAAAACTATCATTATAGAGTCAAGGTACTTTTAAAAGAGTACAAAGGAGGGGTTTTGTTGGACCTTTATGCAAGGCCAGTTTATGTTAAACCAAAATTCTCTCACCAATGGAAAATAGCTTTGCTGCTTGTTTTAAAAATCATCTTTAAGAAAAGATAAGCCTTCAAAAACTTTTTAAGAAAGTAAGATTAGTTAGCAGCTATCCACTAAGACAGAAGTTTTAAAACTCAATATAACAGTAACAACTAAGAAGTTTCTTCTGAAGAAAATAATTTTTTTATGATTCACTAAACTTGAAGGTATAAAAAGATTCCTGTGAGAATACATATTGCATGTCTAACCTACAAAATAAAAACTGCTTTTAAATTTAAAATAATTTAGTGTAGAAAACTTAGAAAATACATAATTCAAAAAAGGAACAAATAATAGCTATGATCTCACTGAAGTCTCATGCCTCGACACTGTTAGCACTTTTAAAATCCATTCTTCCTGTCTTTTCTGGGCATGCATGTGTATTTTTATGCTAAATAAAAATAGAATATTTTGTTCAATTACTTTTCTTGACAGAATTTGGACAGAGCCGTCGGTGTGAAAATAGCAATCTGTCCCCGTATTTGCATCTTCATAAAAGTTCTTTCTTCCTAACATGTGGTCTTCCATGATGCATTACCAGGACCCAAAAAGTGGCATCTCTAGCCTTGTTTCTGTGCCTTTGACCTAGAGCACGCTGCTCAGGTTGAGAGTATTTGTGGTGTCTTCCTGAACAACTGTGCATCTTAACTTTCCTCTCCCACAATTAACCTAGAAGTGGACTTGCAGATTCTCAGCCAAGCTCTGATATTACTACTGGCGTAACCTCAGCAAATCATGCACCTTTTTTGGGCCTCAATACACTCATCTGTAAAATCAAGGCATTAGACTACATTAGTTGTTCTCAAACTTTATTAGGCCACAGAACATTTTTTTTCCAAATTAGAAAACAGATGAAATTAGAGCTGCTTTGTTTGAAATGGGGAACTTGGAGTTCCACCTGCTCTATCCCTTGTCTCAAAAGGGGGCATTGACACTTGAGATCATTTTTCAGAGCCTAAGAATCTGGTACTGAACCAGGAGAATACAATAGTGAACTTTACTTTCCATTTCCATCATGGGAAATATTTCATTATCCTCTTAGAATCATCTCAATTTTTTCCCAGTATCAACCTGGTCTCTCTGGACATGGACTTCAGGATCTAGCTACTACTCTCTCTATTCTGTGGCCCTCCCATATCACGGAGGCTTGGAAAAGGCTGCTATTAAATACCACCTAAGTCATGGCCATTGCTTCTGAAAGTTTTGCAGCAATCCGAAATCTGCCATTCTCTAGTAAGGAACCCAGTTTATACCAGGCCATGTAAGCGCTGCATGCAAGGAATAACAGAGGGTTTGAGGAGGCAACATTTAGGCAGGTATAAATTACAGTAAAATCAGGTTTCAATCAGGCACAGATGTTATTTAGGCTTTTTTTTTTTTTTTTTTTTTTTAAGAAGCCACCTCTCCTCCTTCCATAGAGCAGAGAAATATGCAGCAGGTAAATAGAAGCATTTATATTGGAAGGAAAATGAGTCTATTAAATGGACTTCTAAAAAGTGAAATGATTTACTGACATAATTCTACAACTTATAATTATTCATTTTGAAGCCATAGGTCATGCTGATCTGTTATATTTTAGAGTAAAACATCCCCTTTACTTCATATAATTATTTCACAATTTACTTACAAAATTATAGTTTTCCCCAAACATTCCAATGGCATGTACTTTAAAGAGGGAATTCAGAAAGTCTAAAATTCCTGCAGGAAATGTCCCATTTAAATAGTCTATATCAGATGACTATATATTCTATATTCATATTCATGATTACATTAACTAAGTTGATTCATCTGAGATGTTTTATTGGAATCTATTTTTCTGCTGTTGGGTGTCTTCTGCAGAGCTAAGAAAAGATTAAGAAATATGTGTGCCATGTGCCTGTGTATTCTAAAAAGACCATTTAATTTTTAAGAAAAGGTTTGGACATAAATGACTGTACTGTTATATGGTAATCTGTGTCTCCCACCCCTTTTGATTTGTCTATTTAGGAATGTTATGTTTTGGGATTTTGGAGGGAGTGAGTTTCCACCTATTAGAGCAGGAGGTATAAGGGGGAAATCATTGTTATAAACTATTACCATGATGAAATGACATTTAAAATATACTACCTGAGAGAGAGGGAGGAGAGCCAACAGGAGTTGAAGGGTTTGATGAAAAGCTGTTGTTAGTGTGATCTGGAGAATAGATCTTAAAACAGTGGGGAGAAAAAAAAAAAAAACCCTCATTCATTCAGAATAAACAATGAACAATTTCTAAACTACAAAGTTGTCAATGCAATTCATCTAAAACTTACAAGTTATAAAATACATGTAACAATCAACTACAGTATAAATATTCTTAAATGAAACACTTAACAATTTTTCAAAAGAAGAATTACTGCTGTGGTATGGGATGGTGGGAAAAGAACTGGGCTGGGGTTAGCAGACTTCAGTTCTAATCCTTTTCCTACCAATAGCCGGCTGTGTGGCTAAGGGCAAGCCAAGGAGATATCCCAAACTTCCCTTTCCTCTTCCACAAAATGAGAGCTTGGGTAGTATCATTTTTCTTTTCCAACTCCTTTGCTATGATTAAGGCAATTGATTCCATGGCATGAGAAGGCCCACATTAAATAATAACTTTCACTTAGAGCACAATGTTAATATAGGTTGAACTTTTTTTATGTTCCCAAACGGTAAGGAAAAACCAAGTGAAGAGACAAAATCTTAGAGAAACAAATCTCCACCTATATTTGTAAATGACTATGTTTAGCTTTTGAAGAAAATACCAGATATACTCCTTCAGACAAATCAGGTATGCCATTTTTTCACTAGGAAACATGAAAGAAATGTTCAATTCTAGCTTCCCGGCAGTGGGTGGGCAAAGTAGAGAAGCTGAGTGCCCCAGGTGCCAATTATGTGACAATTCCTCACGGATGTCAGTTATTGTCAGTTTTTTTTCCCCCCAAATGCCTTTTCCAAAGTGTTTTAGAACTGTCCCTTGCAAAGTCAGACTTCGTTGGCCAATGAGCACCCATACTACTTTAGAGAAAAATAAGAAATCAAGACAGAAAATCTGTAAACCTAAAGGCCAGGAGAATATCCCCACATCCATAACAGAGTGCAGCTTAGTATCACTGTGAGAAGACAAGACGAAAGAGACTATCCATACACTGGAAGCTTCAGAGCTTTCTCCTCAAATTTTCCAGTGACAGTTATGCAAGAAAGCCAGAGCTTTCCAAAAATCAAAGCTATTTGCCATTTATTTTCTAAAACTCCAAATGTCCACTTCTGATTAAAGTTCACCCTTCTACAAGGGTACAGATGGAGTCCAAAGTCAATATTTCCTCACCGAAGCAAGTGCTTTCCCCAGAGCATCTCCAGTCTGGGAGCTGCCTGCTGCCCCGCTTCCTCTGTTTGCTGCAAAAACAAAAGGCAAAATATGAAAACCAGGCAGTGAGACGTCTAACAATTTTCTATTCCTGGTCCATTTACTCACAATTTAATTGCATTTTTAATGCTAATTACAACACATTAATCTTTAATTAGCATTAATTTGTTTGCTGAGGTAGATGTCAAATATATTCATGTTACATTTTTTTACAGATAAAATATAAACCTGACACCTTGGTTTAAGGATAAAGTGGTTTAGTTGCTATTACTTTCCCCCTTGCAGCTTAGGAGTAGTTAGTGGGGTATGGGAACAAGCAAGTGTCTGCCGGTCACTGCTAACTATGTAGTAGTTCTGGGTCTCCGGGGTCCTCAAAGTTCAGCTTTTCTTTACATTTTTTAAATAGTAAATTGAAATATCTTCATGAATAATTTACACCTGTTTTCAAATAAACAAAAATTGGATACAGAGCAAAATGGGGTGTTCCTCTCAGAGATCCACAGTAAATGAAACAAAACAAAAAAAAATCTACAACAGGTCTGGCTAACTAGGAGAGAAAATATTTTTTAATTAAATTTTTTATTTTTAATTATGGGTACATAATAGTTGCATATATTTATAAGGAACACATGATGGTTTGATACAGGCATACAATGCATAATAATCAAATCAGGGTAATTGGGGTATCCATCACCTCAAGCATTTATCATTCCTTTGTGTTAGGAATATTCCAATTCCATTCTTTGAGTCATTCTAAAGTATACCCTGATTGTTGATTATAGTCACTTTGTTGTGTTATCAAATACTGTTCATTCTATCTTAACTATCTAACTATATTTTTGTACCCATTAATCATCCCCATTTTATCCTCCCCCAGCTACCCTTCCCAGCCTCTGGGGTAACCATCATTCAGAAACAACATTCTGAATCTTTAATGTTTTAAATAACATATATTGTCCACTCCAAATTTAAGTCTGTGACCACACTAAAGGAATTTAAACTGTTATGCTACTAAAAGTCAATATGGCCTCAAATTCCAGAGATAAAATAAGTCTATATATTCATGAAGTTGATCTCTACCATCTTAAACACTGGTATTTTTATCTACAAAGTAGATGAACAAAGAGTACTGTTAATAAAAGACATATATTCCAGGATATAATTCAAAGCCAGCTCTATAAAACACATATCTTTTGAAGGTATCTTGCCTTTGTAAGTAAGTGGTAAAATGGGATAGCTGGTGTTCTTCTGAGGTCTTTAGTACTAATAGAATGCCTAGAACTTTGGGTATGTTGCATTTATTAAGGTTTCAACATTAGCAAGTAGACATGGTATTTAAATAAAACCTATTAAAGTTCTTAAAGTTCCAGGAGAAGATGTTTTTCACTATTTTGTGAAATAAGAAAAGGAAGTCTTAAATGAACTGATGAATCCAAAGAAAACTTCATTGCACACACATAATTTTAAGAATTTTCCCACCCTTGGACCAAGAGAGCCTTCTTCCTGGCAAACGTGTTACCATCACTTTCCAGACCTGTAAAATGCAGTGGTAGAGTCAGATCTCCAGTGGTCAAATTCTCTGCTTCTCCAGGTCAGAATTTCATTTTCCTGACCTCTGCTTAGCATAGTTAGATTATGCTTGTTATTCTCACGTGCTTATATGGACATGTCAGCTAGATAATCTTTTGATATATATTTTATTTGGTTCAGAAAATCCATACCCATACCCATTTGCTTACTACTAAAATACTGAAAGAAACCTGGTATATGATAAAAAGAACACAATTACCTTGTGACAAAACAAACTTCTTTTTCATATTACAAACTTATGATATTAAAAATACATGAGTTACTAATACTTCAGATTCTATGTACTACATAAGCAAATTCTTTGAAATGACTGACATCACAACTAGAAATACCAAGAATATTAAAAGCATTTAATATAAGATAAAAGATAACAAATTATACCTAGTATAAAAATGAGAAAAATTTCTGCATTAAGGAGTTCTTTAAAAACTAAAAACAATTCTAAAGAGAAAATAATAGAGGTGAGAAACTACACCCAGCACTAACATTTTTTCAGTATGCACTACCATGGTATTTGGGAGCACTTATCTTTTTTTTTCCAGAAGCAATATTTCTTTTTATTATTAAAAATTAAATTTACCAGTCAAATTAATTTGTGATATCTGCTTAACGTGAATATAGATCTTCATAAAATAAAAATTCAGAGCCACATTGGAAAAAAAAAATCACATTATCTAACTAAGAACCTAAACCAAAAAAGAACAAGATATTGTTTCAGTTACAGAATTACAGACAAAATTTGCTACAATAATACCTTTCAAAAGATTAGTTCTTCCTTTGAACAACTTTAAAACGAAGATTATAAGTTTTAAAAAATATTTTTTCATGAAACCAAATTATTGAAAACCAATAAAAATATTTTAGGAACATTTAAAAACTAATTGTATATAGCATCACTCATACTTTAGAAGAGACAAAATATGATCATTCTAATTTCTTTAGTACTATACCTTTCTACCTTAACTTTCTATCAGTTTCCATTTTATACAGGGAGATAAGACGACTCAGGAAATAAATCAACTCCTTACCTCATCTTGTCATGAAAATGTTTCAGAAAACTACAAAGGCTACTCACAAAACCACTGATAAGAACAGACTATTTTTTAACATGAAGCCATTTACCTTGCAACAGCTGGGGAGCCTAACCCAAGGGCTTAAATTTCAAAGCAGTTTATTGGGGGTAGTTTGCCCTTTCACTTGGAATGCCTTTTGTTCTGTTCCAGGAAATACTGGAGAAGACACATTTTCAAGATTCCCTCAACATGTTAAGCTACATGGGTTCTTCTCTTAAAGATTTCTCTTTTCATTTGTGTGACTGATATATCAAAGGGCATAATCAGAAAGTAAATATACTTTTCATTCTCAAATGGCTTTTTTTTTTTAATTGAGAAGTGGGTCATGTTTAGCAAAACACATTAAATCTACCTTTTCAGCTTTAACGTAATAGGACTTGATTACTATTCGAGGCCCAAGTTTTTGTCAACTCATATTATTAGAAATGATCAAAATGTCCATGTAACAGAAATAAAGATGAAAACTATGACCTTTCCTTGGTAAAGACTGTATTGACTTCTTAAGTTATTTTGGCTCTAATCAATTTCTCTTCCCAAGGGAAAAAATAATCAGTCTTTAAGTAGAGTTGTAACATAAATACAAACGGAAGATGAGCAATTATTAAGAGGAACTGCAATTTTGCAGGAGGATTCGACACTGCCTGCCACCCAAGTATTGTTCAGAGGGCTTGAACACAGGTGTTGTTGCTTGCTAGAAGATGAAGCAGAGAAAGAGCTTCATCTCTCTCTCTCTCTCTCTCTCTCTCTCTCTCTCTCTCCCCCCCCCTTCCCCCTCCCCTCTACTTCAGAAAAGAATATCTTGGGCTACATGTTGGACCACCCTCTGTCTTAGTCTCAGCTTTGGGGAGATGGCAATTCCCATTAGAACACGCCCTAAACAAAGCATTGGGATGAATGGTGCCTGGGGATCGACTACTGAAAACTGGAATTTGGAAAACGTGTTCCCTCTTTACCACACACCCATAACCCCAAGGCCAAGAACATATCATGACGGCATCAGAGGACTAAGCGCAATTGCCTGAAAGAAGCAAACTGTGCTTTAAAAGTAGGTTCTTCTGAGCTGTGTCCGAGTGACCCTCATGTTATTAAACTATTAGAAGCAGCATAACAATGCCATGAGTTTGTCTATAAAGATGACAAAAAAGGGAACACTTCCAGCACTCCTATTACAACCATCTTAGAATGAAAACTCAAATATATGCTACTACACACTAATTTTTACCAGGAGGAATTCCTACGCATTCGGGGGGGAAGTCGGGCTTCCTGACCATGTGCAGGAAATGGAGAAGACTTAAATCAAACTAGTTTACTGTTCTCCATTGGTGGTCTTTGTAACTAAGATGCCCTGACACTGCTGGATAAAATTCATATTACTCTTATGCTCCCTGCCTGTTCATCACCCGACTGCATTTGAAGGCTCAAGATTCTTGTAAAATACAAAGTGAATATTATGTGATTACTCTAATAAAACTACTGTGAAACCAAGTCCTCAAGGGGAAAAGGACATAATGTTTCTACTAGAAAAGCCACATACTAAAATGCATCATGTCACACAAACATGTCATTAGAAGTGAAAGTTGTAAACCAGATTAATTCATGAACCAGATAGATATTCCAGGGTAATCTTTAGCATATGGTGTATTAAATCAATCTCACTAGTCTGTTCCTTCAACACTGTTTGGTTTGAGGTTTAAAAACATGGGAAATACCATGTATTAGCAAGCAGGCCAGTTAAAGACTAACAAAACAATAATAGTTATTATAACCACTATGCTAGTTATATGCCCAATTCCCTCTGAGGGGAAGGGAGGAGTTGCAGCCCCAAACCACAAGGGGTCACATCCTGTGAATGTATACAGATGGTATCTCTCAGTGGGGAGGCTGAGGCACTGTCATCCTTGAGTAGTCTCAGTGGACTGTGCTATATAAGGGGGTCCTCTTACTTCTTCTGACCAGGAAGAACTACTGGATATCATTGCAGGTAGGAAGGAAACATGTGGACAGCAAAATGTATGTGGCTACTATCCTGTAGTCATTTCTATTCTTGATAGCTAGTATCTAATAACTTACTACACGTCCTCCTCTGTATGCATACTCAGATGCAGAGGCACTGAACTGTACTGCTTTTGAGATACCCAGCAGCACTGAAAGTTTTAGGAGTCCACTAGAAGCGCACTGATGTTGCTAACTCCCAAAGCCCCCAAAAGCTTCCCTCCTTCACTGGGTGCTCCACCAGCTGAATGACTGTGAGTCCATACTGTATCCCATACATTACATTCATATACTTCTAGGGTGCTTAGAGACCCTTCCAATCCAGAAATGTCTAATGTAATCCCCAGAGTTTATTGACAAGGCTTGAGAGGAAAGTTGTGGACTAGATGCCATGAATAAAATGTTTACTCTACAATTCTCTTGAAAATCCATGGATGAATGTATTATTTTTTTTTAAATCCCCTCATTAATGTAATCTGAGTTAGCTTTATCCTTCCTAAGGGTCTCTCAAAAAATGATATTGTGCATTACAGTGCAAAAGAAAACAAAACAAGAAAATGGTTACTCCCCCAAGCCAAACAAGTAACAAGCCTCACTGAGCATCTTCCGTCTTTGAGACACAGAGGACAGAAGAAGAAGAACAGGAGTGTGCTCACAGAGAGGTTACCTCCTGAGAGCTCTAAGCTTGTGTCTCCCCCCGCAGGCATTGTGTTGTTCTAGCATTAGTTCAGGACAGCTGTTGACCACCAGGAAAACATTATAATATGATACTGAGACACAGGCATCGTTCTTCTTCTGAACTGAAAAAAAGCAGCTTCCTGAGATATCAACGTCACGTATGAAAAGACTGCACTGCCTGGCAACTTTTCACCAAGAAAACTTGAAAAACGTGATGTCCACGTGTTAGTGCTCCAACCCCATTCTCATGGCATTAGTATTGCTTACAGTCATTCTACAGAATTGTGTGTAATCGCAAACATGTGTCGGGCTATGTGTTCCCTATTTACCAATTATTTAATTAGCTCTGTTTGTTCTTTGAGATACAGGCAACGTAATATTTCTTTATTTCCTGCATTTCAGAATGAGTGAGTATATGCCAAATATTTTCAAAAGTCTACAGATGTATCCTATTAATCCATACTGTTTGTTAGGGAAGTATCAGTAACATCAGAAGAGAAAGCCTCTCTTCTTGTTAAAGAGACATGCTGCCTTTGCTGACTTCTACCACACTCGGGAAAACCAAACCAAAGCCTGAGAGAATTAAAGTGCGAAGAAGCATGAGCCACTCGGACACCATGCAATACTGAGGCTAATTATTACCATGCTTAAGTTTTCCTCTGCATTTTCACTTAAGTAACTGACAGACATATTGTTTTAAAGGAGAACATTCTAGAATGTTCTCCCTTAAAGTAATATCTATATTTTATGCCAATTAATAAAGGTCTGCTCCCCCAAAAAGCTGAATTACCACGTCTACTTACTTCCTGAAAGATTTTGAAGTTTTTTCATATTTTGCTAGTGGATTTTGACAAGTATACCCATTATTGTGAAATAAATAATTTATGTAATAAATTTCTTAAAAAGCTTTTTTCTGGGTTCCAAAAATCTCATACATTTCTGCTTTCAAATTATAGCTTCTTTATTATTGTCTAGACCCTTCAACAAGGCCCTGTGGTCTACGAAAAGTTAAGTCCTTCCTTAGCATGTGGCTGAGCCCTTAGCATGCTCCACTCTGCCCAGACCAAATAAGTAGATTCTCCTGTTCGTCCACAACACGATGAGCTTACACCAAGCAAACCTCATTCCCACTGAGACTCGTGGCTATGCTGCCCACAGCTCAGGGATTATGATTACCCCACATCCTGATATCTCCTGCTTTCCAAGTCACAGTACCTCTCTCCCAGGAAGAATGTTTTGCAAATCAATCGACAAAATTTTTTTTCAAACAGTGTGTAAGTATAAAAGTTTTCCTCAACTCAAAATTTTGCTCCACCTTCATACCTTCCTAAAAAAAGAAAATTACTCAAACCACAAGTAGACAGGAAATCTGCCATGCAAGAGGATGAATGACCGGTCATCCTTCTTTATAACCAGACCTCGTGACAGCAGAAAGGGGCTTTCCATTTGCCAAACCACACTGAAGTGAAATATGCTTTTCTCACTCTTTCAGTTCTGCACTGCTTTCTTTCTTCTTGTTTTTCAAATCAGCCAAAACTGCACTGATAGCTAACCAAACTTCCCCATGTAATCTCTGTCCATAGCTCTCCAAGGTCAAACTGATGCAACACATTTGTAGAAGCTTGGTTCGCAAAAGTTACAAAAATGGAAACTCTTTCCTCAATTTGCTTCTTAGTGAGACATGGTAGCGGGGGGGCTGTGAGATGGCTCATCTCAAGTGTGAAATATATTATTGAATAAGCAGGGAGGATATCATTGAGGCAGAAATTATATCTGCAACATTTCAAAACACATCTCTTCTCCTTCGTCAAAAATGCTCCCACATAAGTGATTCATACCACTTCCCAAAGTTCTACAGGCTCTCTAAGGGATCAACAGTAGCATTACTCTGACACACGATCTTCTCTCAAAGACACCCTGAGTGTTCTTCCCACTGGCCCTCTAGGAGTGATGTTCAGACCAAGCAAAGATGGGTTTGAACTAGAACCAGAGGAAGTAGTGCCCAGTGAAGTCTGAGGTTGGAATAAGGCCCTGGTGTGTTACGCCATGTTACTCATCTGAATGGCAAGGTTGTCAAGGCTGATTCAAAAGGGGGTAGCTGCCTCCCCACCCACCCCAACTCTTCCCTCCAGGGGCAGCTGGACAGCCTGCCTAGCTCTTTCCTCAAGGGGAGAGTGCTGGTGGGGCAACTATCTGTCCTAGGGAGAGTACCACAATGGACATCACAAAAAATCAGAGGATGATGGCTCAGTTCATGGCAGCAGCATTATTCTTAGGCCTTAACTCATTAGTAAATTTCCTTGGGAAAAAAGCAGCAAACAATTTCTGGCCCATTGTACTCAGGTATCTCCCCTCTCACAAGTGAGCAAATACTACTTCTGCTCTGAGGGACTCCACAGTGCCACATTCCATAGAAGGTCAAGCTCATCTAGTTATTAATAGTCACCCGAGAATTTCACATAAACTCATCTTCGGAAGACAGTGGCACACAATGGTTAAGAGCTAAAGACAATGACTGGGACTCGAGAAGTGGTCAATAACTACTAATGTGAGTTATTATACCCCCATCTCATTAGTCCTAAATGGCTCATCTTAGGAGAAGTTCAGTTTGTTCACTGCCTTTGAGTGTGAGGAGCAAGGTAGTTTTGGTCTATTTAAACCCTTGTTTAATCTAATGACTCCCAATAGACAAAGTAGCCAAATTTCAGCTTCTTGTGACCAAAAAAGTGATTATGGTGAAGCCAGTGATTATTTCTCTCTGGTTCATTTGTTTGTTCATTCAATTATGTGACAAATATTTATTGCCAATTGCTGTTCAGTTATGAGGGGGAAAATGAGGTCCTTCGTTATTAAAGCCTGACATTGACTGTTAGCATCAGAATCGGCATTTCTGTGACTCACCCATTATACTGTCTGTCCCGTTGGCAGGAGGCGTGCAGGAAGAGGTGCTGTAATGGTTTGTACCACTACGATGGAAAGTGGACATCGGAGGAAGACTGGAATTGATGTCTGCTGAGGAGTGTGATGGATAGCTCTAAAGCAAGAAGCAGAAAAAGGAGGCCATATTCAACCATAAGATATTTACTGAGTTAGTTTTCAAATACTTCTTTCAAAACTCTCCATTTTGCAATGGAGACAGCTTTTAGAATTCAAAATAGCCAAGAATACATCTTGCTTAGATATGACAGCTTTCATTTTTCAAATAATAAAATACATGGATACATGGTTGGTTTGAGTTTGCATCAAACGTGGGGGAGTATAATGATAATGTAGAACACCGACATGGTCACAATCTCTAAATCTACAAATTACTGCTTAAAATCCTTTTGGAGATTTTAGCAACATAAAAGACCATCCCTACTGTTGTTGTGGTTTTTTTTTTTTTGTATGGCCTATTTATCAAGTGAAAAAGATTCCACTATGTAATGAATAAAACCTTATGAACCACACGGCTTACATTATACTTCATCCTGACCTCCTGGATGCTAAATGGCAAAGAGTAACCCGTCTCAAATCTTCTTCCCACCAAACCAGATTACCTTTCTGAACCCCAGAAACAACAACAAAATGGTAAATAAAAAATGTATGAAGCACTAATGATTAAATATTTCTCTAACTCATCAATATGTAAAGCCTTAAATCAATGGCTATATTGAATTAAATTAGAACCACAATGAACTGAGAATGACTTAGTTTGAGTTAATTTCTTTCCTTACCTATTTTCCCAATTAGCAGTCCACCATATAGCTAACTATGAAATTAGTTGGTTTAAGACTTGGCTTTGAGTTATATCGGTTGTCCAAATAGCCTTACTTCTTGGGGCATATCCCAGTGCTTGTAAGGTGGCAAACTGGTTGTTATCTACTCGTCTGCTTGGGAATAAGCAGGTCACTAACAGGGACACAGTCATTTGCAAAGACACACTGAGCTATTTTCCTTTACAAGATAAAGGAGCTTCAAAAGTTGTTCTCACAGGCATTTGAATGTGTTACAGTTATGTAAAAGGAAAATATTAAACTAAAATATGCTTTTCCTTCATATGTGATATATTACCGGACTATAGATCTTTACTGTATCATTACTGGAGATGCTATAAAAATTGTTTAATTTAAAATTAAAGATTGACTATGGTGCTGATAGTAACAGGTACTTAAAGCCCAAGCACTTGCTCACAAGAAGTGAAACCTGTCTCTTGGGTGTTGTCCTATTTATTTTGTGAGACCCATCTTGAGTTCTGCCTCTTCCGTGAAGATTCCCTTACCACTTCCAACTCTTCCGTGATCTCTTCTCTCTGGGTCCCAAAGCACTTACATTCTGCACTGTGCCATTTAAACCTAAATTATATGCTGCCTTTCATTTCTTGCTCTTTCAAGTACATTTCTACCTGTGTTGTAAACTCTTTAAGGGGGGGAGAATACAATTCATAGCTCTGCATCCCACAATTTGTGGCTGAGTCCTAAACACATAATTAAACTATATGCTCAATGAACATCAATTAGAGTTTAATGAATAGTGGACTGAAATATGACTTACTTGAGAGACACCTAAACAGTCTAGGAAATGAATCTATACCTCAGAGCTAGGTCTGTCAATGACAGGTGGATGCCTTGGAACATATTACCTCTGCACGCCAAAAATAGACCAACTTAAAAAGATTCCAGTGAAAAAGTTGAGATGACGCCCTTAAACCTTTCCAAGGTCCCTTTCAATTTTTTTTTGCCTTTCAAATTTTTTAATTTCATGAACCTCTTTCCTTGACCAAAAAAATTCCTTACGCCACCTGTTAAACTCATTTCTACTTGCCACTTAAAGAATATCCCAAGCAGTCCATGAAATTTTCTCTGAAGAATAACAGAGTGGGCCCATTCCACAGCACAACCAATCTGAAAGACTGGACAAGTCATGGAACACCACACTTACGAGAGCAGGGATAGAGTTATTTCTGTCTAGAGCTGAAAACTATTTTAAGGTGGAGAAATAGAAACAGAATGTGGAAAAATAAAAATAAGGAAAAAAAAAGACATAGTTTGACTTCACTTCTATACAGTCCTATTTCATGCTTGGTTTCTGAAGAACAGACAAACTACAAATCAGTCCAAAGTATGCCACAGGAAAAAAGAGAAAAAAGGAAAAGAATTGTAAAAGATATTTAAATAACTATAATCATCAGAAGATGAGACAGAAACAAAATCACATCAATGAGAATTTTTGGACTCTCTTAACTTTATGCAAAATGGACAGTAATTCAGAATTTGACAAAGGGTTAATACTGAGTTCACAGAATAAAAAGAAAAATTAACCCCCAAAGATTTTAGTGGGCAAACCAATGCAATCCACATAAATCAATTATTTTTAGAGACTCACAGAAAATTAGATGCCGAAAGAAATTAATGAGATTTATAACTAGATTATTTTATAGTGAAAAGTATCTTGAAATCTACTGTCACTCAGAGACATAATAAATACACCACAGAGTATTAGTGTTATGGGAATAATGTCTCTTAGAGGATTTAGGGATCGACTAACTATAAGAGGTCCTCTTGGTCTCTCACTCCACCTATTACTGTCTGTCCTGCCTGCTACAAAGCAACAAGGGTGACAAGAGTGTGACAAAGTGTTGTGGCTTTACATGTCCAGTATTTGTTTATTTTTAATTATGATACCCAATGGTAGTGTATTTAGGGTCTATTTACAAAGTAAGTGTTGGAAATGTTTCTGTAGGTGATGTTTTTAATTGACCTATGGGTTGATAATTTAAAGATTAGAAAAATATATTAACTGGTAGCACATACTACCAACATAAGAAGGCAGAATTTCACATTTCACAACTTTGGCACTATTATCTTTTGTGCCAGATAATTCTTTGCTGTGCAGGCTTTCCTGTGCATGACAGCCTGTTTACCAGCATCCCTAGCCTCTACACACTAGATTCCAATAGCATCTACCCCCTAGCTGTGACAACAAAAATGTCTCCAGACATTGCCAAATGTTCACTGGAGGGCGAAATCCGACCCCCCCAGTTGAGAATTACTGGAGTAAAAGTTTATGTTGTGAAAAATAAAAGACAATAGAACTTCCTTTATACTACAATTTCAGATTCTTTGGACTATTTCACTCTGTAGTGTGAAGATCATGCCTAAAATCATGCCAGACAGTGAGGACTCTATCCTCTATCCTATTTTTAAAAAGAACTCTGCCAACTCATTCCAAACTTAAATCTTCTACAACAACCCCTTCCAAAGCTTAACCACAAACTCCATTCATCTGAGTGATTTTGTATGTATCTGTAACATAGTAGTGATTAGCTGTGGGATTCTATTGCAGACTCTGACACTATAAAGGGGATTTAAAGACTTAAAATTGGTGACCTGACAGTCACTACTGAAATATGTGGATCTTAAGCTTTATAATTACACGTTTTATTATAACAGGGCATAAAGTGATGAAGGCAATGATGTTTCTAAAATGTTTTACCTTTAGAGATAATACTAACTTGGCCAAATTATACCCAAAATAATCCAGGGAAAGCTCTCTTCTTTTTCAAACTATTCCTTTGTTCAGTATGGGACTGGCCAGATGCTATGAACTAAAATTGTCAGGCACTACCATTATTTTCAAGTAAAAGGACACCAACTGCTAGTGTATATTCAAATTATTCCCAATTCCCAAGTGTCAGATTCTTAAAAGTCACTTCAGTGAAAGATTTTCAGCTGGTTAAATACTGAAATTGTAATGATAACTAGATCTAATAATTCCATAGTTCCACTATCAGTGGGAAAATTCAACAATATACATTACCGGAGAGCTTATTCCTTCCCCCTTTAAAACAAAAATCCTACTCTCTGAAATTTGCTAACTGATCATATGAAGACTAAAAATCTTGCGTTTTGTAATAGTTAAATGGTATTACAAACACAGCTTCTGATGTAGTTTCTTGGGTTACTTCTTCAAAATGGTCTTTCTCCTTGGTTGGTAATACTGTTTTGGTTCAGCAAAACTTAGAAGGAATGCAGTAGGTTTCCATTTTGAAATTACACTTTTTGTGCATCAGATACTTCCCATGCAGTGCACTTGATTGGGATAAAATCAAATCACCTAACTCAAAATTCTAGAGTGTGATAAGAAGAGAAAGAAAGAAATAAAGGAGGAAAGAAAAAAAAAATCAAACAAAAAATAAACATAAAAAAATAAACAAAAATAAAAAGAGA
This sequence comes from Daubentonia madagascariensis, assembly GCA_023783475.1. Taxonomy (NCBI): domain Eukaryota; kingdom Metazoa; phylum Chordata; class Mammalia; order Primates; family Daubentoniidae; genus Daubentonia; species Daubentonia madagascariensis. The sequence continues at coordinate 15,282,521 of JAKFHU010000901.1, forward strand.
AAAGTGAACATCAAACAGACAACTGAAATTCCAATAAGTTAGTACAGTGCCAAATACTTTTATTTGTAATTAAAACTTCCCTTGCTCATAGGACACATGTAATTTTGATCATGTGTTCCTAGAGAAATGGATAATGACGGTGGAGAAACAAAAACGTCAGCCAAAAGACAGTACAATAATGGTTGATATTTCTCTAAGCTTTCACGCTAGTATCTTCAAGTAGCAGGTGGGAGAAGGGGATATTTTAAAGTACGTCATCTGCTATTTACTGAAAATGTGCTGGAATTTGAGATATTTGGAATTCATACATTAGAACTTGGGAGAGGATATAGAAAGGCCAATTCCATCTCCACCACTTGCCTCTTGGAAGTGTATAAGCTAATTGACCACATAGTGTCTCCACCACTAGGACCAACTACATATGTACTTTCAAGATGTCAGAAATCTTATCTTCCGGAATGTTTTTGGTTTTCAGAGTAGGATATAAGACACCTTTTCTCTATCTGTAGTGGTTGAGCAAATAAGCGGGAAGACCACAAAAATCTGGAAATATTTCCTTTATCAGAATATAAATGCCGATATGAGAAGAAGAAAAAGGGGCAACTTGCGAGGTGAAGAGTAGAGATAAAAGGACCACTAAGGGTCACTGGATTTGCCATAGCCACTTTATATTTGTAGGATTTGAGGTTCATACAACTTTTAAGCTATATTATTGTACAAGGGACTCAAGTCTCATCTTAGCTGCATCCCAAACCTAACTCATGATCTAGACTCTTTCCTCCATTTAATGACAAATAAATTCATCAGGGGATTCTAGGCTGCAGTGGAATTTGAGGCTAGAAAAAGGTCAGATGAGTTGCTTCTTTCAGAATAAAGAGACATACTATGATAGATGAGTATAGGTGACGAACAGAGTGGAAATTTTTAGTAGTGAAAGATGTAACATTCTACTGCCTAGCAGTTTTCACAAGGAGTGAGGCAAAATAGAATATCAGTGGCAGATCGGGGTATGAATCAGAGTTAAAATACTAAAAATTGGGAATCTAATCTGTGTAGAAACCCTATGGTTGCTCTTACTGAGGAGAGTATATAGAAAATATAAACTCTTTTCTTTGGGTATGTCACACAGGTTAGAGCTGACACAAGCCGGTCAAGGCGAAATGGAAACGTCCACGTGTGATGCACATAACCTACTATTACTCTGCCCTCTGCAGCATATCCTTCAACACTACAGACAGCAACAAAATGACAAGGAACCGCTATAGCTGAAATTCTGCAACTTAAATACTGTGTGTATTTATGTACCAAAGGAAGCTGACACTGTGATAAAGAAAGCACAGAGCAAAACACAATAAACAAATGAACAATGACAAGAAGATCTGGAAGGGTTTACAAAGGTGATTTAATCCTGTTTTATGTCTTTGATCAAAGAAACAATACAATTGTAAGAATAATGGGTGTGTGCCATTCTTGCATTTATTTGCAGAATCCTTGTGTACATGCTTAGAAAGACAGAGGATGAGATTTAATAAACTAGCTGTGTTATTCCCATCACCATGCAAGTCTGCCTTACCAAACGTTCATGTGGATGCAGGCTGCAGTAGCTGCTAGACTGTGGAATATGAGAAGAATTGCCCAACATTCCGCCGTAGCCAGGCTGATTCATCCCACTGGAGGAACTCCAAGGGTCACTGCTGTGATGGCCATCTGTAAAGGACAAAGAAAACCGTGACTTTTCTGAGGCACTCAGCCTTGCCTTATAGAATAGGGTTTTTTCATATACTTGGAAATGACTGCCTGTTGTGTATTCATCTTCGTGTTGGCTAGCTGATTACATCAGACGATAGTTATCATTATTTCTTCCCAAGTTTTCTATACTGTCAAACAAATATAAACATTTAACAAAGTTAAAGTATTCTTAGTAAAAATTCAACTGGAAAAGAACAACAGAGCATGTTTCTACATAGAATTATGCCAAGTCAGCATGGCAATTACTGCTTAAGAAAACATTTCTTAATAAGTCTTCTGACCCTTTTTTTCTATGAAAACCAACTAAAAAGTTAAATTGTTCCTAAACTTTGAGGTGAAAATAAAATACTTAAGACATTATAGAGTTGGCAAGTTTACAAGTTTTGAAAACATATAAAGAAATTAGTAACACCTCAGATTTAAAGTGTTAGATTTCATTTTTGTAACATATACAATAGATAGAATGAAAGTTGGAATTAAAATTAAATTATGGTGTGTATGGAAGAGGAGTCTCAAATATATAGTTCTTAGGTTATTTTATTTTTTTGGCATATAGGAATATAGCTATCTTCAACCTCAGTAGTAATTCAAAGAGTACATACATACCATAAGGTAGATATTATGCTACAATTTTGAGAGCCTCTGGATTTTATAAAATCATTTATGAGTTAAAAAGAGGTTCAAAATTACATGGAACTTATGTGAAGTATCTTTTCACATCAAGTTAACCTTTTGTTAACACCATATTAAAAACATTTCTATCGATTTTTTTTCATTCCCTGGGCCTAGTAGCCTAGAGGTTATTATTAGAGATTGCCATAGTTTGGTTTTGGTTTCTCAAGCCTAGGGGAAAAGACAATCTATATTACTGCTGAATTCATTCATTTTTCCCTTCTTTCAATAGTTTAATGAAAATTATTGAGTACTGGATATAGGCCAGACCATCAGCTAGGTGTTAAATGTATACCAGGTATTTGCTTTCTTGAAAATAAGACTATTTTCACCATAACATTTTATTTAATAAAGGCCTCTTGAAAATTTAGGTGATAGGAAAGTGAAATCTGATACCATATTTCATGAAGCTCTTTTTCACTGGGTTTTTATATCAAGAAGTTAGAATTTTAGAACTAGACTCATTTCATAACAGGGAGGAATAGTGTATAGATTTCTTTCTTTAAGAACTATGCAAGCAAAATCATGTCTGCAATTCTGACAACTTTAGAGTTTTAACTAGAAGATGGAAATTTAAGTTAAAAATAAGAGGCCACAGTAATGAGTTTAAAATATGTCCCAGACAGTCTCTGAATATCTTTCACCTTAATTGCATATTCTTTCAAGTCCTGAATTCTCAGGGCACCACGTACCCGTCTACTGAAGAAAGCAGACATGAGACAGGATCAACGGTGTAATTGTTTCTGTGGTCATAATGTGAAAACACAGGATTTTTTAAAAAGTTATTATTCATATATGTTGGTTTTAGTCCTTAGATTATAGAGGTTTAAATGCCACCTTAAATTCAAATATGAAGTTCAAGATCACTAACATCTTAAATAGATGGCACATATGACAAATAAATTGAGAATATATATCATTGAATAAGAGTCTCCTGAAACATTCTGACAATGTGATACACTGGGTGGCAATACATTTAGGATTGTTAACTCAGAATACTCTACTCGATGCAGACTTATAAAAATACATATTTTACATAAATTATGCTTTTCACAGTAAATTAATATTTATCACATCCCATGATCTTGGCATAATGTTGTTTTGAAAGAATAGAATTAGATGTGTGCAAATTAATTGTGCTCATCATAAATGTCAACTCAATTTCTTTTTTTTTTGCTTTTTGGGTATTCATATGCAGAAAAACAAATTTGTTCCCCATATTTTGTGTGGTCTGCTAGGGAAAGGAGCCTACTGTTTTAATCTACCTATCCTCTAATGTGGCCTCTCCTGCAACATGCAAAATTCAAGAAAGCCACTTTCCCAAGCAGAAAGAAGAAATTTATCCTTCTGTTGATTTACTCAATGAAAATCTCTTTTGAGTGATGAATCCTTGAGTTGACAACCTCTGTAAGCACCTATAGGACAGTTGTTCCCACTGCTCACAAAAAAAGGGGAGCTGATGCCAAGGTAGCTACTGTTTATAGCTGAAGGTGATATGCCTTTTATCATGGCACAGAATGTACCCAAGTGACACAGCCTGCTGTGTTTCTTTGAGAGTCACACCTAGGACGGGTCACAAAGATAAAGGACCCCTGTGAACATGAGCTCCATTATTGTGTGGAACAAATTCTCTCTATTCCTGAGGGACCCATTTGATTCAATTTTATAGATTTTCCATGGAATTTCACATGTGATCTAATAATCTGAAAGAGCCAACACGCTGAAGGTAAAGAAGATAAATCTCTTTTAATCAGAATGATTTTGAGTGTGTCCACTATAATCTAAGCGAGACACCAGGTTGCTCCCCTGGTACTCTTTGACCCACATGAGCTCCTCTTCCTGTGCCATGGCCCTTCCAGGAGTAGCACAAAGAAGGAAATCCCATGGCATGTTGCCAGGGCATACACAAATAAGGTTTCCACACTTAGGCAAAAAGAGTTAAAGTTCTGCACACAGGGATTCTTGGTAAATTCCACATCTAAATTCAGGGTATTAACTTGGCAACAAAATCATCACATTCGAAAATAAGTGCCACAGGCATATCAGGGATGGAGCCCTTAGGGGCCTCCTCCAAATGGTTCATTCTTAAAGTAGCCGCTGTCATTTCAAACATATTGGCCTTTTCAAGAAGCAGAAAGGGGTTATGTTACCAGTGGCAAAAGTACAAGCTCTGGTAGGGGGAGGGGAACACATCCATCTACATTTAATTAAACACGTTGGACAATTAAAAAACAAATATATTTTACCTACCACGGAGCTGGAATGTTCTATATTTGTCCCCCCAAAAGTTGGGTCTTTTTACCCTAAACCAGTTAGCATGTTGGGACAGAGCTTTCAGCAAGTAATATTCCAGTCTTCACATGGGTCACTTCATCTTAAATGGGACCCTTGTTCTTACTTACAAATCAGTAAGTGGCTGAAAATTTTATGTAAGTTATACATAAGGACAACTTGTTCCCTGTTGGCCAAATCCAGGATGCTCAAAACATACACTGAGGTGAAACACTTCTAAACATACACACATTCTTCTTGGGGACGGTGAAGATGCTGAAATGGTCAGCCACACAGGGAAGACCACCAGCAGCGTCAGTTCTAAGTGAAGCAGATCACTCTAATCTTAACACATTTATTGCTTAAGGGGGTTTAACTTCTTTAAAAAGTCTTAGTATAGTTTCAATTTATTAATTCATTTTTAAGGAATTCAATTCCTAAGAAGAGCATGACTTCCAAAATTCTATACTTATCTACTATTCTACTCCTTTTGCCCCATATATGACATTAAATTGCCCAGGAAGACTCTGTCCAGTGGATTTTTCCTTAGAAGAAGCATCTTACCTTGCATGAAGAAGGAGCTAGGGAAAGTGCTGGTTGCTGGTTTTGAGGAAGGGTAGCCTGGCGAGTCCCTATTGTAGTCGGCAGTGCTTGCTGATGGAGCGTAGACCTGAGGAAAAATAACCAGTTGAACTTTGTTTTCTGCATTGACCAAAGCATCTCAAAGTCCATTACTTTATAAGAAGCAGACACAAAATGCTAAATTTCTACCCTAACCAGTCTAAATCCAATCAAACCCAAGGAATACTGGCCCTTTAAAAATACAGCAAAATAAAAAAAGAATGCTCAGTATATTTGTGTGAATAGGATACAACCAGGCATGATATTTTCCAGTCATAGACAAGAGTACTGCAAACAATGCCTAGTTGTAAATACACTATATAATACCCACAGGGTAGTCCTGTAAGTCAAAGCATTCCTCCTTCCCTTCTTAAACACAGATGGCCCATGAGCACGTGAAAGGTAAAAACAGAAAGACACGCACCAAGCCTCTCCCTAAAGGTAGAGTAAAAATTCTACCTTTCAATTAAAAATTTCACTTTTACAGAGACAGGGGAGGGAGGGAGGGAAGGAAAGAGGAAAGGGGGGGAGAGAGACAGAGAACACACGAATGAACTATCCAAACCACAAAAAGTGATAAATATATCTTGGAATATTAAATTCCCATGGTGTCAGCTTTTTGCAGAGATGCATGAAAAAGGCCATGGAAAGCCTGGGTCTACGTAAGACCACCAACAACCAGTGTGTGCACAGGAAGAGAGGGGGGAGCTCTCCTTTTTAGCACTTATTATATTTGTGTGTACAATAAACTTATAAAGTGTGCCAAAAACCCAATTTACTTACATTCGTTTGCTAATACTCATGAGACTTGGGGAACCAGTTCTTTATAAAAATAGCCTGTGTATTTTCTTGTTTGTGTTTCCTTTAAACAGGGCAGCAGAGTGGAAAAGCATAAATTCATAAGGTACAGTTTAACTTTAATTGGTTGTCACCCTTGCCTTTTCTGCTAAATATAATTTTTTTTTAATCCCCATTTTCTTTTGCTCTCAAAGTTCCTCTCTCCAGATGGTCAGAAAGACTGAAACACTGTCATCCTCTTGATGAAAATGGATACTTTCCTGCCTCCATTTTGAAGCAGGCAGCGGCTCACAAAATTGGCAGTGAGCCTACAGTGATATTCACAGGTCACAGCAAAAGGAACAGAAACGCACCAATAAAAAGGTAAGTGCAGGGTTACCAAAAAATAACTCCCCCCTTTTTTTTAACAGTTCACATCAAATAAACACCCTAAGAATAATTATATAATTGCTCCAGAACACCATGAATCATAAGCTAAACCTTAATACAAGGCTTAGGATTTCACAAAGGACAGGTCCACAGAGACAGATGTGGGAAAATATGCATACACATCCATATATCAAATAAATGCTACATATGCCCCACAGTGCCCTTGAAAATTGGGAGGTGCTGGAGCTTAAACAAAACAAAAACAAACCAGAAAAGCCCGTTCACACTTTCGAAAACAAGGATTTTTCTTAAGTCGCTGACGGATATAAGCCCTCTATTTCATAGGGCTTTATTTTGTAATTTTCATCACATTTTATACATATAAACAGTGATTTGCTTCCATTTCCACAGGGCTTACAATAAGGAAAAAAAAACCACAATTTTTTGAGTATTTTTAAGGAACTAGTAATAAACTTTAGGCCAGAAATCTAAAAAACAAATCAATAACCTAGGTTCTGTCAACCAAATCTGAGAATTTTCTTGATACCTACACAACTAGCAAACAGTTGGGGAAATACTACTAAATGTATTTAGAGGAGATTTTGAGAGTAAGTTAAAAAGATGAAAGAAAATTCACCTTCTAGGAAAAGGGGAAATAGAAAATTAACGGAATGAGCACAATACGATTGTACTATAGCTACACTCTGTTAGCCTGAGAGCTATCTGGCCAGTCAGCGTTAATACAGGGTAAATGTGCTATATAGTACCCCACATTTCAGAAATCAATCTATATTTACTGTAAAACTAAAAATAATCTCTGACCCATATTATTAAATCATTGAAATCATGTCTTCTAATATATAGTTTAATTTTAATTACATATTCTATTACATTATCCTTAAACATGTATATTATTATGTCAACATCATTTGAGGACACTTTACAAGGTTCATGTTTTTTTCCCAATTTGGGCAGAATTACTTGACATTTCTTTTGAAAGAAAAGGAAAAATCTTTGGTTAACTTTGGTTATTTACAAACAGGCTACTTTGACTAAGAATTATGATCAAGCTCAGATATCTAAGGATAAGATCACTTACCCCAAATTCATAAATATTGTTTGCATGGAAAAGAATATCTACAGGGTTAAAAAGCTTTTAGTATATATTATACCAAGCAATTTCTCTTTTTCTGTTGTTGTAGCCAGTTGAAGACTCTTTAGATAAGAAGAAAGTCTTTGCTAACAAGTTAACAAAGTTAACAAGTTTTCTGTAAAAGGCAATGTCTGCATATTTTGTAAATTTTCTTTATGTAGTAACTTACAGATCAGGTTAAATGCTATTACGTTGCCAGTTTTATACTCTGTCACCTCATCTCAAAAATTATTTTTTAAGGTAAGCGCTCTACATTTTTATTTATATAAATAAATATCACATATAGCTATACTTTTTAAAAGCAGAAGGAATCAACAAATTTATTTAGTTCAACCCCCCAGCAAACATTATAAACACAAGAAAATTCAATAATGGAGTGGTTAAAGCAACATTGCTCTTTATTTTTCACCATTTGATAGGTACTTTGTTTTGAAAGGGTGGTAGAATTATAAGATGGTATTTATGAAAACACTGTGATCATAATGCTCATACTTCAGTTTATCTTTAATATTTTAATCTTTAATAACCAAGATGATCAGCAAGTTGCTTCATTTTTACTCAACTATTTTGCCAATTTTTCAATCAAAAGTCTTCAAAATACAGGTTTCAATACGGTTTTTAATAATGACATTAAATTCCATAAGAATAAGAAAAGCTCACATTCATTTTGTTTTCATTATTATTATCCTAGATATATAGAAAGCTTAATAACCCAATTGTTAAATAAAATAACTTTATTTGATTAATAAAATCATGAACATCCTAGATCTCTTCAAAGAGTTGGAATTGTTTTTAATGACAAACATCAGAAAATTGGTACAATCTAAAACGAAATAAAAATCCCAAACTCTAGTACAATGTATTGAAGTGACCCCAACAATGAAATACGAGGAAAATCTAATGGGAAACAAAAATCCACACTTAAATTTTTCTCCAATAAGGTGGCTTAGATCAAGGTGATTGTTGGTATTCTGATTCTTCCCACAAGAGTAACTAAATAAGTGTGAAATTTTTGTTGTCGGATTGGAAATAGAGAAATTTGGTCGAAGTTCATAGGCTACATTTCTTTTACTAAATTATTCTTTGAGTAAAAGCTTCATGGAAAATTAACAGCACAGTACATTTAATATTTCAACGTTAACACCATTATCTTTTCTCTTACAATCCTGAATTTAACACAAAATCATACGTACAGAAACTATGAGTTTAACAAAGCTCTCTAGATAATACTAAACTTTGAACTGACAAAAGCAAAAAAGGCTTTCATTTTACAGATTTAATTTTTTTTTTTGTAGTTTGGTAAGGATCACTATGGTGCATTAGCTGTTCCATTCAATGTTCCCAACTATCCTTTCGCAGTCATCAAAGAAACAATACGATGAGTTCTAAATTAAACCTTTGCCTATCAGAAAAGAAGAAAACCAAGCCAGCACACACAAACTAACAAACAAAATGAAGGGAGTATGCCTCCTATCTTTTTCCTTCCGACACTCTCATTTTTATTGGTCTTGGCATATCAGCTTCACTCACAGAGATTTTAAAACAACAGTGATTACCATTTGTTTAAGGCCTCTTGTGGAAGAGCTTTTGTGGTAGAAGTTCCACATACATCATTTCTAATCTTCATAATGATCACACAAGGTGGATATTGTTAATAGTATCATTCCTATTTCACAAGGCTGAAGTATGGTAGAGAGGTCAAATGTATTGGCCCAAAACATTTTGGGTCTGACTGCTAAATCTACCACTTATTAGATAGGCAACCTTAGATCTAATACATTTAACTCTCTGGTCTTTGGATTCCTACCTGTAAAATGGGAATGACAATGCCTGCTATGCAAAGTTCTTGTGAAAACTAAATAGTATAATAATGTGTGTAAAGCAACTACAATAGAACCTGGCACGTATTAAACATGCAAAAAATATCAGGCATTAGTGTTGATGTTGTGCTGCCATTGTTTTAATTATCTGGACAAATGTAACTCAGGAAGGTTAAGCTACCTTTCCATGTTACAAATTTTTCAAGAGGTACAGCAAGGATTTGAATTGGTCATCAAAGTCTATGTTCTTTCTATAAAAAAAACAATTCCTTGCTCTTAAAAGGCAAAAAAGGTAAAGAAAAGATATTTTTAACCATCAACATGAGGCTATACCCTGGTTATAGTTTATACAAATAGTCTTTTGGGGTCTGATAATTACCTTTTAAGAAAACAAAATGTCATAAGACATGTTTATGGTGAAATCAGGTGTACATTAAGTAACCTATTTCCTGAAGTAGAAACCTTAACTCTGGGGGAATCAAGAGAAGTGGCTTCGTATCACATATCATGAGAAGTGTCACTATGTGGGGTTGGGTGACAGCCACCGGATTGTACAGTAGACATTTACTATTCCTTCACATTCTGTGATTCTGTAAATACCATCTGAATATCTAATTTCCAAAGACAATCAGTTCAGAATAATTGAAATAGTACAATTGAGGCTTAGTACCTTAAAGAGAGTTACTGCATGCTCCATGATAAGAAGAAAACAGCAAAGCAGAATTATGCCACAGATACTGCAGTACTGGTTAGGCTCACTCAGTAACTTAGACCTTGGGAGATTTCATAAGCATTTTCAACGGTGACAGTTAAACACTCGAATGTCAAGAGTTTATCGTGTGCCACTGCTGATGTCCACAGACCTGGGCCTATGTTTTGATGCTTCCCAGCATCTACTGGGGAAATATATTTGCAGGTGCTCAGTTTACTGCTCAGGCAACTGGGTTGGGCCCTCAACTCTTATGACATTTTTTGAAGGACATGGGTCTCAGTAAGAAAAAAGAATGGCTTAGAGGCGGTGATACCTCCACATTCAGAAGAGTGAAGATAGACACTGTCATTGTTTTATGTGGCCAAGTTAAAGATACTGCTAGCTCATCCATAAAGCAAGGGGAAGAGACAGCCTCCAGATAATACATAAACAGATTTGGCAGGATAGTAGAAATGACCCAGCTCCGGAGTCAGAACAATTAGGTTCAAATTCCAGCTGTCACAATTCATTGTGAGGACATAACAAAGCAATTTATCTCTCAGAGCCTCAGTTTCCTTATTTGTCAAATGTGGGCTATTCTTGTTGTGAGGATTAGAGGTAATATATGTCAAGCATAATTCCTAATCTGTCATGGGCACTGAATAAATGGTATTATTATTTATTTCCTGTAAGAGCTACTCATTGCTTATACTTATTTTTAACAAGGTGCTGTCCAATGTGGTAGCCATTAGTAATACACGGTTATCTGAATTAAAACTTAATGAAAATTAAATAAAATTAAATATTCAGTCCTTCAGTCACAGTAGCCACATTTCAATGCCCAATAGCCACAGGCAGCCACTGGTTACCATACTAGACATCACCAACATAGAACTTCCTCACCATTGCAAAAAGGTCTACTAGACAGAGCTAGCGCAGAGTCATGCTTGCCCATGAGGAGTCCTCCGGGGCTATGCTTGCCACCCACTGGTAGGGCAGCTGACACAGTAAGGCTAGCTAGCTCATTTAAGACTTGCTATTCCCTTCAGGCTGAGAAAGCAGGAACTCTTCTGGTGGGCTAGTGGGAAAGGCACATTCTATCTAGGTATCCCTAGTACATGGCATACAACTGGCACTCAGTAAATGTTGATTCTATTAAATGGTAGGATATTGAGGTTTACTTTTATTCCTTATTTTTAGAGTCCCATGCACTATTACATAGTTCTTAAAGTCCTTTTTTATAACCATCTGTCAAAATGCTTACATGGTGCCAAGCAACACACCATGGAAGAATATCTGTGACCGCAGGTTTCTGGATATGTAGGAAGTAAAAGTAAGAAACTCTTAAACTGCAATTGAGTCCTTGGCCCCTAATGTTTCTGACAAAAGAATTACAGTTAGACAGGGTGTGATCACTTTTTGTGGATAATAAAAGCTGAACAGATTTTTAGCTTTTTCTGACATGTGTTAACATTATTGGTAATTGGGTCCCTCTATTCTATACTCTGTTTTTATTATTATTTTAAAGAATCTTTTTCATCACTTCTTTACTGATGCTCCTTTTTCTTTCATGCTACTTCTACACCTGCTGCACTCTGTCCTGCCTCTTGATGTCATCTTTTTTAAAGCTCAAATGTTTTCAACCTTATTTTGCAAAGAAGCAAAAGGAAGAGATGAATGGACTTACCACAGGGCCTGGACAGAGTCCAGGCTCCTAATTTCTCATCCAGTTCTCTTGGTGTTCTCCCTTCTAAAGTCCTTCCTGACTCCCTAACTTAAAGATTCCAATGGGCAGTGAAATGGCATGAAATGTTAGTGCACAGATTCAAGTAGCAGAGTTGAGTAACACGCTGTAAGGCATACAGGCAGTTAAGCGTGTGCTTGCTCAAAGGCATAGAACAGTCCAAGTAAACAGGCTAAGAGTGCAAATAACCAAAAGCCAAAAACCAAAACAAACCACAGAAACAAAGATCATTCACCTGATATATTCTCAGTATATATTATCAAGTCAAGGAATATTTACTAATGGAGGAACAATTCTCCTTCACTTCCAAGTGATGATTAAAGGCCAATCTGCATTATCACATGGTAAGTAGAAAATATGTTTAGAGATAACACATAAATGTCTGCAGTATATTGACAAATAGAGGGGTATTTACTAGAAATGGAAAAATTTCATAGGTACAAGCAGTTGAAATTGTGAAGTTTTCATTCCCATCTAAACCACTTGAAGTTTTTAAAGAAATTAAACAAACAGTTCCAAATGCCCTAAAACAATTCACAGTAAGAAGAGTTTTACTTCCCAAATTGTTTTTATTGCTAGTCTTAAAAAAAGAGACTATTTCACAACTATCTAAACATGTAAAATGTAACATTCACATGTATGATATTCTTATTTTATTTCTACTAACTGAGCAATGATCCATGTTCACTCCACCAGGTTGCATCACAAAAATATACACATATTTAATACATGAAAAAGAATATGTATATATTTCCCCCAAAAGAAATTCCTTGAATATGTTAATATACTTAGAACACAAATCACTTTGAACATACATCTATACACCCCATCAAGAAAAATCACAAATAATTTTCTCCCCTTCTAAAAATTAGCTGAGTCTGGATTACCCACTCGTGAGTAAATTAAACCTGAAGCTAAATTCTGTAAGTGAATTTCAGCCAAGAGCTTTTTTCCTTCCCACCCACCAAATTTCCTGTTCCATGTTAAAAAGTAGAAAAATTGTAAGAATTTGAATTTCCTTCCTTGTTTGTGTCTTTATCGATCAAATTACAGTACTGAAAAACACCAAGACGACCCAGAAAGAGGTAAGAGGAAGGCAAAGCAGGGACCTGAGCAATTCACAACAGAGCAGGAGTTGCCTGAGCAGGCAGGGATGGACAGACTGCAGCCCCGAGCTCCCCTGACAGTGCACTCAGCCTGCAGCAAGCTCAGTGAAAAGACAGTGAACCGATTATATAAAAAGTGTGTGCTCTCTGCATGCAAAGCACACCAAGAGTCACGAAAAACCTGGCGTTCTTTAGGGCCCGGCAGCCTATCTTGTTCTTTCTTTTCTTCAAATAAAAAGGCAATGATATCCCTCCTAGGATTTTTATATAGCTAGCTGTAGTATATTTTTCAAATCTCTAAATCAAATTTCAAATTCTAGATAAAAATCAATCTTTGTAGCTTTTGACACGTATAGAAATTTACAAGGGAGAGAAAAACACCTTGCTTCAGTTAAAAAAAAAACACTTAAGACAAAACCACTAATAATTATATAACAATAATATTACAAATTAAACCTACATAATGGTCCGTTGTTTTGGAAATATTTTCGATATGTTACCATTGCAACCCCGAGGCAGCAAAACTGCCAGGAGAGAGGTGGGCAGGCTCAGTCTGCTGTGATATCGTAGTTATGTTATCACAGATATAGAACATTGGAGATTTAAAACTGTTTTCACATATTGTCCTACTGAATTCCTACAGCCATCCCAGTGAGGTATGCATAAGATTACCAATGAGAAACAAAGAAAAGCAGCAATTTACTATGGTATCATAGCTTAACACTCTCCACAACTGGAAAAGGACCTGGTCCCAATGCGTGCTGTGCCCCATGTTCTTGTCACACTTGGCATGGCAGCATGATGATGATAAGAACAGCTAACAGTTTACTTAGGATATGCCAGATACTATTCCAGCCAAATTGTACATATATTCATTTTGTTTATACTCTAATTGATTGTTTCATTATCATCCCAATTTTACAGCTAAGGAATCTGAGTCACAGAGGGAGGTTAAACAACTTACTTAAAGTCACACAGCTAATAAAGTGGCAAAATTGAGATCCAAAACCACATAGTCTTGTTTCAGAGTTTGAGTTTTAAACCACCACAGTAGTATCTCCCAATAGCTAAGAATTCTCTCCTGGGTGCTCATGGACTCCCACCAAAATCCAGCTTTGTAGAGTTCTGGGTCCTCATACTCTGCCTGGCCATTTAGCAGCTAAGGGCCTGAGAATGCTGTTTTGCCCAAAGAGAAAAACAAGATCGTCTCAGTCAGGGGAGCACAAAGGATGCTCTTGTGTGCTACTACAAGAAGCAGGATCATTCATCTGTCTTCCACACACGAAACTGAGCAAAGCAGCAGCAGGTATTAATAAACTAGTTTAATAGTACTAGAGACAGAGAGAGGTTAAGTAATCTGCTGTACTGGGGTTTAGTGGTAAAACCAGACCCACGACTAAATGCCAGCACACTAAACTGATTGAAAACCACCAAATTATTACCCAAAGTATTGAAGTGAAGTGTGAATATAGTCTTGTCTTTGTGTACTAGCCTCTGGCTCCAAATATTTCTTTTTATTTTTACACCTGCATATCTCTTGCTTTTGGCACTCTCTGAGCAGACACTGTATGTTTGCTATTACTTTCAATGTAGTATATCAGAGAAATGCCCACTGCCAATGTTATGAGTACCTTGGCCCTAGCTGAGAGTGCCTTAAACTGATTAAATTACACCTGGCTAAAGATCTCTTGAAACACTTAATTGCATAAAATTTGGTCCAGGTGAAACCTGACTTCTTCCTGGTTACTTATTCACGTGGGAGTTGGCTTCACCATCAGGCTCAGGATTGGCACAGATAAAAGACTATGGGTGCTAAGCATATCACAGCTCTTTAATATGTTCTAAACACCTAAGATGTTTCCAAATTTTTATTTATTGAATGCTCATCGGAAATCCAAGGTAATGTTAAGGAGAATCTGATGTATTGTTTCAATTAATCATTATTCTGGTTATCTTAAATCTTAAACAGATGTAACTAAATTATTTATATTTCTATTTATACCTATCATATCAAACTCATGATTATTACTTATGTCTAACACATCACCTCCCATCTCAACGTTTTTCCCCTCTTTGGCAAAGAACTGTTTGCTTTTTTTTTTTAAAAGATGATGACTACTGTTTCATTAGGAGGTATTGGGACATCAAAATAGTTTTGGTTATATCTGCAATAAATAGCTCTGTGACCTCTGAAGGCATTGTTTTATCAATTAAATGAGGGCGGCACGTCTTCTGGATGAAAACAAATACTATGACTCCACAATAAAGACAGAAATTAACATTAGGTTAGGGTTAGGGTTAGTCGATTGTCGTTTCTTCTACACCCCAAATGCTAAGAAGCCCTGCTAAGGACAGCCAATTGCAGAAACAATAAGATTAAAAAGAATATTATGAAAAAAATGTGCAGGTGTGCTGGGGCATACGTGTGTGTGTGCACACACTCCTGTGTGTCTATGTAGCACAAAACAGGCTCAAATAGTTACTAAGTGCATGCATGCATGAATGAACAAACACAACACACACAAGATACACGTCAAACTAAGAACATCATCATAACATAGAGAAAGATAAACATTAATTGGTTCTGCCAGAATAGATTTCAGTGCATTTCACTTCTCAATGTGTGTAGGGCTGAACTTTCTTTAGGCTGTAGAGGCAATTACCTGTAATGGTCCACCTTTAAGGATTCTAAGAGCACCATTCCCCCATCCGTTTCCTTTGAACCCCAGTCTATAGGTTGAAGCCTAGAGCTAACATCTTTCACTGGGTGTTAATAGGTGTGCCCTTTTAAAAAGGGATTTAAGCTCAAATAAATTTGGGTACTATTGGGATAAATAAATCAATTTCACTGCTGCAGATTTAGTTTAGGTATATTACTACGAGGGGTATATTCCTGGAAAAGTTTCCATGGTCACAAACCCATTTTCAACACATCTCCAATCACCCCCACCATCTTTGGGAAATTCTGTTATAGTTTGTTAGTAGTTATTACACCTCGGTGTAATGAGGTCTCAGATCTTTTCCCAAGAATTGATTTTTAGAAAGAATTTTTAGACATCGGAGAAGGTATGAGGGTACAAAGAAGGCGTTAAAATAAGGGAAAGCAGCACAAAAGAAAAATGCTAAATCACTTCAGAGTTGGACCTTGTGCAACCCTCAAGGTGCTATTCTTACTTCTCTAGTCCCAAGTGTCTCCAGTGCTGTGTTTGTACCTAAAAGCACAGCCAGCTAGTGGGCCGTCACTCCTAAGTACCTCATTCTTTCCCAGGAAGCAAGAGGGATCAGGAAGAAAACTCTGCGAGACAGAAGCAGAAAATTACATTTTAAAGAGCAGAGACACAAGCAAGAGTGAAAAGACAGCAAGCCCTGAGATTTTAACAGATATTGAAAAGATTAAGAATACCCAAACAATTCACAAAAGGGGATACAGTATGTACTTCTCTAGATACATTCTTTGACCTTGAACTTAACTGCATAAAAGAAAATTCAGTCAAATTCTACAATTAAGCGTTATAAAGAGTTCATTATCTTCATAGTATTTTAAATCACAGACTTATTGCATCCATTATCTTATTTAGTCATCATGCTGGGATATATTATGTCTCCAAGTGGTCAACCATCCCTCCCATCTTATGCATTAGGAAACAGAAGCCCAGAAGCTGGGAGAGAGTTAAGTGCCTTCCTTTCCCATGAGTCACATGATTGTATGAGGGCAGTAGTGGTGCTGTAAACTAGGTCTTTTCACTCCAAATCCCAGGTCAGAGGTGTTAGCACTTGATCAGAATATCCTTCCAGATCACCTATGGTCTAAGGAATCTGGAGGTCAAATTTTCATATTTGTAAATGATATCTACTAATGCTAAGTAGAGTTATGAATGAACTCTTTGCTGTGCTTTGAAGCATTAAACTTAACTCTGGGTGCTTCAAACAGATGCCTTCATCTTCTGCTTACCAAGAGAATTGTTATGAACAGTGAGTTTCCAATCTGGTAAGGTTTTGAACAGAAATTGCTGCCATGGTACACTGTAAAATTGTTACCCCATCTTCCCTTTTACAAAGCTGAAAAAAGTACGAATTATCTTTTTTCTGTCAAAACATATGGCCCTAACTAGTTTCAACTGAAAACAAAAGCATGAAATAATTACCAAATGTATGACTCTGTGGCACAGATTGAAATGAAAAAAATAAGTATGCAAATTGTCAACATCTATGTCCAATCGGCTGCCTCTCTGTTACCCATTCAAATGCCTGCCCCCCTTCCGCACGCCCAAGGCAAACTTTTAGGTAGAATCAACCAGCAATATTTCCCTGATTTAACACAGAGCAGATCTTCTACCCAGCACAAGGCTAGTTGCTTTGATACATTATATTTTTAAAAAATTAGATGGGCAGAATGTTCATTAGGAGCTAGTTGAGGAATTTAAGATACAACAAGCAGCTAGAAAATGTATGAAAGTGAGTAGTATTTCCGTACAAACTGCATGTGCAAAAGAAATGCAAAGGGACTTACCCCATTAGAATAGGGCTATTCAAAAAAACTTCTTAAAGGAGGTGAGGGATGAATCAAAAAGGGTGATAATGTTCCTGAAATGGGACTACGCAATGGAAGAACAAGTGATCAAAAATAATTAGTTCATGTGTTCAGGCAAATTTAAAATATAATTAAGTTGGTTTTCTCTAATATTTAAATTATAGATTTTTTTTCACTTGATCTAATTTTTCCTAATTTTAAAGATATAATTTAAAGATCTGCTACTGGCTACCTCAAATATTTTTCTGGAATAAGGAGGGTATAAATAAATGTAAACAACAATTTCTTTAGCAATAAAAATTATAGTTAAGAATGGCCCATTGATTTCTTTCCAAGAAATGTAAACTTTGGTAACTAAATTACTTTGTTCAATAATTTTCAATTTTCTGTAACAGAAATGTAAAATCCAGATGATTGCTTAATATTAAGATAAAGGATGAAGTTTAAAAGTCTCAATGTTGATGAAAAGTGAAAATGTCTTTACAAGAAGGGGGACACAGCAGTTGTACATCATAAAAGGCTCAGAATTGATTTCTATCTTTTTCCTTTTTCTTCCTTGATAAATTAGTATCGAGTGAGAACTTAAGAGAAATATATAGAAAGGTTAAAAGAAGCAAGGGATGTTTCCTTTTTTCTTTTTCTGATGGAGGAAAATTTATTAAAATAAATAGTTCTCTTATTACATAATTAGGAAACATTAGGTCCTCTGAAACTTTTTAATCTCTAGATAGATATATAAATGGATGTATATGTGTGTACAGTGGGCATGTGTTTATGCATGTTTCTGTATATGATACTACTAAAATTAAAGGTTTATAAAACATAGCAGCAGGGAGATAGGAAGGAACTGCTTAATGGGCATGGAGTTTCCTTTCGGGATGATGAAAATGTTTTGGTGCTAGACAGATATGGTAATTGCTCAACATTGTGACTGTATCAGGAAACCACTGAATTGTTCACTTCAAAATTGTTAACTTTATGTTATGTGAATTTCACCTCAATTAATAAACCAAAATAACACATGGTGGCAGGCCCGTAATTTATGTGTTGTTCTTCAGAAAAGATATTGGTGAGGGCCCATTTGTAGGGATATGGAATTCCAGTAGTAGGGAAGACAGATGATGAGCCATATTTCTTAAGCAGTAAGTCTTGTCATCTGTCGCTAGACGGAAAACTTAGGTAAATAATGTAGCTATTATTAGGAGAGGAGGCTGCCTTTACACTGAAATAAAAACTGCTCACCAAGGTCACTCATGAGCTCTCTGTTAGCAAACTCAATATTCTTTATTCTACCAAGAAAACAAATCTATGATTTTCCCTCATTGCCAAAATGTTTTAAGGCAGCCAACCAGCTATAGATAATGGTCCCTAATTAGCTCTAAAGAGCAGGAGACATCTTTGTAGATTTGGTTCTATCACTAATGAACTGGTCACAGGTAGGCCACTTAACCTATCTCTCAATCTTATGATAGTCACTTGGAAAATGCAGATCATAACATTTGCTACTGTAACAATGTAACACACTGAGAAAACATTTTGAAAACATAGGGGCACGAGGTATCTAATGCATACAGCACATCCAGAACCCTAACGTTGCTGAAAATATTTTTTTTGATGGAGATAAGCCTCGGTTTTCTTAAATTGAAAACTTCTTGACATGTGGATAACCTGTTCAGCTCTTTACTCCGACAAGTCCAAACAGGAATCCTTACTAGTAGTGTAATATGGAGAGGAACAGAGACCAAACAACTTTCGGGAAAGAGTGAGTTCAGTAAATTTGAATTAAATGTATTTCATCTTCTAAATTTTCCTAGCACTTAAGAAATTCATATCTTTTATGAACTATAAAGGTCTTGTGCCCCATAAAATATTAATACTATGGGCTCCGCAGGGGCAAAGGTTGTGGCTTAGAGCACACTCAACATAATGGCTCGCCCATACTAGGTGCCCAATAAACAGTTAGTAAACAAATAAGGGAAAAAAAACAAAGTGAAAGACAACCAATCCTTTCCCTGACCTACAAAGTTTATGAGACAGATTTTTTAGCACACTTCATGTATCCTTTTTTCAGAAAAACTGTCCTCTCAATCACGAATGGCTCCCTTGGGTATTGCTATGGGGTGAACCTCTGGCCTTATACCAGGAAGAAGATGTCATATGGAGATGACACAGATGTGAAAGATATAACGTTACAATTCCACAGTTGTCCAGCATTGGATGTGCAAAATTTCTCAAGCAACTCATCCACGTAGAACTTATGAATATCTCAGACTTGCTGTATTTGCGATATCTGTATCTCAGTTTCTCTATCCTGGTTTTAAAAATAAAGATTGCATGAAACTATGACAAATTGAAGGTCAGTCTGTCTTAATTTTCCCCCCAAAATTCATAAACTGAGAGAGAAGTCACAGGTAAGTTAACAAGACCACGCATTGCCTTTGATGGTATCTCCTGGTACTTCAATTGACAGGAACTCAAAAACAGATTAGACCGACTGAGGAGGAGGCACCACACGGGATACTCACCACTCGAGAAAACTCTCCCCCTTCATCTGCTCAACTAATTCCTCCTATTCTTTCATGGATCTGTTCAAGTCCTGCTTCATCCTGTTGACCTTTACTGCTCATTTTGCCCTTTGCCTGTGTCCTACCTCGTGCTGCTGTCTTCTGTGGTATATTTACGACCTGTTTTCCCAAATATATTACAACCCCCTGGCGTGTGAGTGTCCCATTCTTCTTCCCATCACTCTCTCTGTCTGGGAGATAAGATGCTTGATGCTCATTTTCTGGTGATGAGGATAATGATGACGACGATGATGATGGGAAATCATTTTTCGATGCCCATTCTTCCCTTCTTTACAAACTTCCTTCCACACCTCTACCTTGAGAAAACTGCTCAAGAACTCCTGGATGCTGCAACCAAATGTCATTCCATTTCGCAGCAATATTTGACACTGTTGACTCTTTCCTCCTTCTGGTCAGATCTGCTTCCTTTGGCTTCTGTGACTCTATGTTTCCTTGGTCCTGCTATGCCTCTTGGGCACACACATTTGAAGGGCTCCTCATTAGAGTCATGATAAAATCTAAACTCCTTGATAGGGCACCCAAGACACCTTTTATCTGGGCACAATTTATCTTTTCAGCTTCATCTTTTACTATTATCCTTCTGCACCTCGCACTCCGCCATCCTGAACTACTTTTGGGCCATTGGATAGGCCATGCTACCCCTTGCTTCCAGTTATAGCCCTTGCACTTTGCCAGCATAATTCCCATTCATCTTTGGACCTCCCTTTCCTCCAAGGCCAAATGTGGGACAGGTGCCCTTCATATGTCTACCTTTAGCAGCCTGCACTTGCCGATTATCTGACCACTTTAGAGTTGTCTGGGTACCTGTCCATCTCATGTCTGTCTTGTTCAGTTATATTCTCAAACTTGACTCATAGTAGGCATTCAATAAATGTTAGCTGAATTTATTACCTATCCTGTCAACTTTCTTGCCACCATCTAAGTTATGGAGTTAGAAAAGTACATTAAAGTGGTTTGTTTTTTTTTTAATACAACCAAAATAACTCCTTCCTGAAGTAGGAAAGATGAAATCTACTGCCTCTCTGGAACTCTCTGTAACTGATAATCTCAGGAGATAGTGCTAGTCCAAAGAGCAGATACAGGATTTCATCCAAGTGCGTGTCAATGACTTACTGTCAGTGGAAGAAGCCTGAAGCTCTGGCTAATTTTGTTCCCTAAATTCCCTGTGTTCTGCTTCCATGCTTAAAGCCAGATGCTGAGGAACAAGATATCTGGAGAGAGACTAGGAAGGCTCTAAGGACTCTGCAATTGTCCCAGGATTTAGAATCCCTAATATGAGCTCCCTTGAGTGCAATGTGGGGAAGGGAATGAAAACTTCCACTGCTTAGAAGTCCACAGAGCTCATGGATAAGAAATGAGCAGGAACTCTCAAGTCATGCTCTGAGCTTGGGCGTGTACGACTCAGCTTCCACTATACTGCCAAGAGAGGGTATCATTCATCTTCATCATGTTTTTACCTGTGGTGGTTTTTGGCTTCAGTGTAATAGACACTATTGTCTTTGCAGCCAGTTTCTTCATAATAATACTTTTCTTCTATTACATGACAGTCACCCCAAAGAAGGCCTTATCCGTATGTTCCTAAGGTGAAATGATCTGTGGTATTTTCTAAAATAGTCTGACAAGAGCAAACCGGGTAAGAAAATGCTAAGATTTGCATTTCCTTGAAATGGGATGCTATTTTTGAGCTCCTAATTGAAAAAAAAAAATTAAACTGCAAGTAATTAAGTGTGGGGGAGCACAGCAAAGGTGGCTCATATTTAGGCACATGGTAAACTGATTTGCCATTGAACTGGAAGGCTAATATTAGGAAATGGGTAAGCCAAGCCATGCTTTGTGTTTGTTCAATGTCTCAAACTATTTTTCAAATGTCACGGGCTCAGCAAAACCCAAAACACATTTTCTCAGCACTTCTCTCTATTTTTCAACCCATATGTATTTCGAGAGAAGTTTAATTCATATGTTTCTGATTTATTTACATGCAAGTCATCAGAATGTTGTTTTGTATGAACTATTTGATGTCCAGAAGGCCTGTTGAGCCTTTCCTTTGAGGTTTTTTTCCTTAGGATCAGGAAGCCATGATTTGCAAATAGAAAAACAAAAAAACAAAAAAAGAAAAGAAAGAAAGAAAAAAGCTCACCCAAATCTCCAGTATCTTTTCCTCAAAGGTTCAAATTTTGTTCAAAAGTTAGATCGCATAAAGTCTGAGTACAATTCCAACATTGGCAGACTTTGTATTTTCCTGCTCCTAATTGACAGGGCCCTTCTTGAAATTAGTAATGTCTTCCTTGTGGACATAAAAGTGCATATTTGCAATGTATGAATAACAAGATCAGATCCTAAAGAGAGGTGATGAGTGTTTCAAAGATTAAGTGAATGCATTCTGTACCATAGTATCTGGGGCCGAGGGAGGGGGTCTCATCAAGAGAGAGGAAAGTGGTTAGCACCTTTCCAAGAGAGTCCTGGGAAAATAAGTACAATTTTTCATTCCATCAGGAATTTTGCAGGCATTCTCTTTCCTCAATTTATAGATGTAACTCTCTGATTCAAGTGTGGTCTGATGGTTGTTTGCATATATTTTAAAAAACCCATAACATAATTTTATAAATATTTTTCCATTTGTGAATAACTACAAACAAACAAACAAACAAAACTGGTAATTTTTAGGACTTCCAAGGACAGAGTTAGTTTGAGGATCTCCCTATATTCAGACTTTTGACAAAGCAGATTATCTTTTTCTTTGACAAGGAGTAAGACACCATATATTAAGCACATGGAAGAGGGTTTTCATCTTTCAGCATCGCTGATATCTACATAAATTTGATCATTTTAAAATTTACATGGAATGTAGCAATATTTTAGAAGATTGAATCTCATTTTAATAGCAGGGGATAGTTTTTTTTTAAAGGAATTGTACGTGAAAAAGGTTGCTTTCTCTGCAAGCTTTCCTACATTTCAGTCTGAAAACCAAATTAATGTTGGGCAAGAAGCATATAGCCAGTATCTAACACTATCTCACGCCTCTGTAGTGTGTCTCTACAAATATAAACCCACATTTCCCATCAGACTCTTTGTCCTCTGTGAGGGGAGGTAGATTACGGATGCTGCTCAATCTGAGCAAGCAGTGAAAGATTTCTACCTACGCTACCTTTCAAGGCTGAGATATCTCTCTTCCCTAAAACTCTTTTCCATAAAAAGTCTTCTCAAATCAAATATCTCTCCAGCACAGCTGCTGTTAAGTGACCCAACATGTTCCAAGACAGGCTCACAACCCATACACTATTTTTTTTTTTGCTATGAGCCCCTGATATGATGTATTTCAGCAAAGCAATATGTTAAAAAAAAAAAAAAAAGAATCACCAAATTGGACTTCTCAATATATCACTCTTCAAAAGCAGCTAATAGTGGCATGAGGAGCAAGTAGAAATGTTAAGTCTTAAGTGACCAAACTGAATGATGATTTAAGGTTATATATATGTGTATTAAATATCAAACAACTAAATAGCCACTATTAAAACATATGACTAAGGCAGATTAATTAACTGCTAGTTGCTCTGAATTCAAACATAGCTCAGAAGACATTTATTCAATTGTAGGAAGAACGAGATAGCAAAATTTAATCATTATCGAGAGTGGTTAAGAAAAAGACACAATCATTTAAGAAACCGATCTGTACAATATAAGAAGAAATCAAGGGCAAAGATGAAAAGTAGCCCTAGGAAAACACATTCAGTAACCATTGTAAAAATAGGGTTGGTTTTCTCTACAGAGTCCATTATACAGACACCTCCCTACAATTTGTCAACAATTTCAAGTTTCTACTTTTTACTACCTTTTGATATAGATCAGCTCTAAAGTGAAAATAAATAAGAAGAAGTGTGTCAAATATTATGATTAGGTTTCAATAGCTGGCCTTCAGAACTAATAATTCATCTCACATTTTTAAAAACTTTTCGGGGGGGGATGTTTTTGACTTTTTTTTTTTGGTCCTCGTCTGCTGGTTTTCAGTTTAAAAGAAGGACGATGATGTTAATGGCAGCATTTACTCACGAGATACCGCGTTATCCTTTCAGACTATATAAATTCCTAATTGTGAGTAATACTTTGAAATGCAATAGCTGAAGTGAAAAACGTCACAACCTCATGGGCTACCCATCTGCAGAACAGATTATAAGAAAAGTGAATGTGAAAGCATTATAGAAAAATGTTACTTTGAAACAAAAAATTTTCCTGGGTGACATTCAAAGTGTCTACAATGTTCTTTTCTCTTCTTTGCTTCTCTGTTCCCCAATACTACACCTTCCCTTGGCATATTCACAGATGCAATCCCCGCTGAGCAGCTGTAATGAGGAGCCACTTCCTGGGTACCCCCTACCGTCCCAAATTTAGTAAGAGAAGTCGCTGTGAATGGGAGATGGGTCTCCAACATCTCCCATCTAAAGGGAAATGCTCATAGAGACATACACGCCCACGCCACACTTGCCTTTCCATCTTATGGCCTGGGATATGCAGGAAGATCTATCTAATCCTCAAAGACCTCCTAACCATCATCCTCCTGCCCCATGCAGCATATGCACAAACAAATTCCAAGAGGTATCTTAAATGAAACACATGCACGTACACACACATATTAATCTCTATCGCTACTATTTTTCAGCGTCATTTCAATGTTTAACAACCTGAACTAATAGCCATTTTAACACATGTCCTGAGCTTCTAGAGGAGATCCACCCCCCCCATTTGTTTTTTAACTGTAGTATACTTCTGATGATCTTGATGAACTGACCTGCTCTGAGATCGTAAGAGAAGAGTAGACAATTTTTTTGTTTGTTTTAATTGAAGGTCCTTAATGTGGGCCACATGTTTCTGGCGGTCATTTGGAATACAGAGGGAGCAGGGTGCAGGGGCAAGGAATGCAAAGTGGTAAGGAGTTGGCGAGCAGGGAAAGCGGGCAGGGGCTGCGTGATGAAAAGACCAGTTCCACAAGCAAAGCGCATTAGCAACCCAGAGTGGAAAGGGCCGGAAGGAAAACCCACCCACCTCACCCCTGCGTTCATTCTATCAACCTGCAATTGCTGCAATCAAAACCATATGTCGGTTCTTCCAGATCTTTCTCACAGGACAAACATGCGAAGGGCCTCAGGCCTGGCATCGCCATCAAATGGTAATTGATACCATATGAGCCACAAAATAGAAAAGCACATGCAAACAGCAACTTCTCTCGCTGCACCCCCACCTTCCAATCCCCTTCTCGGCCCCTTGAGAGGGATGAAATTGCAGGTCTTGCCGGGCTGCTAAGTGCACTCTGCACCATGAAAAACAAGTGTATGTGGCTGCAGGAACCACCTGTAAATCAGAGAGAAAGGAGGGTCCACTCGCCAAGAGCTCGTCCCGGAGAACAGGCGAAGGCAAAAGGTCACTCTGGGTTAATACAAGGTCGTCGATCATGGGGGAAAATGAGCACAGGTGTGAAACAGATCACAGGCCTGGAGCAGGGAATGACCCCCCCACCCCCACCCCCTGGTCCCACGGCACATCCGGCCTGGAGAAAGCTCGTTACCGCTAAGCCACATCTGTCCTCCTCTCCCCCCCCCCCCGCCAGTGAGATAGTGGGAAAGTGGAAACCACTCCCCAATTACAAGGCAATTAGAAGAAAAGTGACCCCAATCCTGTATCTGCCGCACTCCTTCTATGAAGCTCTTTTTGCATCCCATTGTTCTCACAGCAGAAAAAAAAAATCAAGAAAGCCCGCTGAGCTGGAGGTCCTGGCAATTCCTGGTTGAATGTAATACAGTAGGTAAAACCCGTCTCTTATTTCCACCAACACTGACAGAACTACAAGTAGCATACGGCTCTCGCCTCTGCATGTATATATTTTCTTATTAACTCGATCGGGCAGAAATTTGCAGAGATTTGTTTGGATTTAGAAGTCACAACAGAATGTCAGTTTCACAAACCAAGGCTCATTCTGTGGTGAAATGCACAGCTCTGGACCCAGCCGTTCACCACATACAGCTATTTGTTCCAATTCCTCCAGCAGCCACTTCTGAACAAACAACTAACTTATTCTAAACACACTCAATGGGTCTAATTTTTCTTCCTCCTGCCTATCCCATTATATGTGATATTTTAGTCTTATAGATCTTATGAAGTTTAAATATTTTCCAGATGGGACTAGGGAGCACAGAACCCTGTAAACACTCTAAGTTATAAAAGGACCAACTAAATACTTAAAACAGAAGAGGAGGATGATGACATCCTTCTTTTGCAAGCACTAATCTAGCGAGCTAACACCAACAACTGTAAAAAGGGGGACAGATATCAATTCTCTTTTTCCTCCCCCATATTCTCAAGGACGAGCTGATTCATCCTCATTTAGGTTGTATCTATTTATATCTTTTCTAAGTAAACCATTTCTGAAAAAAGATGATTTAAGCTCAATTTACAATTCAATACATCACAATGGTTAAGAAAGGAAACCATGGTTGTAACCTAATGACAAATCCCATTGTCTCGCAGAGGGAAAATTAATAAGGCCTATTAATTCCACACGTTTGCCCTGATCTTCAGAAGTCCTCTCTTCCTAAAAGTGTGGCCACAAAAATCCTGAACAAGGAGGCATTTGCCAAGGACCCTCAGCCTAGAGGCAATCCAGGAACATTCATAATGACAGCACCAATCCAAGAAAAAAGCAAGTGAACAAATGAAGGGAGTGAAGTAACAAGGGCAGCGAATCGAAACGAAAGTTGTGGTGAACGCCAGGGGAAGACAGACGTAGTGCGAAGCGAAGCAGCAGTGTAGCTCGAGAGGTGTCCAGCCAGACAGGCTCGGGATAAACCACTTTGGGGAGACTCTGACCTTACCTCTGCTTTCCCTCCGTGGTCCGGGCAACATAACCCTGTATCTGAGCATCTGCATTGTTTAAATTTCATCCTGTGGTGTTGTTTGCTGATTGGTCAGACATGGCTGACAGCATCAGAACTGCAATCTGACAGACAAGGAGCAAGTAGGACCACAGCACAGAACTCATAATGGGAGGGAGAGAGGAAACTTCATGCTGGATATATGAAACTCAGACCCTCAGATGTCTGCTGCAGGGCCTGTGGCTGGCCTAGGGGTGGGAGGGCCTAGGATGAGACTGGGAGGAGGGCATGAAGAAGGGGAGGGGAGGACAAGCCCAGCCACCCAAATGACCAAGCATGAGGCGTCCCCTCGGAACCAGCTGCATCTGGACCACGTTTAGTAGTTTCCCTCTTGCCACTCCCAGTTCCTGTTACCTTTTGAGAACAGAGGAGGCTTCTGTCCCTCAATGCTTTTTCTTACAGAATAAAAGTGCTATGGTGTTTCCCGTTTGGGATACTGCAATTGTATTTTTTATGTATTTATTTCTCCAAAGTTTTGACATTTTCCCAAGGATACCGAAGCTACTAATGAGAGCCCATTTGACAAAAGCATTCTATCCAGATTTTTGCTGTGTAGAGAAACAGCCTGCAATTTAATGGAATTCTTTAACTATTTGATGGCAGTGAAGCAAAAAAGTAAAGGAAGAGACGAAAAGGTTAAAGGTATTTGGAAACGGTAAGTGAACTTGCTGTAGAAACAACAGAAACAGAAAAGAAAGAAAATAGCTTGAGTGTGGGAGAGAAAAGACAAACCAATACTAGTGAGTTAGAGGGTATGTCTTTATTCTGACCCAAATGCCAATTTCTTTCCAAGCTAGCAGGAACCACCCGGGACTCACTGAAAGCAACTGTGGCTGGCCACAGATCACCCTCTCCTCCCCCCTCCTCCAGTCTTGCTCACAGTACCCAGACACAAACACACGCGTGTGTACACAAGCACACAGCTGACCCAGCCTACTGACCAATGGGTACAGTTGAGTTTACCTGCTATAAATGTAGGATCGCTTTCCCTCCTGAAAGTTTGTACGTAGGGTTATCCCTCCAATTAAGGATCAGTGTTAGTCTATTTGAACCCTTGCCTTCATGTCCTTACTACCCAGAATCATGACTGCACACCTCTGGTGGGGGGGAAATCAGTAGAATTTAAAAATCCAAGCAGTGCTCAGCAAAGAACATTAGTTGCAAATTTCCTTTTTCCCCAATTTCTCCTTTCCCAGAATTCTTTGTTAGCAGAATTCTGGGGAAGGTATCCTGGATTCAATAATAATTACAGAAGAAGAAAAGATATAAGGTGAAGCAAGGACAGCAGAGCAATAAAAAAACCACACAGGTAAAAATGGCAGGAAATCAAGGATAAAATAAGGACCGGAGGGACCAGGTTATTAAAACTAACAAGTTAAATGGAGAACAAAAAAAGGAGTAAGACACTTTGGCTGAGGGGAAGGAAAAGGTTAACACAACACGAAAATCAAGATTTAATAAAAACTAATCCTTGAAAAACACCATCACTGATTTAAAATCAATTTGGAATAGTGAAATGGCAGAACAGGATAAAATAAATCCGTTTGGTTAAAAATAAAGTCAAAACTCTAAACCTCCTCTAAAAACTTTAAACGAAAAAAGAAAGAAAAATCTCATTTCTCCCCTTTATGTGTACACCTAGTTATATTTTCTAAATAAATTTTCTTAATAAAACTGGAAAGACACACCACTGAAATCTGAAGAAGCAAGGAAAGAGTATTAGCATAAAGGAAATGTATATGAAAATTAGAGCAACAAAGCAGTAAGAGCAATCAATGTAAGTAAAACTAGAGGGTCTGTGTCAACAGAGGAAGTAGTTGTGGGCAGGAGAAGCAGCCCAGAGGGAAGAGGTGCCCAGAGGGTCTGGATTTCATTCAGAGAAGAAAAAGATGATGTAAAAGAAACACACTAGGCAAGTATACAGAAACGACTGAACAACAGAAAACATAAGTATGAATACAGGAATGCGAAGTGAGGGTAAGAGGCATAAACACAATGTAATTGCAATCAAATGGAAATTGGAAAAACAGAACACAGTTTGTCAGAAGCATAAAAGAAGTGTCTTCAGATTTATAAAATTATAAACACTATCTTGGTAAAGGTATGGTGTTTTAAAAAAAAATTACAGGCTGAGAAGATTATATAAAAACAATTTCATACATTTTTTTGAACCCACTTTCTGACTTTAAAAAAAATTTCTATAACTTCCAGGGTCTGTTTATAACCACATGAGACAACAATAAACATATCACATCAGGGCCTTAAATTCTGCACAATTCCTTGTCAGGAATGAACCTAGGAAGTACAAATGACATTGGCACTCTTCATTACCCAGGACATTCAAGGTATAACCTCTCTTACAGGAATATTCATGCAAGCACCTTGCCTAAGACCAAAGGAAATCTTTGGATCTTATTCAAAATGCTCAAAACTACCCAGGAGTCCACAAACTACTACAGATATAGGAAGGACCAGTCGAGAAAACGTCATTTGAGAAGATAGCATTTCCAGTGTTAGTCCTGAAAGCCTGACAGCCTTTCGGCCTCCTGGCCTGGTTTTTAACTCAGCAGAAGATCAAGTTGGTTTCAATGGTAAACCAATAATTGCATATTTGGTGGAAAAGTCTACAGCTCCATCAAGCAGCAAAGGAAGCAGGGTGACAGCAGTTTCAGGTGCTGGGACACAATAAAAACAATGAGGAAAGAAAATGTTTGCTTTTTCTGTCAACTGAGATGTCAGTACCCATTAATAAATCTATCTGCTAAATCTACTCTTATTCATGTGGGACATCACCAATTTAAAGTAAAATAAATTATCTTTAATTAAATGGAATTGTCGTCTTCCTCCCGCTATCATCCCCAATTATTACATCCTAATCAGCCCTTTAGGGAGGAGGCAAGAGAGAATGCTGAAAGGCACATTGACTATAAACAATTTCTCTTTCTGTCAACGGATGAAATTTTTAATTTTAGTTATTGATTATAACTGTAATTTTTGGATCTAAGTAATGAAAACCACAAAAACTTTTGTCATTTATGGAGGGGAAATGGCACATGGTCACTTCAGCAATTTCCTTTTACTTTTCTTCTGAAAATTTCAGAAATCAGAAGAAGCCATTATGAACTACGCAAATTATTTAAATCTAATCTATTACTTTTATTTGCAATACAAAAGTGCCCACTTTTAATTAATACTTTAAAATACATAGCACTAACTGAATTTTGGCTATGGTATTTTTAGGTTGTTAAGCTTTCAAAAACTAGGATTACTAAATGGTATCAATTTATGTTTAGACGAGAACGGCATATACACTTTAAATATTAAGACATGTAACTGGATAAATGTAAAAGGCTGACCTACTTACAAATACTTAAGACCTCCTCTGCCCCGTTCCCAGCTACCTCCCTCCCCATTCCCACTTTTCTTTCTTTCTTTCTTTCTAACTGCACCCAGTTCTAACAAAAGAAATGTGTATTGTAACTAAATGATTTGTGTGAAAGATACTCGATTATCAGTCCCCACAGTGAAGTGCTGATGCCCTCCAAAATAAATGATGAAATCAACAAGTAAATTAAGTATTGTCTCATCTCCCACCCTAAAGGCACAGAGGTGAACTATTTTCCTAAGAATAGCAAAGAATGAACTTAGGGGCAATTGGGCAAATTTCTGGAATTGTGCCCCTCCCACTCGATTCCCAATAACCAGACTGGTTTTGATTTGTTTCACTTTTCGTTGTAACTGTGGACTTTTTTCAAGGGAGGGTGGGAAGTTTTCTTTTAGCTTTCTAAGTAACAACAAAATCAACCACTGAAATTGGGAAATGAATTATTAACTAATTATTTATTCTAGACAGAAAATCAACTTGTCTTCTGTCTAGAATAAATAGGTAGGGGTACTAACTGTTTTCTGACTGCTTAGCGTTACTTTTAAAAATGTATTTTTTTCAGGGTGTAGTACTGTTTTCATTTAGCATGCCTTTGAATTGCCGCCTACAGAAGTAAAAAAAGAAACCACAGCTATACAAGCCTGCTGACTTTCTTATAAAAGAACCAGTTTTAAACTTGTTTATACTACTGATTCCAAATGAATTCAAGATGGTGGCTAGTTAAAGAAAGGGAGCCCATGCCAGGGAGTTTGATCAAAGAACTTCAATTCAGCAATGTTCAGTTTTAATTGACCACTAATTAAGCTACATTAGTCCAAGAAAGGTCTGTATCACTTTGAGTAATAAAGAAAAGAATTAATTTAACCCTGTGTCAGTCAGCTTTAGTAAATTCATCTGAAAGCAACTTCTCAAACGACAGGCATGAAAGAGGTGTCTAGTGTTAAATGCCAAAAGTGGTCTACAGAATTCAGAGAAGACCAGGAACTCAGTTTTCAAATGCATTTGTTACTTCGCTAGTGATGTCACCTTGCAGGTATAATTATCTTCATTACAGATACTAAGATGTCAGCTTTACTCCCTGGGTTGCAAAGGGTTGCTTTAAAATTGGATTCAAAACATGGCATCATACCAGCCACAGTTTTAACTTTCCTGTATTCTAGACAAAAATAGAGTGGATTTGCAAAATCATGAGAATTTTCAAAGGCTTGGAACTCTCCTTCTGGGAAAAGTGAGTTGAAGACTGGGGGAAAAAAATAAAACAACTGCAATAACACCACCAAAAAAGCTCATTATAATTAGGAACCACAAGCTATGACAACCATGACAGCAGCATTAAAAGTCCATGTGTTAAAATAGTTCATTTCTGAAAATCCAGTTGCAAAATTTTTATTTTCCCACACACTGCTCATCAAAAAATTTTTTGCCCACAATTCTGACAAAAAACTTTAGGAAGGGAATAAAATCATAAAACAGTAAAAAATTCCATTTCGGGATTTAACATTGAAAGGTAAGATATAAGGAAAACACTGCTTTATAACTTGGTGTTTATGACTGTTAAAGTCCTTCACATTAACTCAGGGGTGAATGACCTATGGTCTTATGACAAATGTCAAAAAGTAAAATATGTTTAAATTTTCAAAATAAACCCAAATGTCAGTGGTATGCTGGCTTGCTTCTATTTTATATTAATAACCCCCATCCTCTAAGCCTTCATGACTAGCATTGACTCTTACAGCACCGATTGCCATAAGGGCCAAACACCCTTGAAGAGGAGTATCTTCCTGGCCTCAACACACATTATATTTTGTCTTATAATGATTTTTGGCAACCAACTACTGCATTTTCTACAAGAGTATTTAATGAATAACATTTCCTTTATCATTCTGCCAGTACTCATTAAAATGCACTTGTTTGTGAAATGCAATAGCTAGCTATATGAAACCAAAATATTAATGCAAATTGGCATTTCTAAGTTTAAAGTGGTATTTGCATAACAGGAACTAAACATGGTATAAGCTGAAAGAGTGCAGAGGACATAAATGCCTCTTAACACCGCAATTATTAGCAAGAAAAATGATGGCTTGCATACACCATTAGAAGCCCAAGGAGAAAGCATCTGCCAGTCTGTGCCACCATAGGCTCCTGGTGTTCCCAATGTCTAGTCTGCACCAACAAGAGGATGACCGGGAACGTTCTGCAATCACCTCACCTATTAAAGTAGTATAGGTACAAGGCACTAATAAACTTATTCCCTGTGCATGACAATAGCCTAAGGCTAGCCCATTCCTCCACTGCCACCTATGGTTATAATTGAAAAATAATTAATACAATTTTGAGTGTGCACGTATGAATGAAAGTGGTCTTCAGCACCATCAACATTAACTAGGCACATCTGTCCAACTCAGTGAGGCAGGGAATGAAAAAATACTATGTACATATATATGTATGTACTTAAACTTAAGTAAGCTACAAATAACACCCCACAAGGCTATTTTGGATAGAAGGAAGCTTGAGAACCGTGACATTAAAAAAAGTTTCAATACTCATTGGTTCATTCAACAAATCTTAGTTGAGCACCCCAACACAAGCCTATTGTTGTGCTAATCTTAGAGGGGATGATAAAGGGTAAAACGTTTGTTCTCCAAATGCTTAAAAGCTTGTTGGGAAGATGTGATACAATTTCATGACAATGCAGTTAGGCTAGGAATTAAATGAGTGTTAAAGATAAGATGGACAGATGTTTTCATTTATTATGAAGGAATGTTTGGATTATGTGAGTAAGTACATATTATTTAACTTTTAATAAAATACTACTTTTTACTAGAACAGCCAGACAGAGGCACAGGCTCTCTAAAATCTGAGGCCAGTTCTCAGGAGCATTCTACTCAAGGGTCCAGCCTAGCTGTACGTATAGACATACATGTATGGTGGATGTGACTCATTCATTTGGCTGCAAAAACATTTCTTGGTTATCTACAATATGCTAAAAGATATACAAAGATGCATTAAGTTGCTACCCCTGGAAGATCTCACTGGCTGATTCAGAGGGCTGCCCCTTTGAAAGTTTCTATAAATCAAGCTCTAAATTTAAATCACAAAGAGACAAATATGACAGAGATAAACATTCACTAAAATGCTACAAGGTAGCATTAAAATTTCAATTCTTACCTCAGATGTTTGCTGACTATAAAGCTAAGAATAATGTAAGAATATCCCACTGGAATATACACAGCAGCAGTGACTCTAGTTCTGTCATGATCCATGTGATCCTGACCAAGTTATTTAACTCCTTAATGTTTTCATTTCCCAGAACAGTACTTCCCAATAGAACTTTCCGCAATGATGCAAACATTCTACAGAATATCTGTGCTGTCCAATAGAGTAGCTACTAACCACATGTGACTACCAAGCTCTTGAAATGTGGCTAGTGCAACTGAGGAAGTGACCTTTTTAAAACTTTTGTTCAATTTTAATTAATTTACACAAAAGTTAATAGCCACATGTGGCTAATGCCTACCTCATTGGACAGGGCAGGCTTAGCCTGTAAAATGGGATAGCAACATTTGGATCACCTATCTTACAGTAAGGTGTAGTAGGGATCAAATTAGAAGGCGTTTGAGCAAACGTTCTGAAAGATCTGAGGCATGCAAATGTATTTCATTGGATATTAATTGTTACTACAATGAAATATTTACTGTAATCTTTATTTTAGCTGTAAACCACTTTCCTAATAATTAAAGAAAAGTTACAGTAAGATTGATTTTATACTCCATAAATGTCTGACAAATACCACACAGGCAAGCTTCCTGAAGCCTATTCTAAAAGCAATGTGTAAGCAAGTTATTGTTCTAAAATTATTTAGAGGATTGTACTGAGACATATGGAATGTAAGAGAAATATTGAGAGTCAAACACAGATAATCAATGATTGATCAAAAAGGAAAACAAGGTCAGCGCTTCCTCAAAGAGCTTTCACTTAAGTAAATTCACAATTAAAAAAAATGACTATCTCCCAGAAACAGAAACACTCAAATCAAAGAAATTATCGTCAAAAATGGTAACCTTTATTACTTGTCTGACACACATAAAAAATTTTAAGTTTCCTTTTCAGTTGCTCACTTTGAGTACAGACAACACTGTACAATAAAATGTAGAAAACAGATCAAAACAAAGGCCAGCTTAGGGCAAATTTATAAGATGGCTACAGATGTGATACACAAAGCAAACCTAAAGACATCAATGTGATTTTACTAGAACATGTTGCACCAAGCTGAACAGGGAAACAGGAAGAGTGAAATGCCGGTGGGATGAAATTGAAATTCCATTAGCTAATGGGCTAAGCAGTAAGTGAAAGCATATCTATCTGTACAACAAAGATATACTGGAAATCAGAGTTGCCATTCCTGTGCCCAGCTGCCATCTCTACTCTGATCAAACCTTGGAGAACCTTGTATAGCATGGGGAGGAAATTGAAGAGTGATACAAGTTACTGTCAGTCTTGGCAACTCTCTCCAAAACCTGGCTCCTAAGGAGTGAGGTGTGCTTCTGGGTTCTTAAAGTTGGCAGGTGTAAGACTCTGCCACCAGATCCTGCCACCGTCCTCCACAGGGTGCTAGGGAAGGCAATCGAGGTTTCAAAATCACTTATAATCACTGCCAAGAATTATCCCACGTTGATGGGAAGCACAGCAGTGTCAGGAAGAGAGATCCCCAGTTGTGAGGAGGTAAAGAAGCTGCATTACCGGGAAAGCTGAAAAGAGTCTTTAATGTTGGCTTCAATATTTAATCTTTTCATGATAGAGACAATATGATGTTAATGTTGATGCAAACAATCTCCATATGTCAAAATACATAAATGTACTTATTAGTTTCTTTATGCAATTCCCTTTTTCCTCTTTATGGCCTGTAGGAAACAAAAATGGTAATATACTTCTTCATGTAGGATGACTCAGATAAACCAATAGTTACACTGAGAGAGAGTTCAAAATATTTCCAAGGTAAGATGTAAATCTATATTTAGGGTATCCAGACATGTACATTGTTGACTCAACATATTCTAACAGCTGCTTTGAAGCCATTCCAGTTGGTTCACAAATAATGTACTATATTTACAACACTGCAAATAAAATCTCACATTTTCATGGTAAATGGTGGAAATACCAGGACAATGCTATATAGCGTGCTATGCCAAAAAGCAAAAAAAAAAAAAAAAAAAGGAGGAGGAGGAAGAAGAAGAAAAAGAAGAAGAAAAATTTTTTATGGAAAGAAAGAAAAAAGGGAAGGATAGGAAAGCTTCTATTATCTGTAAGTGTCTCATTAAGGTCCAGATACTACTTCTGAAGCGGGACTTCCCAACTTCAGCACTACTGCGGGGCTGTCCTGTGCACTGTAGGATGTTCAGCAGCATCCCTAGAATTAGACGCCAGTGGCAAACCCCTGCCCCACCCCACAGCTGTGACACTCAAAATTGTTTCCAGATATTGGCATATGTCCCCTGGGGGGCACTGCTCTTGGGGGACACCACTGTTCTCAAGATACATGTTTGTAATCAGAGTCTGTCAGCAACAGATACCCACTTTGATTTTCTTAAGTCTTCATATAAACAATGGCCATTTCTAGGAGTATCTTCCTTCAGCTAAACAAGGAAATAGCCATTTACACCCAGGATCACTTACTTAGTATGTGGTATTCTGCCCTTGTGATTTTACGGTGCTCAACAGTCCTAGCCTATAACTTTGAAATACTTTCAATCAGAAACTTTTTAGAATCAATTCTATAGTAATTCTGATGTGACAGAAAATACTTATTTTCAACTAACTCATTCTGAACTATATGCAATAATCAAAATCACAGAGTATAAAAATTTTGATGAATAAACAAGTTTGAGTAATAAGTAACTGGCATTACCTATTACTATCTAGTTATGTAATCTATCCATCTACCCACCCACCTATTCACACTTTCTCCAATCCAACCATACATTTATCATCATAAAACCTGTCATGCTTTCAATTCTGATTGAGTTACACAGGTAAAAAGCCTAGGACCAGCCAAAGAGTTTAATCTACATAGCTCCCTATTGGCATGGCATCTGTGAAGGCACTGTTATCTATAAATAATCCTACATCGGGCCAGTTATATG
Source organism: Daubentonia madagascariensis (assembly GCA_023783475.1). NCBI lineage: Eukaryota > Metazoa > Chordata > Mammalia > Primates > Daubentoniidae > Daubentonia > Daubentonia madagascariensis. Next base: position 15,319,076 of record JAKFHU010000901.1, read on the forward strand.
CTTTATACACTACATTGTCTACAAAATATGAAATACCTCCATATCTAAATGTGCCTAAGTTTTGTTAGATTGGGTATATTGTTAGATGGGTAATCTATTGTCAGATGCAAGATTACGATACTGAGTATCCCGAGAAGGTAAACATCTAAATATTATAGATCAAGCAAACCTAGGAACCACCATCTAACTTTAAAACAGGTTAAAAGGATCTGCAACGTGAACATTAAAAATGTATTAAAGATTCCAAAAACAAGTGCTAGCCTAAGATTCTTTAGGCATAATCTGTTTCTCCTTTTTCATCTGTTTTTCTTTTTTTTTTTGATCATCTAAAATTGATGGAGGAAAAGAGCCATAAAACCAAAACTTCCTCCAGAAGGAACAATTTAGTGTGGTTTTGCATTTCTCAATGTCATATCTGAAAGGTAAAACAGCTTCTATAGTTTAGAGGTTAGGATCTCATAATGATTCACATAAGCCATCTTTCTTGGGGTTAAGTAAACTGAATCCTAAAAGGTTTTTATCAGCAAAACTGATACTGTAAAGTTGGGCCAAGAGAACCTGCTATTATAGGAATCCTTTAAAACGTAAATGCATTTAACAATCATGCATCTATTTCTAGCAGTTTTAGCTTATTCACTGGAAGCATGCAAGAGGTCTGCTGTACTTTGCAACCTCTGTGAAGTAGGATTATCAGATTCACATCAACACATCTAATTTTACAGTTACTTTATTTAAGTTTTTAATACGGCACAGGTCTTTTTCTCAGGTGTTAATAGAAAAATCAATTTTAAGTCACAACAGCTGTGATCATTTTAAATATCACAGCTGTCATGGGTTGAAAATAACCAATTTGAGCATACAAGTTTCTGCTGCAAATGTAACAAAATGAAAATGTGATGGAATTTTATCTTTTACTCCCTCTGAAGCTGAGTATCTAATACAATAGTACAGTAATAACTTATTTTCTTTAAAATAAAATCAGGCTCCCATTTCTTTGCTGACCTAGCCACCACATGGCTTAAAAGAACAGAGAAGAACATCACTTTTAAGATATACTCCTATGGCAACTGTGAAACATATTTAATTATGGAAATAGTATCAAGTCTGGAAAGACTGGGTTAAATAGTTGATATCAAAATTGAGAGTTCATTCATGTAAACATTTTGTTGTAAAGCCAGAGGGGAGATTAAGTGGGATCCATGCTACACATTAAATGTTATTAAAGTCTAGGAATTTAAATTATTACGCAGGACAAAGTCTAAACTCATATGGATAGTGTTAACTAGTATCTTCCAGGAACTAATAACATTGCATCCACGTTTTTGTAAACTCAAACTAGCTAACTGGATGGGATGAAGTAAAGATACCTTTCCCCCTCTCAAGCCAAATCTAATGCCATTACATTTTGAAGACTATAATGATGTTCCTAAAGAACCTAAATTTTTTTTTTTAAAGGCAAGAACAGGGCATTTATTCCACTGGCTACAGAAAGCTTAGGTTTCTCTGTGTGAAATGAATTGTGGACAACAAACACCCAAGAAATTCTTGAATTATATTAGCAGACAACTATTGCCACCTATGCTCCAGGGAGGAACGGGGCTCAAATGTTTGAAAAATGATATTGCATGATTAAGACAAGGAGGAAATAAACTAAGGAAAAGCACAATCTTAAACCAAAGCATTGGCAATGTTAGACAACTTATTTTATTCTTTTCAAAAATTTTCTCAAAGTCTCCTAACCTCCTGGCCAATATATAACTAGAAAATAAAAATCTAAAGAATTTGCATCCCAGAGCTTCAATCCTACCTAAATTAATTCACCACTTCCCTCTCCCTCCCTTACAGATTCACAGAGTAGTGATGAAAAGTTGGTGATACGTGCAACCAAACAACTTGTACTAAAAAGCTGGTATCCCCCATTCTGCTTAGGGAGGTTTAGTGTAACAGCTACAGAGAAGCCCTAACATCCCCTATTATTTGCATATTAATTTCAAAGCTACATGAAAAACATTGTAGTCTTTTAATCACATCAACACACAAAAAGGCACTACAAAGTGAAACTACACTTGTTACACATTTATCCCAACCCCCACATCACACAAAGGAAGCCTAAGAAAACAGCATCCATGCAGCTCCTTTAATGCTGAGCCTCTACTTCTGTAATAACAGGTGCAGAAATAATAATGTGCTGGCCAATCAACTTTTTCCTCTGATTTGTCAGTTTAGCTTAATAATGCCATTAGGAATGTAAACATTTCTGCAATTTATACTTAAAAGTCAATAAAATAATGGGGTACAGAATTTATCCTTTTTAATTTTTTAAGTAATACATTTGATTATTTTAATCATGTCAGTACTTAACTGGATGGGGTTTAAATATGCATGTAACATCAATTTAATTTGTTTTATTCGTTAGAAAAGCTATTGGGTCATACGGCATTATTCTCCCTTAAAAAAAAAAAAAAAGACCACACATTCTAGGGGAAAGGGAGTACGGAACACTTCTACATTTTGCTTCCCTTCTTAGAGATGGGATTCCTGTGCCTTCCAAATGTCTTTTATTATAAGCATTTTAAAATGGTAACCAAAGAAGTGAGGATCCAATGCACACTTACTAGATGGTTGACAATAAAAACAAAAAGTGTTTCCATACTGTGGATAAACTTTATTGGGCGACAGTAATAGGACTGTGGTTGGTAAATCCATCAACTATTTTTAAAATGGTGTGAGAGTTTTTCCCAACACAGCAATTCCCACTTGCACAGGATCATTATTGGTGCAGTCATTCAGTACTCTATAATTCTCACCCTTAGGTTTGTGGAGGTGAAAGAGCCAAGTCAAATGTTAGCCTCCACTGTTAACATCCCCTATTCATTTTCAGGTCAGCTACAATGGAAGCAGCTGGAATTCAACTCTCCCCACTCTGTCCCACCAATTACCTTAACGTGCCCTCTTTCAAGATGAGTGTAATTTGGTCTCTAGGAAAGCACAGTGCTAGGTCCCTGGAGGATGCCAGCCAAAGCCTGCATTTTTTCGGTGGAGGCTAAAATTAGACCATCATCTACATCGCGCCTACCTCTGACTTCTCAGGTGTTCTAACCCACTCTTTATCCCAATTTGGGTTGGGGGGGCGCTGGTGACTGAGTTTAAAGCAGTATACTCTCTCAAATAAAATGTTAGAAGTGTAGTGTCACTTTTAAGTCGTATTTGAATAAAATGCCCTGATGAGTATGTGCAGATTTCTTTAAGAAATTAGGAAGAAGAATTTGAAGAAAACTGGGTAAACTGAAGCAACATGGAATTTAAAGACAAAAATATAAGAAATATGAACTTTTAAAGTCTAATCAGAATATGGTATTGTGACATGAATATGTCTGTGAATAAAAGGTTCCAGTTTGGATACTAAGTCATAGATCTTCAGCATTACAAAAAGGAAAATCTCCCAAAGTTTAAGTGGAGTAATGTCTAATTCTAAAACCATTTGCAAGCTCCAAACCAGTAAATTCAACCTTAAGACCTATTCTTCAGAAGAATAAATTACTTTTGCTTAATAAAATGCAACAATATTATATACCTAAAATGAAATGATAACGTGCCCAATAGTTTATTATAGATTTTAAAATGTTAAAAAGCCTGCAAAAGGGAACTTTTCTGAAAATTCCATGTATAATTTTTTAGTAGATTACTTCACACTATAAAATACAATTATTTTGTAGAAGTATCTCTTTCAGTTTTATCACTATTCATCTGTTTTTCCTAGTACACAGATAATTGCTTCTTTTTTAGAACTATGATGTTTCCTGAATAGGTTATAAATATTTTATGAATTCACAGATTTCCCTTTTTTTAGTAATCAATAATGTTTATCACATATAACTTTACCCGGTGCCACATTAGAGTTATGTTTGAAGTATTAAGGGCTAATAAATAACTAAAAGCCCAATCAAATATATAACAACTTGAAAATATTTAAGTCTAAAATTACCTTTAAATTATATTAGCTGTGAAAAAATGAGCTTTTTCATAACTGATAATATTGGAGGGGGAAAAAAAGCCCAGTAATCTTTCGTGTGTATGTACTGATATTCTCACAGGTACAAGGCATGCATTTAGGTTTTCTATTGCAGAGCAAGTATATGTCTCCACTGCATTTTCTTCTTAAGGTAAAAGTAAATCTGAATTCAAACAACTTTTACAATTGCCACAACCATATCTAAAATCTATATTACTGGATCAGAAATTAAGAATTTCTTTTAATGGATCCCTGATGGCAGCTTGCTGACCATGCGTATGGCCTACAATAGTGATTCTAAAGAAATAATACTGCAGCTTTCTTTCTTTCTTTCTTTCTTTCTTTTTTTTAGTGGCAGAGGAGTGATAGAAGTTTCAAGTAGGCTTGGAAACACACCCAGCATTCATAATAATGAAATATGACAATGTGTAATATCAAACCATGATAAAGCCATTAAAAAACAAGTTACAAGGAAGAATTCACTTATTCTCAAAGCCTTTATGGTGGTACTGAAATTTTAGTAAAAAATAGAACAACAAAAAAAGCCAAATAGGGAACGTAATGCAAACCACATTTATAGTAGAACAGGAAACAAACGATTCTTCAGCATAATTTCCTGTAGATCAGTTGGAAAGGTATTTAAAGACTGCACCAGCTATTAGATCTTTTCTCCTGATGAGTTTTCTGCCCAATCCTCTTTCCTTTATTCCAATGTCCTTCCTCCTAATTCTGCTTGAAATAATGCCATCACCTAGCGCTATAAGGATGCTTATCAATTATCAACACTGCATTTAAAATGTTCAGATCTACCAGAAATAAAGAATTAAATAAAAGTAATCAAATATGTAACTGATTCATTTTCTTCCTAAGAAATTAGCCCCACAGAAATGTTCAAACTGGTATCTGTGAATCTCACACAGGGATTTTGAAAATTTAATCAGAGGCAGGAGAGCAAGATGTAGCCACAATATCAAGATTAAGTGTCTGGTAGATTTTTACCAGCTCAAACCTAAAGAACAAAATCAACATAAAGCAATCAAACATAGATGAAAAAAATAAAATTTTCATTGTTATTTTAAAATATTTTAAATTAAAATATTTCATATGTCAACAATATCAAAAAATAAGCTCAAAAAAGGAATTTTTCCTACATGTTTTTTTCTTTGATTTATTTTCTTAAATCAGTGGGGTATTGAAAAATTATATTACTTTGTGATATAAACAAATTTTTGCTCTCTAATAGCAACTAAGCAATTTTTAAAATAATGCATTTATACTGGCTGCTTTCCTTTATAATCATGGTTTTGAAAATAGTAAGTATATGAAATATCTTTTTAAAATACCAAGTGTAATTTGCATAGTTGATACACTATTTAAAACTTTAAAACCCAGTGGCTACCTATATGTGGCTGTTCCAACCAACTGTGAGGTTTGCCCAAAAAAATGGCCATATGTAAAATTTACTGAAAAATGCTAAGAGAGGTATTATTTAAATATTAATCTTTTTATGCTAGCACATCCTGTAGTAAATGAAAAAAAAACTAAATACTTCATGTCACAATTTTTAGCTTTAAAAAATTTAGGTTGCTGAATGTGATCATGCCTTATATGTAGGAAAACTTTCTTCTAAGAATGCATTCCCAGCTGAGAGACTTCAATATTCAAATGTTCCTATTTTTTCATCTTGACCAGGAATCATAAAATTATTTTTTTTGGCCTTGGTATCAGAAATAATTAACATCCATTTTCCTCTTTGAACTTTATAGAGTTGAAAAGCTGTATAATATGACCAACAGTCAGAATATAAACATGAAAAGCTCATTACCATTTACTTTCTGAGATTTGATGACTTGACAAATAACTATTTCAAAACAACTAGTTTGAAACATGGTTTGAAGCTTGTTAGTATAAAGCAAAAAGAGCAATTACAATAATTATAGGTTTCTCTATACGGTTTAACACATGCACATGCTGGCGAGAGCTGATGATGTGATCTTAAATTACCATTAGGAGGAAATTTCGCCACTTTTGTTTTCAATTTTATTTGCCATAATTTTATCTTTGTGGATTTGCTATATTTTTAGATATGCGGAATTTGACCAAATAATTACTTATTAAAATTCTTATTCAATGAACGTGTAAGCAGTTATAAAAATCAAAATTTAGGGTTAGGACTATACTTATTGTAGAGCAGATAATGCCTGATATTTCTTATACCTTGAATGAGGACAGACACAGCGGCACACTTTGATATAAGCTTGTATTCACAACACTTAAAAGAAACTGTACTAATTTTCTCTGCAAAAAACCTATCTCATAGTTAAGAAGTAATGCTTTTAAATTTCTTTTAGCTGAGATTGGGATTCATTTGTATTTAAAACTCTAATGCATGGAGGGAAAAAAAATCACAAAAATTATTTGGTCAAGTTCATTATACTCTCACCTGAAAGGAAGAGCTGATTTTTAAAAATACATTCTGGTTTACAGTCAAGATTTATTCTTTGACAGCTCTCGTGTTATGATTTTTTGTTAAGTTTTTGTTTCATGGAGTCCACACTTCTGGACAGGTACAGTCATTCACAGAAACAAGGAAACAATTTGTTGTGGGACATGTCGTGGAAACACTTCATAAGTTAACGTACTAAAAAATTCACATTTTCTTTTGTTTGCCCTAAAATATCATTGTTTACAATACTTCTCTTGCTAGGAAGTTAGAGGAACACTGATTTTACAAACCCTACAGTTGCCAGTTCAAGAAGAAGAAATCATATAATTGTTGTAATGCTTAATTGTATTCTTCCCACAACCTAAAATCACAGTGTTTTGGAATGATTTTCCATTTTTCTTCTTTTGTTTATTCACAGGGAAAACCTGCTTCCTCTGACCTCTCTCAGTTCAGAGAGTTCAAACTGAATTTAAACAAGTAATTGACTCGTCACTGGGAAAAAAGAAGGAATTCAGAGCTGTGTTGTCTTCAGAGGAAAACTTGTGCAACAAATAGCTGACCACACTTAACTCCAACAATTCAGGTTAAAACACACATTGGTCAGACATGCACATACACACAAAAATGCATAGATATTCAAACCCCAAACGATAAATGAAACTCAAGAAATGTAAAGTCTCTTCGATAGGCATTTTGAACAATTAACGCATGGCATACACAATCTCCACAAGATGTCTGGCACCAAATCAAAAGCGGCTGAATGCAGAATTAGAGCCAGTACAATACACACTGTAGAATAAACAGAAATCTGTTTCCTCAGTGTACGCATGAGGGCATTTTTAAAAATGGTATAGAGTTGGCCCCTTCCATGGAACACATACAACTGGACTTTCCTGTCTGTTTCACAAAACTAAGATGAAGAACTGGTAACCATCCGTGGCTTCAAAAGCTTTCTGCTGGTGTTCCAAATGGCTATTTTTCCTAACTATAATGTATGTACAATTTGCCTCTTTCTAGTGTTTGAATCAATAGAGATACACATCACCAGATTTGTTTTTAATAAACGCCTTAAAACAGTTCCTATAAATACATTTCCTGTGACAGAGCAATCTTGATTTTATGAGTACCATCCTCTCAAAAAAAAAAAATCTAACAACCAAAATATTTGGCAACTGAGAGGGCATATTAGTGATATGATGTCATATTCAGCATTTTCTTATGGTGGAGGCAACTGGCAAGCTGTGGGAATGGAACACATATTTTTTAAAATTCCTTTTGGCTAAAAGGGAGTTAAAATATCCAAAGCTCAAACTAAAATTTTGTCAGTTCAGACATTTAGGATGCAAAATTAGCAATTAACATACGAAAGACACATCACTGGTAATCCCTAAAGATAAAAACCATGGAAACTTATATTTTTTATAATGTAATTCTTTTAGATTGTATAAGGGCTATATATAATCCCCAAATCTATTTTATTGCTTCAGATACACTTTTGCTTACTGATTACAAAAGCATCATTCACAAAATTTTCATTAAAAGTGCTTTAAAATTAAAGGTACTGACTATTTTATGCATGGGAATGTCTAAAAGATAATAGGAAAAGTCTTAACTATGTATGAGTAATTACCAATTGCAATTCAGGCACTTGAAAAAAAAAAAGATGTTACATAATCCCAATATTTATGTTCACAGATTTAAACACTTTGATCAATTCACAACATAAACCATTTGTTTTCAAATTATATTTCCCTCACCACACTTAACTATTCGTCTAATTACACACTATATTCTTAAAAAAAAAAGAAGATAAAAATAGGATAGTATTACGGATTTTTGACGATTTACTGGTACTTTTCAAAATAAAAGTAAACAATATTATTTCAAGTTGCTCATTCATAAAATTAGCTTCTCGAATGAAATTATTAATCTTCTTAAACTACGCCCTCAAACACTTGTGTGTGAGT
>JAKFHU010000901.1:15332500-15457500 GCA_023783475.1 Daubentonia madagascariensis
TGATTGCAACATTACATGGTTACTACAAAGTCCAAATAAACCTAATAGACACCTACACACACACACACACACACCTGCCCTGCACATTGTCTAGAATAAGGCAGGTGACTCAATAAGTGTGAGCTGAATGAATGAACGAAATGGTCACATGGAGAAAATGCCTCCATACCCCTTCACCCCCAGGATATAACTTGGTATATCCAAGAAACTCCATGTTTCTGTTTAAGTCACTGAACACCTACGGTGTATTTTTTTCCCTCATATAACACTTGCTTACTTCTACAATGCTGATCCCTTTTGCCTAGTATGGCTGAATTAGCTAGACAGCACACTCTAAGGAGAACAGTGATATTCATTAACATACAATATTATGTAATGTGAACAAGCAAGGCTATAAATTAATAACTACCTTAGGTAAATATCTATTCCATCAAAAACTTTTGCTAATGTACTTAACACATGCCCAGGATAGTGATATACAATTTAAAGAACATACAATTGCCTTCACTTGTTTAATCTTCCTAAGCAGTACACTCTGTGAGAGGTATTATCATTTCCACTTTAAAAACAGGGAATTAAGGCTCATTGATCAATGACATTTCATAGACCACAAAACTACTAAGACAGTGGAATCAGGATGTGAGCAAAGTTATGAAATCAGAGGGCTTAAACTTGAGGGTGAGGCATCTGTATGAGGATTACATCCTTGCTATTCCCCAGCAGCGTGACTATGGTCAAGTCACATCACAGGTTTGAGTTTTAGTTCTTTCATCTACTTAACATACAGGCTTCTTTTGAGGCTTCAATGAGAGGGCACCTAGTTTGGCATATCAGCCACACGCTGTAGATGACAGAGCATTTCCTTGTGTCTCCTCTGCTGTTTCCCCTATTCAAGAGCACCTTAAAGCGCAGCAGGAAAACAGTCTCCACTCAAAATAGACTTAGGTAACAGAAGTCCGCTAAAATGGAAAACAAAATCATAAAAATATAGCACCATGCTAAACTCTTCACTACCAAGCAAAGTCATCCAATCACAGATCTTTTTGGAGTACCTACGACTAGTTGCCTGAGAAGTATGTATGTACAGATTGATACTTAAAATTATAATTCCTGCTGATGTGTTAGTATCCAAATCTATGTTCTCATATTTAAACTGAGATGAATAGTAAATTCTGCCAACCTAGGGAAAGGAGGTTATCTAAGCTACCCTTATCCATTGAAAAAAGGAGGTATTACCAAGTACAGTTTATTCAGAAGCTAAACTAATTGGTGTTTTTTGTTCTCCAGTAGGAGTCACTATAAACAAAAAAATTTAATTCATAAGCTAAATTAAGGTTGGTATTTAGTTATTGAATGCATAAATATGTATTGTTATACAAATTTTTAATAAATGGTAATAGCTTACACTTAAGGAGGGATTAATGTTGAATATCCAACTTAAACTGCAATGACAAAAATCTCTATGCTGTATGAGTGCAACTTCAACTTCACAAAAGATTACTAACAGGAGATGCACACTCACACACACACAGTAAGAAGAAGTTATTCTGATGACCGTAACTTGAGACAGATTTGAAATCTAGCAGTGAACACTAGCAAACCCACTGTGTGTATATTACCACATTTGTCTTTATATTGAGATCTTCAGGATGTAAAATAACTATGTTCTCTTGATAAGCAATTATGATTTTTACTTGTCAAAAAAATTATTTACCTCAATTGGAATCATAATTATTTTAAACCTTTTTCAATATACACACTTATCTGGAGAAAATATTTGTCTCAGATAAATATACTTAGATAAATACGAAAAATATTTATCTGAAGTAAATCCATATTACATGAAAAATTCAGATAAGGCACATATCATGTCAATCTTTTCAGTGGCATAAAATTATTCTCCTGGCATCATTTAGATAGTATCGGGTGAAATAGTTTTAAGTATTTGCATGGTTCAAATAAAGACAAGTTTAGTTTGGAAGATGCTTTTATCACAGAAAAGTATCAAAATATCAGCATAGACTGTGAAATCTAATTTCTATTTGTGGCTTTATCTGTGACTTCCTATGTTATCTTGAATTGGCTATTTTTATATGGCCTGGGTTCTTATGCAGACATTCAAATGGTTTATCACATGATCTTTTTGGCTGGTCAGAGAGCTTGTAGTCATATTGATTATAATGTAATTCACATTGATTATTAAGGTAAAATATGTGGGCTACTTTTTTAACCAGACTTTTATTCCATAAGTAAATGTTTGACTTCTATCTTTCTGTGGCACTATTTCCCAGAGGTTTCACAATTTGCTTTATGTGACGTTATACAAACTCACACAGCCATATATTGTTTTAAAGACATATAGCAGCATGCAAAATAAACGCAAAAAACAGGTTTCCAAATTCTTTTATCCAGGTAGATCTGATCAGATTCATTTTCCCACTTTTCCACATATTTTCACATTTCTGTGGTAAACAATGCAATGAGTGTGCCATTACCCACACGAACATAATATTAGTAACATCTTCTACAGAATTCAACAAACCAGAGAAATAAAGCGGCATCCCACGGACAAGGCAACATGTAGCTAATGTCATTATGTGATATGGTAAAGTGAAATACCAAGTAGCATGACCAAAATATACAGATGTTTAGGTTTAATTAAACTGGAAACTGCAAGCTTGACTCAAACTGAAATTCACTTCTCCCTTCCTCAGTTTCATGCAAAGTAATTGTAAAAGTCATACATTTACTACTAAATCTATCAAATATTAAATGAAATTAGGCAAAGATAGTGCAATTGACGCTTCTGAAGATGAAAGGTGTTATTTTATTTAAGGAGAAAAGATTTCATTATGCTTCTTGGTTTTCCCCCCAGGCCATCAATCTATTTCCCCTGGGATAAGTAGAATGTTCTTTAAAAAAAAATCCTTTATCCTAACCCAGTGTAATCCATAGTTGGTCTCCAAGTTTGATACAAAAACAAACCATTTCTATTTTGGTACAATGAGGAAGCATCACACTGGACAATATAAAAACAGAGATGGAGGAAGTTGACTCAGATTGCTGCACTTCCTAGATGAAGCAGGCTAGTGGGCTTACCACAATCACCTGAATCAAATGAAATGTGAGGGCAATTGTTTTTTCCGTCAAATTGGTACATGTGTAAAATGAATTCCCGAAAAGCTAAAGGGGAAATCCTGGGTATGTTTGTCTGGATGAAAGATTACATTTGAGAAACTTTACAAAATGGATTGATAAAGCTGATTGGAATCTGGACACAGGATGTACACAATTTTTAAAATTTTGCAAATAAATATTGGGCTTCCCAATGCATTGCTCAATCATCAGGGGGAAAATGTGGTATCACAATGAAAATAATTTTCATTCTAAATAGACTAATTGTCTAGGGTTTGTTAACCCTGTTTGGGGTGGGGATTCTAGCTGAGGCTTCTGTTGATTACCTCTAATTGTTTGACATCATTGAGCAAGTAGAACAATGACTTGCTAGGCAGAGAACAAACAATTTTCAAATACTTTAATGACTATCTCTGATAGACCCTCAGAATGAAAAGAGTAGGTAAAAAAAAAATGAAAAAAAAAAATTTTAAAACGAAGTGAAGGTGGCTCACGCCTGTAATCCTAGCACTCTGGGAGGCCAAGGTGGGAGGATTGCTTGAGCTCAAGAGTTCAAAGCCAGCCTGAGTAAGAGCCAGACCCGCATCTCTATAAAAAAATTAAAATGAAGTGAAGGATCATACAAGGATAGGATCACATGTACCTCCGTTAATGAAGTGCTTATCTCAAGTTCCTGTTTTATAAAGATTTTCCACCCAAATATGCTTTTGTGTAACTGTAAACCAGCCACTTTGAACAAAAATTGATGGTATTTCAAGGAGAAAGGAGTAGCGGATTTAAGTTCCCTCAAGGCCAATCTATAGCCTAAAGCTTATGCTGGTCATCGGTCCATTCCCGAGCTAAATGTTGTGTTCTTTAACTCAAAATGACCTTGAATTTTAACTACTGAGTTTCAAAAATAAGTGATCTCTTCGTTCTGTTAAGCATTTAAATACCACTCCATTACCCTTAAGGGACAGGATGAGACAAGTCTTGCATCATCTCCCATTAAGAGACAAGAGCTTATAGCAAATCCCATGAGTAACCCAAAAGAAAATGTTTTAAAAAGATAAGGTGCAATTAAGAAAAATTCTGGACTTCCACTGAATAAAACTGAAAAAAAAAATCATAAACTTTTATTGAACATAAACAGTACTAAAATAAGACTCAATTCAGCAAAAATTTGATATTGATAAATTTAGGCCAGCTGAATCAGGTATAGGTGATGAGTGCCCCCAAATCCTATGGCAGTAATAGTCTTATTTCCTTCCTTTATGGTTGGGCAAAAGCCTGATTTAAAAGGATGTCTTCATAGTCACTAGCACAAATGGCCAAAGTATGCTGCTTACAAACAAGAGGCATGAAAGTTCTTTCTATCTGTTGGACAAGAGTATTCATTTTCCAAAATGTCAGCATTTTGCCTTCTTCAAGCATAATTATCAAATGCATTCTGAACATAAAACAACTTCAAAACTTCTTAATATGAGTCAAAATCCCCAAACAGGGGATTTTCCCACCTTATCCCCAATTGAAGATTTCCTTTACCACAGAATGGGACATGTTCTTTGACATCTGTTCAGAATCTGAAAGCCACATTCTCTAGAGGGGTTTGGGCATCTACCTACTTAGTGCCATCATACAGTAAATGTGTTGTGTGCACAAAGAGGGTACAGAACATACAATATATACAACAGTCCCTCAAGCCAAACCCATTTTGTACATAGGCTGTGACCTTCAAACTCACTAGCAATGTTGACTTTAAGATCCTTAACTGACCAATTTCTCAAACTTCTTGCAATAAAAATATGCATACTTTGTAAAAAAATAAATTCATTGTGTCCATAATGTTTTCTAAGAGTTAAACATTTCTGGATTGAGTCATTCTTAGTAGTACAATTATTAAACAAATGAGTATACACATTATTAAACATGAGAAAGTTAAAAAATTTAAATTGTCTTTTTTGTTCTTTAAAGACTTCCAATAGAGCTGAAGTTTCCGGTTCTTCAACCTAGCACATGGCGATGAGATCTCCATCCCCACCACCTGTCCTCATGGCCTTATCAGATAAACAGTATAATGTAGAGGTCAGAAACCAAGATGTTGGTTTAAGTTCTGGCTTAATTTCTAAATGGCTCTCTACACCTGAGTAAGTTATAGCTTTGCCTGAATCTGTTTCCTTGTAAATAAATAATTTTCAAATAAATAAGTGTTAAATTGTGATCATGAAAGTTTTTTCCCAACTCTGAAAGGCTCTGATTTATGTTTTTATTATAATGAATTATCTAATTAATCAATCTCCGAAAATATAAAAACAATCAAAGTTTGTTTCTGCAGTTGGACAAGCAAAAGCTAAACAAAGTCCCTGTGATTTTCAGGGAAGAGACAGACAGAAGTTGCTAGACAGAAGCTCACTTGAGTGTCTGTGGCCACTGTCTTAATCATGCCAGACCTGCAGCTCTCTGTGATCCAGAATCAAGTTCTACAGCTACTTCCAGATAAGGACTACATTCTAGAATATAGGATTCTCCAGAAAAGTTCAATGCCATGAATTGTTGTGAAATAAACTATGCATTTACTGCCTCAAAATATTGTAGACTTATAAAGAACATAATATAATTTAGCTGTCTTTGCCCCACCCCAATCTGTACACAATAGGAGCTCAATCACTTTTTGCTCGTTGAGTGAATGAGAAATAAAAAGAGATTTATTTCCTTCCTTTCCACAATGACAGAAATCAAGTCCAGAGAGAAAAGGGTTTGTCAGAAAAGCACATTATAGCCAGCTGTAACTTCAATTTGAGAATAAGTCTTCATGAAAAGGAAAAATGAGCATATTATCAGATAAAAAATTTCAGTGAAACTGTATCTACTTTACACTGATAAAACACACACACGTACATAAATTATGATGAATTGTTCCCCTAGTTTTCAAATCTTCTCATTATTATTTTTGATATCATGAACCTAGCCTTTCCTTCACCTGGATTATAAACTGCTGAAGATTAAGGATGGACCAAATTTTATTTGCTGCCAGAGAGCATATTCATTCACACATGCACTTCAGAGAAAGGGGGCTTGGAGGATATAATTTACCTTCCTTTCTCTTGTGTAGTGTGGCTAACCTCTCAGTGGAATAATTAATAATGTCAACAACATGCCAAAGATATAAAAATGAACACATGCACCCTCATTTTGGAGAGGTGATACTGTTATGCCACTTAGTATGTGTGATACAGACTCCTGCTTGTTTCATGTATTCTTTAATTTTTCTATGGAAGTCATCCCTACTCATTTAATCTATATTCTACTTTGAACGTTCAGTTTTATAAACATTTTCTTACAGGAATATCATATATTCCTATGTCTAGACATTATTTCCTAATGGTGTGAGGGAAAACAAGATGAAGAAACAATTGCTTTCCATGCCATTTCCACATATTTAACTTTTTATTTGTTATCCTTTCCAACATATTTCATTTAGCTAGGTTTTAGGCACTACACAAAATAAAAACTTTAAAAAAATGTCATTTTGTTTCACTGTTAACAGAAACACATGCTGATAACAAAGTAACTCACCAACAATTGCAGTAAACCATGTGGTTGACTTCACCTGTATATTATATATTACACTGTTGTCATGGACTACATGATTACATAATTTAGAATGTACCTGCAATCGCTGGACCTTTAAGAGTCATATAATCTCTGTAGTTACTAGTTTGCAGGGAGGATCAGTGGTACTAGGCCCCCGTAAAGCATTGTAAAATGAACTCTTGTTTGTACAACTACTTGTGGCCATGCATATCGTTGCACAAATCTTCACAACGGCAGAAACTTTGGCCACTGCTGTCTGCCCTCTAGGAGGTCTGGCATTTAGTAGGTGTGCAGGAAATATGTGCCAAATTTTTAAATGTGATTTTTGGCCCTTAAGCCGATTCAGTGCTAAGTGAGTATATGCTGGTGTAGAATCGATCACTACACAAAACTTCTGGCTAATATCAGGGTTTCTTAACTTTTGAGGATATATAGACCCCTTTTGATAATACGGTAGAAATTATACTCTCTATACCCAGTTACCTCTGTGATGTACATATTTGATGAACAGAATTTTGTTGACTAGAATTCTAGGTACTAATGTTGTGTAAAGACTGATTTGAACACATTTAAGATCTAAAAACACAGAAGCCATATCATTTATGAAACAAGCTTATTGGGTCAGGTCTAGCAAAAATTCACCGAGTATATACAAACAACTACAATAATACACTTTCAGTATTCTTAACTAAGAAATATTTTGTCTGAAAGCATATACTAAAATAAGTTATCATTCTAGTTGTTTTTACCTTTCTCTTAAAAGTTTCCGAACTTACTAAGATCATACAGACATCTGGTAGCAATGCAACAGTTAAGGATCTGTCCGAGTTTCCTTTATAATTCCTAATTTTCAGATGCTTGTAAGGAAATTGCCAGAACCTTAAATTTGCTATGCAGAGTTGTCTGTAGAGATGCAAATTTCATTTATCTCTTTCTTCATATTCTTTTCTTTCTAAAAAATTTGAAAACTGAGAAGTCATTTTGAATCATACAGTGCATGAAAATAGACTTTTAATACTTGAGATGTTTTATCTTTATTGTGTATGGCTCTTGCCAAAAAACCCCACAAAAAACAAAAAAACCCTCAAGTCACCTCTGCGTTTCCCAATATACCTTAATTTCTTTGAATAAAATGCAGGTGCTTCATTTCAAATGTGATCCAATGACTGACATTTAAAACCAAACTCTTGGTAAGCGGCTATGCTGCTTAACATGTTGGCATTCACGGTGCTTATACATGTAAGTAAACTTGGGCCATACCACCCTACTGTGTAATACATCTAACCTGGCTCTGTAATCTCAACTGTGATTACCCTTTTTGTTGTTTTCAAGGCTGCAAGTTACCAATAAAGTTGAAAGGCAGACAGAGATTTATTTCCAGTGAATATTGTTTTTGCTCTGTTGTTGAGTTTGAAGCACAGCTGTGCAAAGTACCTCCAATGAACCAAGGGATGGTCCCAGAATAACCAGCTCAGAACTTTGCCTTGAGTTCACAAACTACGGGCTACATGATAATTATATGAACTCCTCTGGAACCACGCCCACTGTCATGAATTTTAAGCTGGATCTGTGTCAAGTAGTATTGATGGATATTGATCTCAAGGGTATTTTTTTTCTCAGATTTTACCCAATTTGCACAGCAATAGACAAGGATTGAGTCTAATTTCTTTTTCCATACAGTAACTAGCATGTTATTTGTGTTCCACAAATGAAATGGTAATAGTAGAGACAAGGCCTAAACTGCTAATTCAAATAAAACCATAATATTAAGAGCATTATCTTTTATAAAAGAATAATAGCTTTATTTAGTAAAAGCATTATTCTTAATAGTAAAAACAATAAAACATCCTAAACCATACTCTACTATCTTAAAATAATATCCTGAAATAACTTCTATAAATAACGTCTAAGTCTTATATTCATAATTGAGTCTTCATAGTAAATGCACTAGTTATCATAGAAGAAAAAGATCTGCCATAGTTTCTAACCAAAATCTCCTATTACATGGTTCCAAGATAAATAAAAATGGATGTTAATTTAAAGCATTAAAAACTATGGGCTAAAATCTCCAGCTTAGAAAAGAAATTCCTTTCAGAAAAAAGAAAACAGCATAACCTCTTGCCTACTTAAAATGAATTTTATATGGAAGAAGGGGATACTGCCTTCAGCTTTCTAGAAATGAGAGCATGTATTTCAAAATAATAATTCAAAAATAAAATAAGTGATACCAGTAATTTAAGTTATCAAGTTGAATTAATAAATTATAACTGGGCTAACTTGGGACCAAAATTATTAATTGTTCAAAATAATTCAGTCTGTTCTAGAAAACATCTTAATCCTAACCTAGAAAAAAGTCACTACTTAGTAACACCTTTCTTCAGTGACTAAGAAGTACTCAATCTCCACTGCCAAAGATACCCATTTAAAATGGCTTAATATCCAAATATATTAATATATTGATAAATTATTCAGATCTTACTTTTCAAATGCGGGATCAATGCGAAGGTTTGGCAAATTGGTACTACATTTTAAAATTTAATCATAAAATCAAGTCTTGGGAATTACAAATAATGTGTTAGAAGCTGGCTGAGGACCAGAGCTGGCCACTGAATGCTGTGTGACGCTCTTGCTGAAAAGAATAGAACAGAACACACACATCCGAGCAAAGAGTGTGCCGGCCACAGTCATGGGACTTACACCCAGGGAAACCTGTCCTTAATTTATCCCATCGTGTGTAGATTTGGCAAGGATCTCCAAATATCATTTACATACCATATGCCCTGAATTACCTAGGCACAATGGCTGTGGATAAATACGTTTCAGGTCTGACTGTTTGCTTCCTTTTATAAGTTTTGCAGCTTTCATTTCATTTTTCACATTGCTAAATAATTTAATGCAATATCACATGCTGAAAAAGAATGTTTTGTTAAATCAATAAATAGTTCATTGTGCTTTGTGATTAGAAAAAAAGGCTCCTGAGGTAGGCGACCAGGACGTATTATTTCTCCTATGTAAGAATCAAATAAAGGAAATCAGCTATTTGTGCTTTTGATTCATTTGAATCTTTGTCTTTTTACCAGGCATCTAAATGCAAGACATTCAAAAATAAAATAGACAGAAATCAGATATTATGACTTCTGTGGAACATACAGAATTGGTCAGCATGTTTTGGTCAGCAAATTTTTGTGTCTAAAAGGGATCCCTGAATATCTGTTCTTGGTAATTCCTATATTTGTTCCTCTTATAATTAAAAGGCATTATAATTATCCTGTGCCTTAGTTTTCCTCTCTTCCCAACAATGGCATTAATACAAATTCAGTAAAATTTGTCCAGATTCTCAAACAAAATTTAAAGTTAGATTGATAAAAATGTATACTTAAACCAAAAAGATCAAAAGCCTAAAAAAGGCTTGGAGCAGAACTACATACATATTTTTTGTTGTGTACTATAAATTTGACTGTATAAACTTCCAATTAAAAATGACATTCACACCATCATTTTTGA
The DNA here is from genome assembly GCA_023783475.1 of Daubentonia madagascariensis. Taxonomy (NCBI): domain Eukaryota; kingdom Metazoa; phylum Chordata; class Mammalia; order Primates; family Daubentoniidae; genus Daubentonia; species Daubentonia madagascariensis. The sequence continues at coordinate 15,342,713 of JAKFHU010000901.1, forward strand.
TAGAATTTTGCACAGTAGGAATACTCATTAATGCAGGGTAATACAGTGTGATAAGCAGCTTAGACATCAAAATAGTGAAAAGAAAAAAGCCAGTTGGTCTACTTTTTACACGAGTAAAATAAAACTTAAAAAATTAAATACCTGAGGAATTAATTTGAGAACATTTGTTAGCATTTTTAAAATATATCAAATCAAGACTACAGAGAACTCAGTCCTAATGTAAAAAACACACCTACATCCATTCTATATTTCATAATACATTAAATGTATTACAATATTCAAAATGGCATCAAATACAATTTACATAATTTTACTTATCCTACAATTACTCTCTTAAATACAACATATGTCTATGTATGTGTGTATTGTATATACACACACACACACACGTATTTTTTTTACTATTTAACATGAAGCATCTGAAATATTTTAATTCTTTTCAGCATTGGTAAAAGAAAGGCAAAAACCCATCAGCTACAAAGCATATGTACTTGGGTCATTTCTTGATCTTTAACTAGAAAATATAAAATGATCATATGATTCTCAATTGTATGTTAAAATAAATGGCAAAGGAGGTGTGTCCATATACCAGTAGAAAAATAAGTACAAGGCAATAGAGTAATTTTAGAATACTATCAAATAATTTGCTTTCTTTAGGGGGCAAGAAAAAGAAAGAAGCTACCACTTGAAGATCGGCAAGAGAAGGGTTAACAGACATATGCTGTATAATTAGGAGATGCATTAATGATTATGAATAGTAAATGATTTGGTGCAAAGAAAAAAATTTAGTCAAAGGGACATGTACCTATCTTACATGTTTATTAGTAACTGTATATAACTAGAGAATTCTGCTATTAAGAATCTTGCATTATTGGTGTAAATACTTCCAAGGGTACATCAAATTGTAATCTTTCATACGACATCCATCAAACCAGGCTGGAGATTTTGACAAACATTAAACACAGTAAGGAGGCAATTATGTATGCATGATTTAATCTGCAACTAATTAATATGCAAATTTATTCATATGTTAGTTACTAAATTAAAAATGCAAAGAAGCCCTTATGGTGATTCTCGAATTTTTGCACAAACAGAACATTTAAAATGTAAGAAAAATGAAGTTTTTTAGAAACCTATAACACACTTTTAGTGTCTCCAGAACCTGTTGCATTAAGAAGACCCAAAAATATGTGTTTAAATACTAGATAATAATTTAAAAGGTGTGCTAATTTTATGTGAGAATGTGGGAACAGAAAGGTTAATCAGAATTCTCTCAAACTCTTAAGAGATACACTCTAATTACCAGACAAATGGTATTCTATTTCTAAGCTTCCTTCCCTGCTTTTGGGGTTGTCAGAAGTTGGTCATCTTACTGATATCTTGCACACATGGTAAGGAGTTTTGAGAAGAATAAACATTATTTGAAAGCAACCAGATATACTGAAAATTCTAGGGTAACTTTGAGACCATTTGGTGTTCACTAAACATACAATTCACTCCTCAAGATGGCAACTCGCTCTTTTCGCCTTTGGGGAACAGCTCTTTGCAAACAGAGAAATAGGAGGAAAATCTTGAGAGAGGCTAGAAATTCTCCCCAACTCTCTTCCAAATGAATCTTCAAAGAAAATAATGTGGCTAACCAAAAAGCAACAACCTCCCAAAAAAGCAGAAGGTAATTTTATCTGAATTCAATCTGGCTATTTTAGTCCTGCGTTTTCCAGACAGTCCAAAATTGATTTGAATCTTTTATGTGAGATGAGGGATGAGGAGTGGTGATAATTTAAAAATATCTTTGGATGTCTGCATACAAGGGAGTATCCATTCAAGTGCACCATATATTATCCTTTGGCATTATTGCCTTCTGCAAGAATCTGATTTCCTTATGACTGCCTAGTAATCAGCAGAAAGATTTTGTATGGATCACCTCTCATCTGATTACCTTTTTCATCCGACGTCCGACAGCCACGTACACAGCTCCTGGAGCTGGCCCTTGGAACAGCTGTAGTGACCTCAAGGAATCAACACAAGTCAACTGTATGAGGAAGCACAATAACAGTGTCTATGGCTCTTCCCAGGGCACTGAACTCTCACCCATGTTACAAAAAAATCACCATCGGTCTCATCGCTGCCAAGTGACACACAAAAAGGAAGTTAACCATTGGCTGTTACTTGCATTCACAGTCTGACTCCGATTTCCCAGCTTCCCTTAGCCCATTCTGATGCCAAGCGGACTACAGCTTGCCCATTTCATTTCAACCACGGCAGCCAAAAAAAGCACTGCCCCACCGTGCGACGACAAGCAGTCTGTTTTGATATTAGTACCTCAGTATGCGATATGAGAGAGTCAGATGTCCTCAAACTACATGCCCTCCCTTGAGGGACTTTGTCCTGGCCCTCCTTGGCCAGAGAGATGGTGAGCGTGCCACAAATCCTTAGCTTTGAAAGCACAGGGGACGGGGAGGCACCATCCGTGGGGCTCAAACAGAAATGGCCATGAGTGCCTCTTCGGGGGAGAGGATTCATGCCCTCCAATTGAACATTCGCGTCTAACTGGAAATATTAACTCAGATTCTATTCACTCCCTGCCAGCCAGCATACATGAGCACAAACTGAATTACATAAGAAAAGGAGTCGGTTTCTTATATAATTAAATCGTAGTAAATGCTAGTGAGTAAACATCAGATTTTCTTCTTTTTCTTCCACGCAAGACAGGGGAATATTTGGGGTTCAGAAGAATGGATTTTTTTCACTGATTCTTAGGGAAGAAGATGATAGTGAAATCCTCCCCCTCCCCAGCACACTCTGATTTCTATGCTAAATGCACAGAACCAGATGCTAACCTGGCTTAACCTCTGAAGGTGCCTTGTAACATTCTAGTTCTCTCCAGCATTAATATATAATGCTTTGTATGATTCCAAAGAAGCATCATCAGGTGAGAACTGCCATTGCCGGGCACTTCAGGAGTCTGAGAGTACCCAAGGCATCTTTAATTTTTACAGGTGACTCAATTTTTGTTGTGACCAGAATTGAACATAAAGCTTTTAAAAACTTAAATGTACACATTTATGCATTCATTACACAGTGTTAAATCTAATTTGTTCTTTTTACTGTCACAGGAAGCACATGTTTAAAGCAATCTGTTTCCTCATGTGAATGCTTTCCTGTCTGTTTTAAAAAAATTGCGACACACTTTACCCTGAGTAACCAAGAGGTGATCATAAATATCCCTAAATAGCATTAAACAGATATGAAAGACATTAACACTTTCAGAATGCCAAAGTAGTATTAAAAAAAAATTCTAACAGATGCTCCTAGGTCAAAAAGTGAAATGTGTGTTTCCTGAAAAAACATTCTCATCAGAATCATAAATGAACTGTGAGTGGAGAAGTGAGGTGTTGCTGAACAAACGAGGATCCTTTTGGTGAGGAACACAGCAATCCACTGCCAGCATGCACTTGCCATAAAAAGCCAAATTGAAGTGGAAGTTTGATGAAAACCAATATCCTTTGTAATCCACAAGGTGGCAATGACTACAAATGAGGGGTGGCTAAATCAGATCTCTCGGCTTCCCAGGGAAAGACTCTAGCTCTGTGAACTAACATATAAGCCCCTGCTCGGGGGCACCAGGCAAGAGGGACTTTTCCCGTGGAACACTCTAACTTGGTGCCCGGTTTTTCTGCACAATAAAATTGGCCGGGAAAAGACATTCATTGTGGAATGTCGAGACCACACTCCCTCTCCCACCCCCCAACCCCTCACCTTCAGCAGATGATTTTTTCTTTAAATGCAAGAAGAATTAACTAATCAGCCCTTATAAAAATTATTTTAAGCTCCCCATAGCTGACAATCAAAAATATCTCTTCTTTTACGAATTCAACAATGGCATTGAGAAAAGATACATCATTACATTACAATTACAAAGATATATTACAATGTGTCAAAGGCTAAAATCCAGCCATTCTTTGACTTTACCTTAAAACATCTGTACAGATATTCCTGTTTAATGTTAGAAATCTACCTAAACAGTCCTAACAAACTGAACTCTGTTTTACTTTATAAGAGAAACAAACTGCCACACAAGCCCAACTAGTCCACACATCTTCATCTTGCCAGACGAAGTTAAAACCTCAGGCCTAGCTTCACCTTCTGTGGGAAACCAGAGCCAGCCCTACAAAGGTGGCCCCGTGTAGCACTCGAGAGGACTGCTCTGGCCTATTATAAGATCCCACTGATACAAAATGAAAGAAAAAAACATGTATCTCCTTATCACTTAGAGGCAGGGCTGACTTAGGCATAAACAAATTACTGGGCAGAGAGAATCACATTATGAAGAGCTCTGGGCACCTTGGCCTGATGTCCCATTTCAAAAGAGAGAAGATGGACTACATACTTGGGACATAAACTTGACGGAGCTAAGTCTAATGATTAAAAAGGCTGAGAAAGTGTCTTGGCTTGATAGAGAGGGAGCTATAAAGACAAAGAGATATACAAAGCGTTTGCAATATTACATAATTTCAGAAAATGCAAGCGGCCTCTGTTAGGTGAAATTCTTCTGCATGCAATTGGAGAACCTGTTCTTAGTTTCTGTTCTACTGTTATCTACTCTCAAGTAAGTGGCCATGTGAGATTTTTTCCCTCAAGTGCCAAAAGAAAAGTAGTTCCCTTGTTGCTCATATTAGCATTGACAGTGTTTATCAGTATTATTATGTGTAACAATAATACGTAATATTTGAGGATATTATATGTAGGCTTTACACGTAGCTAGAAGCGGCATTGCCACCTAAAAACCCAGTTGATCAGACTCGATACTTGTAACCACTACATTATACTGTCTCTGTCACACAAACGCTCTCTGGAATTGCCTGGCTTAACTGACCTATCTGCTGGGGCAGAAGTTGTACATTATTACTATACAGCGGTCTTGAGGGTCATTTCGCAATGAAATGAAACTTCTAAATATCAATTTATTCCAGATAGTCAAATACTTGCTAAGTTAACAACAACCATGCCACAGAAAGCTTTTTGGTTTACAGAGGATTCTGACTGAACAGCCAGCAGCATGGATAGTATCACAGTTAAGAACACAGAAAACTTGGAGACAGACTACCTGGGTCTCAATTCCAGCTCTGCCACTTACTAGCTGTGTGACCTCAGGCATGTTTCTTCACCTCTCTGTGTCTCAGTTTCTTTATCCATGAATAAAGAGTATTTTTGTAGGATTAAATTATTTCATAGATGCAAAGTGCTTAGAACAGTGCCTGGCACAGAATAAGCGCTATGATAAAGTTCTTCTTATTAGTATATCAACACCATCTCATTATGCAGGCACTATTTATATACCTATTTTGTAGACAATAAAACAGGCTTCTGATAACCAAGGCCACTTTGTGAGTAAGTACAGTCTATCAGACATTAAATTAGGAATGTCTTTTTATTTCTAATGCAGTGTTATTTCCACCCTACTACAACCACTTTTACTGTTATATTCATGCACTGGAAATACATTTCAAAGTAATACATGTAAGGCAGTGTGTGTGGCTTCCATGGGACAACAAAGATGTATGTAAAACATGTCTCTTACCCTCTTCAAGGTGATGACAACTGAGTAAGGGGACTGAGCACCTCCATAATCAGCTTACAGGACAAAAATTCCATTTGTTACACTGTGTGGGTTATTTTATTTTTTGAATGCAGAACTTTCTTGAAAGGCCAGACATTGTGCTCCTTAAAATGCTAAGGCTATTCCCACAAACTGAAATGTCAGTGACACAAGACTGCAAATCTCATTAAACATGAAGAATCTTAGTTGTAAAGCTTCATAAATTAAATAAGAACATATTGAAGAGAAAGTCATGTTCAATGTTACATGGTGTGTCTAGTTGTTAGTTTAGTTGAAAATCATGCCTTAAATAAGTGTAGATGAAGAAAGGATGAGTGAATATATGAAAACTGATGAAAATGCTTTTTTCTCTTGCCACCCGGGCCCTCCTAGCTTGTTACTTCAGGGTTTCACTTAACAGAGAGGTTGCTGATGTACTTTACTAAAGGGAAAACAAAACAGCACTTGTTTGTAAAATAATTACCTATTGGGGTTTGGATTTTAAAATCCCAACTATATCTGCCCATAATAAATATGCTTGATTCTGGGTTTTTTTGCCCAGCCATATCAATTAAGCCACAGATTATATGTGCTAATGTCCTACATACCTCTAAAAATAAAATTCATATAAAGACACTATATGAGGAACCACAAGGTCTTGGCAATAAAATTGCACCCATGAAGCATATGCTTTAGTATTAAATGGCAGAATTTGTAACTTTTTACATAATAATACTTTTAAATAGTACAATAGTTATAAAAATATGTTTATTTTCTATTTAGCTTAATGGTTTAAAAAATTTAAACTGACTCAACAAGTCTGAATCATCAGGCCACGAACATTCTTGTAAAATCTCAGCTTTAGTAGTAATGAGAAATGAGTTGAGTACTGTTGCATCCTTAGACAAATTTTATTTTTATCTCATCTTTTAACATCTCGAGTTATTACACTTTATTATAATAGAGCCCCAGTTTTTATATCCCACTTATTATTGAATTATTTTGTATGACAAGTTCGTTTCATAATGAGCAAGCCAGAAAATATTATTATACCCTGAGTTAATACACCTGAGCACCTGTGAAACAGCCCAATTCCCCAAACAGGGTTACTTGAAAACATTAACGCTAAGAATCAGTCACCTACTTGAAACTGCTTTCTCACAGCAGCTAATGATATAATGATATACTGTGCCAGTCGGTAGAATGAAAGCCATTACAATATTATTATAAGTATAATCCAGGAGGCATATTTAGAATGATATGGGTTGGGAGGGAGGAGGCTGCTGTAGACAGTTACGTACCCTTTCCCAGAAGACATCAAAATGACTGTTCCAAAATATCATTTTCCTAAAATCCCTAAATGGTAACAGCGAGTGGTAACACTGACAGTTTTTATGTGTGTGTGTGTGAGGAATGACACCAGTTCTCGTGATTAAATGTACCACAAAGGTCATTTTTCTGAGAAAATATAAGTCTTTCTAATATGAGTCCACATTTCACAAAGGCAATGCCCTTTAATCACTACCGACATATGGCAACACACCAAGAAATTTTCTTTACAGTTTGCTATGAAGAGAGCTTCACTAAGGAAATGTTCCTATTCTTTGGTTCCAGTGAATAATGAAAATAAATTTCACGAAATTTAATACACACACAGAACTGCTTCTTATTACTCTAGAAGTGCTTATATATCAAGTTTCAACCCCAGTATCATGTTTATGATTAATTCCTCAGATGACAAAGTGAGACAAGAGAGACAACAGTGGGTGTCACTAAATCACTTAAATATAATTCTTAAAATGTTCTTTTCAAAATATGACTCTCACTTTCTTTCAGAATTGAAATCTATACATCTCACTAAAACTTAAATCATCTTTATTTTCAACCTTGAAATTTTACAAAATGCAGAATCTTCTGCACTACCTTAACTTCTCTGAAGAGGGAGTATATGCCCAAGCAAAGCATAAAACTCCTCAAATAGCTCTACACCTATGCAGCAGCAGCAACTTAAAAAAAAAAAAAAAAATTCGCATGCTGCTATTTTGAGATAAAATAATTGAGTATCTAAAACTACAATTTTGCATTTTATAAAAGCTCTTATTCCTTTAGAATGAGCACACTCATATACACAAACACACCTTGGGACAGGGGACAGAATCAATGCTGAAAATCCCATGCTACTGCTTTGAGATGCAACTTTATGCTCAGTTTTAGAATTCAGTGCAATTTATGTAAAAAACAAAACAAAAACAAAGCAGGTGTCTGTCAACAGCCTGACCATATTTATTCTGCCTTAACAAAATACAACTTGGCTATTTTTGAAGAAACTCCTTATTCTTTTAGGATTACTGCTACATTTTCTGAGAGAATCTTATTTAGCCCTCCAAATTTTCTATCTGACTCTGATTTATTATTTTCAAACAAAAACTTTAAAGTTGTCTGAAACCAGGAAAACACACCTTGAAAATGTACAAACTGTCAATGAGCAGGGAAAAAAAAGAAAGAAAATTTCACTACACTAGAAAATAAAACTAATAGTTCAATCGATGAAATTATAAAAGTTAAAAACATGGTATTCAACCAACTATCAAGCCAAGCATCTATATTATTCCATAAACATAAATTCACAGTTAAGTCAGATGCTACACAACAAGTTTTCATAATTTCAAAATACATGCAATCCCTGTAGTAATTCTCTCTAGGTAAATCCAGTAGTTTCTTAGTTTTCTCAGTAATTAAACCACTCAGATGGAGTCCAAAATTTCACACCAAAATATACTGTTCAGTGGAAGTGATAAAATAAGGTTCAAAATAAGAGTTCTCTGAAATGCATTTCTCCTTTCTCAACAAATGAGTCCAGTTTTACATTAAATGCTATTGTTCCAGTTGCTAAAATTGTCACAAAAGTCCTGAAATATCTCTAGCAAGTGAAATAGTATTTTGAAAACTTGGTTAAAAATAAAAACACACACTGGGGAATGGTAGGATGTATGGTGCACATCACCTCAGAGGAGCTTGCTGAGTGGAAAAACGGGATGCTCTGGCCAGGAAGGCATCTCTCTGGTGGAAGGAATGAAGTGGTGGTATTTTGTTTGAGTGTTTCAGACATATAACCTTTTCATTTGTAAAGATAATCCAGGAATAGCTCAAAAACACACAGACCTTTCATCCATAGTTAACTTGTGTGTTTGTCTTCTCCCTTACATTTCTTTTCTCTTTATATTTAAAATATGCACACCAGGAGTCTTCATTATCAAGAAGTACAGGATTGGGCTTGAAGGCAGAGAAGAGGAGAATGGTGGACAAGGGAGCTCATTATTCCAAAACTCCAAACAAAAATACAAAAATCTTTTAGTAAACTTCTGGGAGATTGGAATGCCCAATGGTATATAAGTTGAATATCTGTAAGCCTCTCGTATGCTTTTTGAAATATTTTTAATGACATAAGATCCCCCCAATGAAAACAAATAAAAAGATCCTTCTATATTTGTTTCATATACCAGTGATTCATAAAGAACATAACCTCTAAAGCCTCAATGTGCAATAGAGAAGATGAGATTAGTTTTCACGGAAACAATGCACATGCTGAACCTGAAGCCTTTGGTCTAGCAAATTCAGCATTAACTGCACAAAAAAATAAATACTTGCTTTGTGACGAATAGTTTCTCAGCTTTCATGGTGTTCCCCAGTGTCATGTTATATATGCTGTATAAATTGTGTGAATAATAGTTTTGTCCTATTTGGGATGATTTAATTGTGCTACCATTACCTTCCTCCTTGCCTATACATTTTCATAATTAATAAGTATACTTTTAATATTCAAACCTCTTATTTTAATATCTTTAATTAGAAAATGGGCACACTAAGCTTAAAGTTGAATGTTGTGAGCTATTCTGATATTTTAATTTAAACACCTACAATTATACCTCTTCACAAAGTATCTATCTCTCCAAGAATGAACCTTGAAGAGGCCCCTCTTATTTCTTACCACACAATGGACTACTTCTAGACTTTCCTACACAGGATGGATCCCAGCTAGCTGTTATGTGATTCACTTGTGCTAGACAAAATATTTTAATATAAATTTCATTTTAAAGAAAGCTGTATTATTACTCAAGTTAAAATTTTGTTGACATGAAAAAGCACTGTTCTGATTTCTCTATGATCAGTTTCAAAAGTGATAGGGGGCAATGGTTTATTTCTGCATTAAGTACTGATTTTTCAGTCGTACATCACTTCTGGGCCCCTAATAAAAAAAAAATCTATTTACCATTTTCTCTTTTAAATTGTTTTTTTTTTCCAAAATAGCTTAAGATATGGACTCAATATCATGTTTGAAATCTTCAAATATGAGGATTTTTATATAATGGAAAACATATAGGGCACTTAATGCCATTAGCATTAATCATTTTTCCTGATACACCTAATAAAAAGGGCTTTCTCTTCTGTAAAAGAAACTCTAATTCAGACTTAAAGGTTTAATTTTATTTAAGAGTTCTTTCCAATTTTTATCAACGAAAATTGATAAACCTGGTATCTAATATACATTGAGTTTTTATTTTTCAAATCTACCTATTCACAGTAACTCATGTCTCAAATTTTCTTGGAGTGCCAAATCTTATTTTAGAACCTTTACGGAAATAGACATTGTTTTCCTTTGGATCCACGTGTCCAAAATCATCTCTGACCACTTAAAACAAAGCTTGCCAGATCCTCCTGAATCTTAAAACAAAACACAAAAAAGCTACAATTTAACACAGAAAATAGTCTTTACTGAAAAGTACAGTTTGAGAAAAGATCACTGGAGATAAGAAAGGTCATAAACTATTTCTAAGAATAAAACTTCACATTTCCAGGGAAATCTGAAGTTCAAGAGATCCCAACTGGGGTCAGGGTGAGGCCATCATTAAAGTTTCAAACCAGATTTGAAGTGGAAACAAATTTCACCAATGTTTGAAGTAGAAAGGTTGTAGTTAACAGTTTCTGACAAAATGTAAATAATTGTGAAATATTCCAAATTATAAGAAGGTCAAGGATTTATGTGTTTACACACTGATGGGCACAATAAAGTTTCTGAAAGATGATATCTTTGTTTAGTTTTTTATTCTATGTGTGTGATGAAAATATCTAAAAATAGCACAATATAATTTTTTTGCTACTTTCTAGACTTTAGTACTTTCCTGTTAATTTCTGTTAAGAATCATGAATTGTTTTTCCAAAAACGTAATTTAATGTAGTACATTTTTCTCTATATGAATTCATGATTCAATGTGTATGATTATTAAGTTACACAAAGAAAACAAATTTGCTGGAATGAGCAGTAAAGTCGCAAAATAGTAAGTTTAAGATGAAATATGGTTTAAAATAGAAAACCAAGAAGTAGAAATCTAACAAAACAAGAAGTTCACATGTAGACTCAAGAGATTATACATGCAAAAAATAAATTCTGACATCAACAAAAAACAAGGATTTATTACTAAAGTCTTCTCAAAAGATGAGGGATACAAGAAATTGGGATGCGACTCGAAAGAGCAACACACTTAAATTTGAACAGAGAACATAAAAATGTTCTGCGGTAATAAGCAGAGCTCTCGGGGGCAATTAGATAGCTGTCATTTCACACAGGCTTCCTTTTAAAAAAAAAAAAAATCACCCTACCCCTAACTATAGGCCTATGTTCTCCAGAGGGACTGTCTTCCTTTCCTTCATTGCGCTTGCGCCTGTAGACCCTGCCGGATGGTTCTTCCTGCGTCCCATCCCTGCGTCAGGCTTCTGTAGTGACTTGAGGTCTCTAGATGCAGCACACAGTACAAACACACATTCATGGATCCTGCCAGATCATCCATGGCATGATGTCGGGCCAGGCTTATGTTTTCTCTCTCCCACAGATGCTGCAGTGTTTTCAAAACAGGGCCAGGCAATCCCCTCTCTCTCCTGATAGCCTGTGAAGACCCAGACTAATGGTGGCAAAAGAAGTCCAGCCCCTGTACCATAGTGGTGTCACAAATAATATCTGATTATGGCATGTCACAGTTTAAGTTTTCTTTGTTTTAGCTTAGGGAAGAGAGAGGGCCCATTCAAAAAGGGGAAAAAGAGTGAGTTGCCACAACAGATTGTGACAGATTTATTACTATTTATCATGGTAAATATGTCTTGAATAAAACATATAAATGTCTTTATCTAGTCATAATCTCTCCAAAGGAAATCTTTTATTACCCCCAATCTTTTAGTATCTGTTAGACAAATACTCATACACATTAAAACAAGTTTTAGAAGTATCTCTTATCGAATAAATAGTCATAATTTTATATGAGCTTAAAAAAAGAATACGAATGGCAGAGTCTAAAAATACAGAAATAGAGATCTACTGGGGCAAAAGTGTTATAGTGTCTAATACAGACTGTTTTTTTAGGAATCAAGTTAAAATATATATTTTGGGTGGTGGTAAGGCATGTGGATCTTGTTATAAGTAATAAGCAATACATATAACAAAACTAATATAACAAAGCTAATAGAAACTAAGTTAAAGCTATTAAAATAGGGCTGAAATATTTTTTAATTAAAGAGTAAATGGATGTATTTATTGGATTCTAAAAGTACTTAAACTATCTCATTTTCCATGCTCAAAAAAAAAAAAAGGATAAATGTTCCATTTTTAATTGAATTTTTCTTCTCCCTGTGTTTCAAGAAAAGGGTTATTTACCAAAATGTTCCATAAGGACCATTACAACATTTAGCCAAGATAAATTCTCTAAAAAAAGTAAATCCTAAACTGACCACTAAAAGCCAAAAATTAAATATAATACAAACTATATTTCTAATTCCTGAGTTTTGTTTACTGGCAAGAAAGGAAAGACACTTCTCTGTTTCTGCACACATCACAACACACTAGCAACCCATAAACTGACCTAACAGCAAAGAAAAAACTGTACCAGTAAAATTTTTTTACAGGGGCCAGTTAGCTATATGAAAATACTTAAAAATTTACAATGAATCATAAAAAATTGTGGTTGACAATGATTAAGCATATAGATAACATCTAGTGCCACACCAATGCACTCCTTAGAAATTGTGTAGATTTCTGCATAATCTTAGCGTTGAAAAAAACAAACTGATTTTAATATGAGGCATAAATCGAGTACGATAGCTTTAAGTTTTTCATGGCTTATATAGCGCAGAGTTATTCTATTGTTTCAGAACATTCAAAGGTCCACTTAATGTACTTAACATTGTCCGTATTAGATTCAGGCATGTTTAAAATGTAAACAGCTGTGAGGACTCTATCATTTGAAGTTGTCACAAAAGCTATTAAAAGCTAAACTTTCATCTAAATTAAATCCACCACTAACTTCAAGCTTAAAATATGCTTACAAAAACCTTTGGGTATATTAGCCAATTTCAATACAACACAGAAATTCAAAGAATAAACAACTCAGTACATTTTTAAGTGACTTATTGATATCCCAAAATGACTATTTTATACCCTATTGGCAATTTTATTTACATAATATTTTCCTATATTTATGGATAATTTTGTGATGCTTCTTCAACATTACCAAGTCTATGATAATCAGCATACCCAATTTGCTTTTTCTCTGATAAGACTTATTCTGATATATTCATTTAATAATTTTTTGGATGAGCTGAACTGAAATCAAGTCAAATACACAGGTGTTTGGGTTAATCTAATCTTAGCACATTTGCAAAACCCATTATTCTTCTAATTTATTAAAAATGAAATAAAACTAATATGTGAGCACTGATTGGTAATATACTTTTGGAAATCTAAATATAATTTTATTTAAGTATAAAACTTACAATAAGGCTTATTAGCATTCTTTTCAAAGACTACTTAATATCCTACAGAATGAGATTAAAACTCTCTATATACATCCCAGGAAGGAAGGAAGAATGAAAAAAAGGAGGAAGGAAGGAAGGAACCAAAAAAAGAAGGAAGGAAATCCTATTTTTATTTTACATAAGGAGAAAATTACTAGAAATAGACTAGTCCTAAACAAAATTAAGTAAAGTTATCTAGGAAATCAAATTCGAAAATATATGTAAGAACTCAAAATGTATATAAGAAATCAAAATAAGATATCATGTATTTGGTTGTGATCACAACCAACTTTGCTGTGTTGGGGGGTCGAGGAGACTCAGCAACTCCTGCATGCAGCTCCAGCTATTAAAAAGACCCAGAATGCTTTTGGTTACAGCTGGCTCCTTCTAGTTGTCACCTGGTATTACAGACACAAACGGCTACTGATGCAGCTACCTCTGCAGCCTTTATTCAGCAACCTCTCTAGAAAATAGAGACATTCCTCCTGCACTCTGGGCTGAAACCCATGTAAATTTTTCCTAAATCCTCTCCACAAATCTCCTTTCGCATGCAAATCCATAAATCATCATAATACTGACAAAGAATTTAACCAACACATGAAACTAATACTCATTCTCTTGAAAGCCCTGCACAGGTAAAACTCCTCAAACTTCAGGCACCTTTTCAAGGCTCTCTTTAGAGCTTAACCTGCTGAATACCAACATAACCACCCGGTCTTCCAGGATGTGCAATTAATCGCTCCAACGTGGGTCAGGCGGCTGGACGTGCAGGTCATTCCTGCCTCATCCACCTTCTAGATAAACATGCTCTGGGCGCATGGAACTTCATTTACTTCTATCTGCTTTGCAGCAATACCAAATAGAACAAAATAAACAATATACAAAGCAGAAACAGTCAGTACTTACTGAAGATGGCAAACCTGGGGGAACTTTTCGAACTTTCTTTGTCTGTACCTCTGAAAGAAAAACGAAGATGCTGTGAGCTCCCACATGCTCATTTTCCTGACTAATATATATTAAACCACAAAGGCATTTAGATTAGATCACATTTCCTTAAATCCTCACCTTAGCAAACTGTAGTCACCACTATCACCTTTTATTCTAGCAGAAATCAAATTCTCCTTTGTTCATAAAAATGAAGATTTTTAACTTTTTACTACTTTGATTTTTTAAAAAGTTTCTTACGTATACAACCAAGAGATAACCAGAAATAAGCATACACCAAAAAAGTTCTGCTACTCCAAGTTGTTGAATACTGCCCCCCCATGTACTACTGGTGGGGGGGTCACCTGTCTGACAATTGGGCCAAATTTTATGGGGTGTTTTTGGAGGGGGGTGTGGGGAGAGAGTAGGATGAGAAGGTGATGTTATATAAAGAAAGAAGGAAAAATAAAGACTAATCATAATCACTCAGGCATTCAAACAGAGGAATACCTTACCCATGGCACTACTGTGAAGAGGCCTCCTTCGGGGGTTATTGCTAGAATACTGATAGTACTGGGAACCAGGTTTGGTGGGTGAAAGGGTTCCTGGGTTGCCCATATCCATGTCACCTCCAAGGAGACTCTGCTAAAAGGTTAAAAAAGGGAAAACAAACATATAAGGTTAATTTTTTACATTCACCACCCCCCAACTGATTGTTAGTACTTAAACCAGCGCAATAAAGAAAACAGCATCTGCTAAGCAGAAACAATTAAAACAAAACAACAAACAAAAAGAAAAGCAGCCTAAGAAGCTATCACAAAGTTTGTGAATTTTTAATTCTTTACTTTTAAGAGGAAAAGTAGAGGATGATTACCTGTTTTTAAACAATATTTTTAAAAGTCTTTTAAGATGACTAACATTTTGATTTCATTTAAAAAATGGCATTTATGTAAGGCTAATGTTTCCTTTCTCTAGACTTAGGCTCATATCTAGGAACTATTCATGCCATTCCTTAACAAGAACCAAGAAGAATCTCATTTTGTGAACGCACACAACTTCCCCCGGCCGCTCACCCTGGGTGTGAGTGTAGACTACCAACTCCACTGAGAACCCTGCCTCTCTGTACCGGCACATCATGATCCTCCACGAATTTACACAGCACCCACAGAAGAGAAAATGCCAACTGAACCAAGAGGAAATTCAAATCCTCACACTAACTTCCAAAATTATAGAAATAGTAGGCATTCTAAGCTAACAGGAACACTCTTGAGGATCATCAGAAACTAAAACATACAGATAAAGCATTTACCTGAACACCAGAAAACTTTCACAAATATCATTAACTTACCACAGTGTGACAAATTACTAAACTTTCAAAAATGATGACATAAGAAAGATTATATAACATTGCATTTTCTAAAAACTACATAGAAACTTACCCATAATATATAAATCGCCTGATTATACTCTGCATTGAACACATTGTTCTTTTAATTATTCTGATATGCAATAAAACAAGAGCAGATAGTAGCATTTATATTAAGAACAAATTTACTGTTTAATAAAGAAATTTTAAAATTAAGTACTAAAAATCTAACTTTATCGTTACTTGTAATCAACTTTTACTGACTGAACTAATTACTGTCCTTGATAAAGTACAGAATGTGTTTTCCCTAATCTAAATTCTAATCACCATGTCACTCACAACAGACTTAGGGATGCTTCACTAACACACTATTCACATGCAAAATACTCTAAATAGGCCAATTATGACTCTGCCCCTGTTCCCTGGTTAACCCGCTGAGAACTGAAAAATTTCACAAGGCAGTCACCAACTAAAACAAAGGGTCCTTGTTTTAAATTAAGACAGTCTTTTTGCTTCCTAAATAGCTCAACAAAGTGGCATGTCTGCCAGTGAAAGCAGTTGGTCAAATATGACCCATAAGCTGGAAAATCAAAAATTCAAACCTCCCCTATCCACCACGATATAGCTAAATATCATAAAGAGAATCTCTCCATTCCGAGGAATTTTTGTGAGCGTTGGAGGAGTGATACATAAAGGCTAACCAGCTACTGACAAGCTTGACACCACTGAATCCAGTCTAAGACTTTTTCAGGAGATATACAATAAATGTTACTTTAAAAAAAAAAAAAAACTTCAAGGATGAGATTTCAGGCTGAAAGCATATTTTAAGTAATAAACTCATTGCTAGTATCTTGATATTTGCCACATAAATATCTGATAAAAACCAGATTATTTACTAGATAAAAACCTGACATCTGCATGCCCAACTACTTCCTCTTCTGAATTTAAGAAAGATATTAAAAACAGTGTAACATCAAATAATTTCTTTATCATTTTAGGAGTGGCATTCAAAATTTTTAGAATCTCAACCCGAATTTCAGTCTTGGCATTTCTTATTAACAAAGTCTATATTTATTTAGGTCCTAGTCCAGGTTTTCTTTGAAATTTCCATCAATAAACCTGTGAATGATTTGAAATCACAACCTTCTTCACAGTTTGGTAAATCTACAAATGAATCTTCATTTCACTGGAAAGAGGAGTTTGATAATAACTTTGTATTCTAGACAATTTCTTCATTTTTCATTTTCTAAAAATATACGAAATATTCAGAAGAGGGCTGAGCAAATTTGTTGAAATGCTTGCTTGTCTTTTTTAATTAGCTTAACCATTGGTTAATTCTTGTTGGTCCTGGTGGCAAAGGTTCACTCCCAAGAAAGTAAATGCATTCAATAGGTCAACCTAAAAACAAACACACTTGCTATACTGTGTTTTAGCGGCATTCACAACAGAGCTGTGAAAAATATAAAATGGTAACTACAAAACAGCTAACTGGTGGTGGTTGACCTTATTGTGAATTTAAAGGAAAATCATTTAATAGGCCGGTTGTAAGTAAATCATGCATCCAACTCTTGCATATGCAGCCACATGAACTACGTACAGGGACACAGTACTACTGAGACCAGATAGCACTTACAAACCTTTATGGCTCCTGATCTTTTTTTTCCTTTTTTCCCACAAAGCACATTCCTGTTTCTTTCTTTTTAGACCTGTTTGTTCCTTTTTCTTTTTCTCTTGGACAATAGAATCATTCTTCTAAAGCAACAAAAATAAACATTTCCTCACATTTAACAGGGCCCTAAACACCCCCTTAGGGAAAATGAAGATAAAAATATATGTGTTCTTATTGTAAAGTATACTTGTAAAATGAACAATGACCATTTACTATTGTTTGGCTTTTACATCACACACTTAACTCTCTGTAGCAATGAGATAGATAAAAAATTTTCCACTGGCTGAAAAATCTGAGTTTATGAATTTTAAAAAGTTAATGGCATTTGGTTTAAGGTAAATTAAACACTACACAAAATGAACAAGGCATTCATTTATAATATGAATTTACGTACATGTACATCTAGCTCTGAAGACAAATTTATGCTCAATAAAAGTTCAGTTTAAAAACTAAGTCTACTTTCAAAATGGGCAAATTCATCCTTGCCTTAAATAGGATTATAATGGTTTTAGGTTTTTCAGATTGTGCAAGCTCATGTTCTGCGGTTATGCTGGGTCCCAGTAGTAAGCTGCCCGAATCTACCAGGAAACACTGGAAACAAGATGTGGCATCTCACAGAGCTAACCTGTAAATCTTAAACCCATAGTTTAGTATTTTGCTTAACTGTCCACCATGTGATGAGACAAGCCCTTCCCCTTATTCACTCCTTATTTTCTTCCAAAGGCAAACAATTTCAAGACTTAAAATACCCTAACCAAAGAATACACTGACTTTGTCAACCATGTTTTGGGGCTCACCCCTGCAATGAATTCTCCAGCAAACAGCCAGTCCTAACTTAGCCATTCAAATGCCAAATGCAGCATTCTGTGAGCATCTTTTTCAATTAAATTTTGTTGTGGTTTGTTTTACATCAGATCTGGGTCTCAGACTGTCTTCCTAACACATACTCGACCGTTCCCCTATTCCTTTTGCGGGGAGCTTTTTAACATCCTTGATCCTTGATCGACCACTGAACTTTGCTTATGCAACCAAGAATGCAAACCATGAATTAAACTTGAGTAACAGAAAAGCAGCATATATCTCAAATTAGATTTATAACTGAATGGTAATCAAAAATAGAACTGCTTGAAGCTTAAATTATCAACTTTTTTCTTGTTAAACTAAAATCATCTTGCTCTGAACTATTATTTCATTTCAGTCAGCACTTTAAATGTAATGGGTGGGTGGTACATTTCTATAAAGGAAGATTATATTTACCCTTAATTATAGATATGAGTGAGATCAGAGTACGATGAATGCTGCTTTTTTTGGCTTATAATTAATTCATCTAATAGGTGGATGACCTTGAATTTCAGAGTTGGAACCTGAGAGAAGAAAAAAAAAAGTAGAGGGAGAAGAAAAAAAAATTCTCCAGAGAAAAGCAAATGTGCCGCTGGTTTCTTTGGGCTTTCTCTGATTTTGCGTCACTCCCATTACGTTGTGATCCGATATCAGACACAACATCTTGGGGGGATGTTGCAGAACAGAGAAAAGCAGTCTCAGATGAAACCAGATTAAGCTCCTTTTCTGAACTATTGCCAAATGCTTGTGAGTCTAATTCATGTTTGGGTATTCTAGTACTCACACAGCTGCAATTCCATTCTTTCAGCACAAACCTAAGTGATGTATAGTGGCTTTGTATGGCGAACTGACTCTATAAAGCCAGGAATTTTTTATGTTAATATGGAAATAAAATTATGAACCACTATAAAACTTATGAATGACGGATATATATATAGGTACCTAATAGACTTTGCAGTGTGAAGCGCAAAAATACACATTGAGAGAAATTACAAACTAGATTTGTTTAAAACACTTTTTTATCACAACTGAGGTCATTTCTACATAGTTAATTCTGCAAAGAATCAGGTTTTCAAAGACACTGCTGAATAAGATTCCTAACAGCCATGGGGAAGTTTTTGTAAATCCCTGTCGAATAGCTGCTGCTGAATTTGCCATTTTGACCACAGAAGAGCCATTGCTGACTTACTACAGTAGCAGGAGGGGGCGATAATTTTGCTGCTGTTGGCACTTACTCTGCAACCTAGAATATATCTCGCACCATAGGGCAATGAAGAACACAATATTTCCACCTGTCCGCTTTTGAACTTCAAAGCTCAAAACTGAAGGTCAGTCTTTGGACAGTCTTTATTCCAGATCCCGGAAGGTCCAGGAATGCACCTTTATAGTTTTTGATTTCTGTCCTATGCTTGATTCAACAAAAGAGGACTAGGGAAACTTAGAAAGACAAGATGACAAAGACATCTTGCAAATCAGGGACTCAACAGATAGCTATTGTGCTGTAGAGAAATGC
The DNA here is from genome assembly GCA_023783475.1 of Daubentonia madagascariensis. Classification (NCBI taxonomy): domain Eukaryota; kingdom Metazoa; phylum Chordata; class Mammalia; order Primates; family Daubentoniidae; genus Daubentonia; species Daubentonia madagascariensis. The sequence continues at coordinate 15,362,463 of JAKFHU010000901.1, forward strand.
AAATTATTGAAATTATCATTTAGAAAATACTTTCTTTTAAGGGGGCTTGAGCCAATGTTTTTTTATCTCTACATTAACTGTGTAATGCACACCATGTTCATAACAAGTTAGAAGTAGAATTCAAACATATTAAGGAAGAGGGAGGGCTTTCAGGTCAGATCCACTAGGTCGAACTCTAGCTCAAAGGCATACGAGCAACATGATTAGGGGTTAGTTATGCAATTGCTTTAAACCATATTTTCCTCCTCTGTAAAGAGGGGCTAATCAAAGCTCTATTATTAGGGTTATCAGGAGTAGATGAAACAACATGTGTAAAATGTTCCACAGAGCTTGTGTCCAGCACAGAGCTTCCCTCTTTCCTCTGTCCCTCAACACATAGTTCATATTACAATCTGCTGATTATTATTTAAAAGATGCATCAAAAGTTGTGAACAATTGTCAGATCCTCTACTCCACTTCCAGATAAAAAGTACAAACTATGACAATAATTTTGAAAAGTCACTATAAAAAGCTGAAAAAGAGTTAAATAAGGGAGTCTATATAAACAATGATGATAGCCTCATGGTAACAAGAAATGACTAATATTTTTTCATATTTAATAAAGAAATTGCTGAACAATCTGGATAATTTAAGCTTAAGTGGCCATTTTCCTTGACCTGCCACAAGGATTACTTCAGTGGCTCATTTAACTTTGCTTTTGCAGGCATGAACAAACTGGTACTGTTAATTCAACTATATGTGAGATCAAAATTAGTTATAGTTAACCAAGTATACAAAAATAAATTATATTATACGTGATAGAATTTCGTAAAATCATATCATGTTAAATTCAAAGTCTTACTACTGTATTAGCCATTGAAAAATGACCTCAAGTATGGTTCAACTTTGAGTTTTGCCCCTTACAAGGCCACTTATGGGCATTTAATGAATGTTTATTTGATACTTATCAAGTACCGTTACTTAAAAAAACTTTTACTTCCCCCATGACATCACAAAAAATAAATGAATACATTCCATAGCTTTGGTTGGAAATATTCATAACTCCCAACAAATTCATTTGGCCTTGAACAAAACTAGTTATTTTAGCAGTGATTATATTGCACCAAAAATTCAAATACATTGTCTTTCCTTATACAGAAACACAACACCTGAAATTGAAATGTTATAATGTGATGCAAAGGTTGCCATGATAATCATTACTTAATGTATAACAGAGTAATAGTTAAGTAAAAACTCATGCATTTTGGTATGAAAATCACAACTGCCCCAGGGTTGGCAAGATTTATGCATTCACCTATTTGACTATCTCTCACATTAAAAAAAAAAAATACATCATTTATTGTATACACTGAAGTGAGGAGGAGGTTTTTCCATGGTTTCTGAAAATTCATTCTGGGAATCCTAGGTCACCTATTACATATTAAAAAGGGGATTACATTTGTTGGCGGGAAGGTGAAATTTAGCAAAAAGAAAACAGTAAAGCAATCAGTAACCTACAATAAAAATTGGATTTGAAGAAATCTTACATAAACAATTCAGAATTTAAGATAACTACCTTCTTGTCAGTTTAAGCTCCTTCTTAGGTTCAGGAAGTTTATTCAATATATAATTCGGTATGTGGTGATTCGATATGCCATAATCACTATACTTGCCTTAAAATGTTTCTCTTCAGCAATTTTGTGCCAAAGTAAAAACAGAACAATTTGAATACGACCTGTTAACATACTAGGAAATTAGCAACACTTCTCCTATAAATATAAATAGGTGGCTATAATAAATGTGTTGAAAAGTATATTTGGCCAGGTTGCTATTTTAGCAAAATAAAGGAATATCAAACTGTCACATGTCAGTCTTCATCATATTGGGCAGGGAAAGTTCCATTTTCAAGGTTGCTGTAAGCATCTGTCCTTCTGAGCAAGGATCTATAAAAACCATTTTTATGTAGATTGGCCTCCCTGGGGACAGGGCCCAGGGTCATGTTGCTTACCTAGCACCTCACACAGGTTCTCAATTATAGTCTAATGGCCAACTCTGTAAGATACCACTAAAATAAAGTCCTGATAATGATCTGCAACTGTAAATAAGGTCACAAGCCTACCACACAACATAAGGAAATTGAGATTATCTGGAGAAGTAGTTAATGCATCACGTAATCTTCAAATCATCCTGAAATTATTTAAGTCCTGACCACCCTTCCAGAGCTATGCACTTCAAGCAGGTCTGCTCTCAATGTGCATTAACTCTTTACCTCCCCAAATTCTCTCTCTTTCTTAAATATGTGGCTAATCAAGAATGTAGGGTGTGAAGGCCAAACTAGTTGATATGCTAACTAAAAGGGGAAATGACTTATTCATTTAACTCCCTACAGTGGCTAGAGAACAGAGACCTGCCATGGCAAATGCTCAATAAATATTGAAACTAACATAGCACTATTGCCATTGATCAAATTGAGGACTTAAATAACTACTATGCTTTTGTTTATCATAAATCAATTCCTTGAGTCATTCCAACTACTGTTGCTGCTAATAATAATAACCACAGTATCAGTAGAAGTAGTAATAATAGTACGAGGAGTAGGACGATGATGAATATGAATATAGCAGTAGTGGCAAGAATAGTAGGTGGTCTAGTAGCAGCAGCTACCAGGAACTGAGTGTCCTGCTCAGTACCAGGCACAGGTGCAGATCCTTTACATGCTAACAAGGAAGATGCTACAACCCCCAATGTACAGATGGGGACATTAAGAGCAGTTATATGTCCTGACCAATGCCATGTGGCTGACAAGCCATGGAGCCAGGCTGGGAATTCAGCTAGGCTTGACTTCAAAGCCTATGCTTGTCCTCTACTCCACACTGCCTCCCTCAATTTGTGCACTTGGTTTTTCTCCCCCACTCCCACCCGCCTGAAACCATTAGAAGGAATAACTTGTTCAGCTCATCTTTAAGTCAAGAGCTCCTAAAATTTACTCTATAGGAGCCAATCTAACTCAGTAGAGTCAGAAAGGCTTTGGGTGTGAGTGCCACTTACCCCCTGGATAACCTTGGGCAATCTACCTAACCTTGATGGGCTTGAGGCTCCTCCTCTGAGAAATGTTGGTATACTACCTACCCATTATAAGAATTCAATTAGATAATACAAAGTGCTTAGCAAAGTTCCTAGCACTTACTGAGCTTTTAGAAATTGGTAAGTATTATTATATATGCTGTATATATAAAATATTTTACTCTATACTAATATATGTTATATAACATTATATAAGTTTGAAAGAAACAATATGATGTATGATATATAAGTAATGCACACATATATTACAGAAAAAATTTATAATATACCAAGGAGGTATCAGGCTATAAAACAGCATGCTCTTTCGAACAACGACAATCTTAGTTCTTGAGTCTGAACCTCCTAATACTTTTGCCTCTGCTCTCCACAGCCACCTATCATTCATCTCTAATCTTGATTTCAATCTTCGGCCACACCACTCTGAATGCTCAATCTCATCTGATCTTGATTTCCACAGCTGGGGTCCGTCATCTTCTCTAATGAGGTTCAAATTCTTTTTCTTTATTGTTAATTCTTTTTTCCCCCAGTCCTCTCTCATTTCAGTCCTCTTCCTCCTGGACTTTTGCATCTACTTCTTCTGAAAAATTCATCTCTTCTAACATTTCTCACATTGTATGGCAAGTAACTCTTTATGCATCTGATTTCTCCTTGCCAATCTGTGGGTTCCTCAAGGGCAGAAAGTGACTTTAATCATCTTTGTAGTCCTGGCATCTAGCACAGTAGGCCTTGGTACATAGCATACCTTCAGTAAATGCCAACTGGATTCTTTAATTAATTAACTATGGAATATGCTTACATGATTTCAGCCATTACCATCAGTAGACATATAACTCCTATACTTCTATATTCAGTCTTGTCCTTAGTTTTTCTCCTGTGCCTATGGAGTGGTTTTTAAGAACATCACCTCATGAATGCTTCATACAAAACCTAAAATTTGATCCTTTTTATGCAAAAGGCTCAACACATCTCCACAAAACTTCTGCTGCTTCCTAATTATTCTCTCAGTCCTTCAAAGTATATATGAAGAGTAAGAACTTGTAAAGCCTGTGAAGAAATTAGTTGTATGTTTTTCTAAACACATGTGATGGTTTACCTTTGCTGTTATCTATGATTGGTTTGGTTGAAAAATGGTTTCCCTAAACATGCTGGGTTGTTAAATGGTTCATCATTCACCCAAAGGGCCAGGGTCTAGAAAGAATTTGGGGCAGCTGGAATAATGCAGCTGGGATAAGGCAGGCAGTCCCCAGGAGAAAAGACACTGCAGGAGAGAGGAACAAAGACATAGTAAGAAAAAGAGAGAGAGTTTGTGAAGCATTTTGAAGAGAAAGGTTACTGTGGGGAAGCCAGTATATGAAACAGGTTAGAAGAACTTAAAACAGTGTCTAAAAAATTATTCTCCTTAGCAGGTAGCAAAGAAGTCTTAATGATATTTAGCACTTGGATTCTACTTTCTTAAGTTCTGATAATAGGCTGGGTCAGATTGGATCAAAACGACAGGAATGGCCACAGTAGACTAGAAGTAGAAATTAGATCATCAAGACAACAACTTAAGAACTGAGCTTCTACACAATACAAAGTTTTGGTGTATTTCTTCATGGGAAGTAATATGGCCTAATCTTTCTTAGACTACACATGCATATGCACCAATTTGTCTGAACTCTTCTGAAACTTTTCCAGAATGCACCACTAAATACCAGGAACAATATTCTATGACAGAGGTCCCCAAACGTTTTCTTGAAGGACCAAACAGAAAATATCTTAGTTTTTGCTGGCCATATAGTCTCTGTTGCAAACAATTCAACTCTGCTGTTGTAGCACTAAATCAGCCATGCCCAATACATAAATGAACAGTTCAGGCTGTGTTTCAATAAACTTTATTTAAAAAAGGGGCTGTGGGCTTGATTTTGCCTCAAGCCATAATTTGCTAACTGCTTTTCTAAGATGAAAATATAGGACACACCCTCTCAAGGTTCGATTATTTTGCTGGGGTAGAAATGTCATGAGATTTTATGAAATCATTCACCCTTTCCTCCTTCCAGCCCCCTGAATCATCTCTCCCTCCCAAGCCTCTCTAAACCATGCTTCTGTTCCTCAAAGCAGTACTAAAACCCAGATCTCCCAAATTCCCCAGCAGAAACCCTCTGACCCATGCCAATCTAGCCCTCCACTCAGCCTCTTCTCTTTCACACAGTAGCCACAAGATCACTCCAGCCTCTTTTCTTCACACATGCCCTAAGCATGGGCATGTACAAACTCTGTCCATTCCCCTGCCTAGGCCAGTACGTAAGCTCTGGCAATTTCTTCCTCCATCACCTCTGCTCCTTCAGACCTCGCACTTACAAAGCTGGCCCTCATACCCCTTTCTTCCACACCATAGTGCACCATTTCAAACAAACTGTGATCTCCCAAAGGTCATCTTCCTGACTCCACATAAACCACCGGAAACTGTGTATGCCCAAGTTCCCTTGACTTCCTTCAACCACTGGGAATGCAGTACCCAAGGTGTGGAATACCACTGTTATCCCAAGGCTACATACAGGCAGATGTAGGGAATCTCATCATTGAAATCCCAACAGTCAATCAGATCTCCATCTGAATATGCAGACATCCCTCCATCCTTTCTCCTCCTCCGCATCGCTCCTCTCTGCTTACTACCGATAACATCTTGGCTTTACTCTACATGAGCTTCCACTCCTTCCGCACTTATCATGACTTTCCCTTTAATCATTGGAACTCCTTTTCCATACATCTTTGGAACATACACTGCTCTTAATGCAAAAAATCCTTTAGCAGCACCAAACTTTATAGAAGCTAATTATTGAAAAAGAATAAAACAACATAATAACTTTATAGAGTTAGAAAAGGACTGCAATCTTTAAGTTTCCTTACAGTAATTATAGAGCATTTGCATTTATAAATATTCTATTTTCTCTCCAAGGATGCAGAACAGGTATATTCTTATTATATTTCTTCTCTTATATTTATATTCCATACACTGAGTAAAGTACAGATGAACAAAAATCATGAAAGGATTCAGCAGTACAAACACTTCTGAACACCAAAATAATCATGCATATCAATTTTTACAAAAAAAATCTCTTCAGACAATTATTTCCTAGAAAACTACTTGCATAAAAGTAATCTGGTGACTTGAAATTAAATAAGACTTTTAATGCAAATCCAGACAAATTCCAAACAGAGAAAAATGAGTGTGTGTATGTGTGGGGGGGAACACAGATTTCAAAATGATTCTATGGTTTATCTGAAAAATTAACACATGATAATAGTTTAAAAAAATTTTACAAAGAAGTAAGCTGGTTATATATACATATATATTAAAACAAAGGAAATTAAAACAATGTGGTACTGCATCCAGAACAGGAAGTATTGCAGAGAGATTTATGATGAAAGTATAATTTGAAACTCAATGAAAAAATGATAAATTATTCAATAAATGGTACCACAAATTTGTTTGGCATTTGAGGGAAAAACACTTACATACTTGCTTTACACTTTATGCTAAAATATATTTAAATGCAAAGGGTAAAACATAAAAGCAAGAGAACAAAATATAACCAAATGTGGGTTTTTTTTGAATTTTAAAGTAGAGAAGACCTTTGTTATCTATGACGTTAGATCTAGAAAAATTAGACAAACATATTGACATCTGTGATTACATACTATCCAAGCCATGAAAAAAAAAGTTGGAAAAAATCTTTGTAACAAATATTTAAAGGGAAGATAAATACTCTTAATAAATAAAAAGCTTTTAGACTGCAATAAGAAAAAAACTAAATGGACTATTGAAGAAAATGAACCATCTCTTTATAAAAAGAATAAATTTGAAATTTGGTGATAAATATATGAAAAGCTATTTGGCAAATTAAAATAAGACAAATTTTCAACTGCCAGTGGGGAAGTTCACTTTCCTATATAGCTAACAGAAATATAATCTGGTAGAAACTTTCTGGAAGGCAAATTAAATGTACAGCAACATTTTAAAAGTATATGCCTTTTGATTTAGAATTTTCAATTTTACAATTTTTCTCTACGAATAAAATTGGACAAGTATAAAAAAAATGTGCATAATGTCCATGACAACTTTATGAAAATTTAGAAAAGCGTAGCAGTAGTTTTGTTAAATAAATGAATGAATACGAAATAATGTGGAAAATTTACATTTAATGAAAAAGCATGTTTTTAAAAGCACTTGTAGGACATGACCTATTCTTCTGAAAAGTACCTGCAGGTTTAACCATTCTCTACAATTTCTCCATCCTTAGTCAAATCATTATGCTTATTAGAGTATTTCTTATTTTGACAAATTCTATGGCTTACATTTGTTATAAAAAACATACTTGAATAACTTCATAGAGTTCTGCAAGGTAACTTCAGATAGTAGGGAAAGGCTGAAGGAAGATTATCTTCATTTCAGAAATATTTCTTGGACTTTGTTTACAGCAAGATAAAGACTAATCTGATTATATTTGTGCATGCATAGCCTGGGTGAAAGCTTCCAGGGAAGTTTAGCAGATATTCAAGAGCTTTCTATAGAATGTACTGAAAACAAACCTTTCAAAGTCAATATAAACTGGATAAGACTGCTTGACCAATTTTTAAAAATATGAAAGCTAAGTTGATTTCCATTTTCCATATGCAGATTATGTCATTATTTATAATTTACTAATGCACATTTAAAAATATATAGAAGAGGGCCAAAATTAGCAGGTATATAGACTCTCCCACTTTTGGAGCTTACTTTCCTGTTGCAGCTTAACTTCCTTATTGCTGTTACCCAAATTATTTCCTGCATTGCTGTGAAGTGAGAACAACTTTGGAGTAGTTGATTCCACAAAGAACAGTGTCACAATGGAGTGATCATAATGCTCCAAAGTCAGCTCTCTCATGCTCTTCCCCAAGCAACAACAAACCTTACAGAGAGTCCGTTAGCCTTTCAACTAAATAGACTCTGAGCGACAAACAGGTCAAAGGTCCAATGGGAGGTACTACTTCTAAAATTGTTTTAAAAAATTATTTTAACCATGTAGATAGGCCTTCTTTATTTTATATTTCTAAGTCTTCTGAGAACCGAAAGCAGCCAGTCATTTATTTATATGGTGGCTTAAAAACCATGAATGTTGATTCTTGATTTATTTGTTATTTGGCTTTTGTTTTTCTCTAGGAAAAAACCCAGATATTTATTTGTTCATTTGAAGGTCCACAATCTCTTGCCCTCAATTCTGATATTCTAGAAGTTTTGAATACTGTTTGTAATTTTGTGATAAAACCTGACCTGAACTGATGTGAGGATATCTTTAATCTTTTTTTTAATCTTACTAGGTGTGACTACTCACATGTTTCACTATAGAAATAACAATCTATTTATATTATACATGTGGCTGCTTCAGACAACACTGGGAGAGTTACACAGTACATGTTATATGCACCATACTAATTTCCTAAAATGCAAATAATTCCTAAATTCCAAAATACCTATGACCCAAGTGTTCTCAATAAGGAACTGTGGTCTATAACAGTCTTTTTCCTTAATGTGCTTAAAGGCATGGTTTAAAAGAAAATTTACTACATCAATCATCTTTTAATTACTTTCAGAGACACTGTCAACACCTAAACCTATTTAAAGTAAAAACGGTTTTCAATTTCCTTAGAATATTCACACCTCGCCTGCTCAAGTTCAGCACGTGTATTTGAACATGTCTAGTTTGTCTAAACTAGTAGACCCTCTCACAAAAAGGCCATGTAGCCCTTTACTTTATTGTTTGCCACATGGTCGTTTTTTCTTTGCTGGAGAGCATTTTCATATGTAGAACTACTAATCATATCTATTAACATTTTGGGTTGTTTTGATTTGAAAATTACTAACTGGACATTTAATTTTCACTGCTATTTGAAGAAAGTTCTGTTTGCCCAAAATAATAAACGGTTCAACCACCAGGTTTCATTCATGTGGAACAGACAAAAATCCATCTCCCTCGGGACCCAATGTGATCTTTGCTCTGACATGGGTGTTCCACATTCAAAGCCAAACTTCTCTAAAATTTTTTAGCACACAGCTCTAAAATTGTTAAGGCAATCTGAGGTAGGCCAGCTGTCTGTGTGTTCATGGGTGCACATAATTATGTGTTTGTGTGTGTATGTACATACACATATATGATATTGATATTAATTGGTTTATTTTTATAATGACTCATCCCAACACACACAAACCTATCTGCCATCCTCCCACCTTTTGCAAGCCTAGATGACAACTTGTAACTTCTATTCTTTTGCCTGAATGGCCAATACTGGCTAAAAGGGTTGAGAAAATTATAACATATCAAGAACATTTTCATAGTTCAACCAAGTTTCGAGCTCTTGCTGTCTGGTAGCACCTTCACCAATGCATGGAGTAGTACAAATGATGTCTTTAAAGAATGTGTACAACTCATAAGGTAATTTCTTCAATAAACATTATTATCATGTTCCAGGAACTGTTCTAAGCACTGAAGATAACTGATATTACAACATACTTCTCCTTTATGAATGTGCAAGAAAATATGAACAAATAACAAGTTAACAGAGTAAGGTTTAAACGCTTCTTCTGGCAAAGTGAGTTAGGTTTGCAAAGCATCCTATATAAGAAAGAACACAATGTAAAATACAAAAAAAACTGTAAAAATATGCAGGTATGATTAATAGATGATCAAGCTCTAGACAAGATTTAATAAGGAGAAGAAACTTCATTTAATCAATTGATCTATGACTACTTTGCAACCTCTGATGAAACAGCCATCAATAGATCCTAAAACCAATAGGGGACAAATGATGTAAAACTTTATATTAGGGGGATCTGGCAGGCAGCATATGAACTCACTGATCAATCCAAGCATCATAAAAAGTGAAAGACCAGATATGATCTATCTCTTGATGGGAAACAAATGATGTATTCATGATTACCCACAAAAAAATTGAAATTAAATCTTACGAAGTCTCTAGACCCAACTATCAGTTTACAGGAAGTATGGAGAATAGAACAACACGCTGAATGACACCACAAGAAAGCAACCAGCCAAATCCATAATGTGGGGGCATTCCACAGGAAAACTGACCCAGTTTTTTAAAAAGGCAGCAGGGGGTGGGGGGTAAAGAATATAGATTTTAAAAAGATGGGAAAGACATGATAATCAAATGCAATGTGTGAACCTTGTTTAGATTCAGGTTCAGACATGCCAACTGTAAAAAGATATTTGTAAGACAATTGAGGAAAGTCTCAGTATGCTAATAAAGAATTATTGATAGTCTTGCTAGCTGTGAGAATGGCATTATGGCTACATAAAGCAAAGGAAGGGAGTTATTTGTTAGAGATATTCCTGAAATATTTATAGATGAAATAATATGCTGTCTAGGTTTTGCTTTAGAATATTTCAGAAACAAAGTGTAGGGGATGCTATATAAAAAATATTGGGAAATGTTGACGTCTGTTGAAACTGGATGATGGATATATGGTAGGATATTTTGTAATACTCTCTACTTTTGTGTTTATTTGAAAATTTCCATTAACGAAAAAGTTCAAAAAGCTTGACATGTCAATAAAACAAGTTCTACATATTTTTAAACTTAAGGAAGGCAACTGAGACTCAGAGGGCCTTCTCAACACCAGCAGGGAGGTTAAAAGCTGCAGATTCCTTTAAGAATTATATTCTGTCCCTTTCTCAGAGTAAAAGAATTTTTAAAACTAGCATAGAGACAAAGTCCTTGGGGACACTGACTAAAAGGTCAAGCAGATGGTCAGGGAAAGAACCAGAAGTCCCACCTGATCTGAGAACCAGGTTACAAATTTGTCCCTCTGGCCCCTGTATCACAATGCTAGTTTCCTTTTCAAGTCAGAGGCAGAAGTGGCTGAGGTCTATGAAACAGGTAGCAGGCTATGGCCCTTGTAAGGAAATACATATTCCTCATAAGTACATAAGACAACCAACTTCACAAACTCTCCCTGTGAATCCATATTGCCCTCACACCTGCACAGGTGCTTACCATGACATTTTAACATATTTAAATACTCTAATTTTGGCATTAATGTAAAAAAAAATTGGGGGGGTGAAAATATCAGCAGCTGGATTTTTTAAGCTGACATAAATAAAAATGTATTCATTAAATGTTTATAAACGTCAAAATTCAGCCACTCACTAAACTGAGTTATTTGGCTACTGCCCAAACACCAGCCTGTCAATCTGCAGGAGAACAGGGCTGTACATTCTTAGCTTTCAACCAAAAAGTGAACATCAAAGTTTTGTTTGTTTTTTTTTAAATGCATTCTGCAGTGGATCAAAAGGAAGCTGCTGCTGCCGCCTCCTACACCAAGCTCATGTCCCAACCTGGTCATGCCATGGGGGAGGAGACCAGGCCGTCAGAGTTGGAGGGCTCCATTACCCAAGGAGTAGCTTTACTCACACCCTGTACATTTTGACCTCCAATCCCAACATGAGGTTAAAAAGGGAGAAACATTCAATCAACGGAGCAAAACAACTGAAGAGATCTTAACTGAGCACCTGAGCGAGTCTTCCTGATTCAAAATGGGCCACACACCATGAGGATCATTTTCCCAAACAAAGATCTTAGGCCACTGATTGTGCATGTAGTGCAAATGACAACTGTTCCCCAAAATTTAGAGCTCAGAGATCTAATGAGACCTCAGCCCGTGAAGAAAAAGGATGAATGCGTCTGTCTCCATAGATAGGAATAAAATACACCAATTTGCAGGAAAAGGAGATCAAATAAAAGGGTGCAGGAGTCAGGCTATGAGAATATTAACTGCGGACCAGTTACTAGGTGGGGAAATGATGAACACAGAACGGAAGAGGGAAGAGAAGGAACTTAAGTACATAAGGGTTAAATTGCAAAATGTTTCTCTTTCATTAATAATTTGAGAATGTTTTGCAATATGCTACATACTTGTTTGGGGGAAAATGCTTTCTTTCTTATAGTTTTTGCATTGAATTGAGACATTTTAAGTGACCTTACCTGCCCTGATTCAAATGTGAATGTCTAACGTGATTCCAAATGAATAAGCCATGTAGCAAGGCAGTATCAAGGCTTATTCATATATATGGGGTGACCAGCTATTTTGGCATTATTGAACTCTCCAGAGACTTTTTTTAATTCCTCCTCCACTTGGGCCACTTTATGCTTCTTAGTACCTCCTCCAGGAGGCAGATAGTTACAGCTTCTTCATTGGTTTTCCGTATGTGCTCTCAGTAGGAATATGTTCAGAGGGTTAGAAAGAATTGGAAAAGGGAGGCTAAAATGATCTAGAAGAGGGAGCCAAGGGCCAGGAGGAGTCTTGCTTTTAGGGAGGGCCAGAGGAACCAGGGAACCAAGCCTTTTGAGACAAGTTACTTAACTCCCTTTATCCTTGGCCTCTTCATTTGTGTCCTGGAGATGGTAACTGTACCTGTTCATAGAGGTTTCTGGAGGAATAAAGAAATCATGCCTGGGGAGACTTGTCACATGTAGTCCCGAGTCAGTGTATTATGACAAGAGGAGTGCTACAGTGAAAGTCAGGGAAACTTTGCTCATTCGTACTATTTTTCTAAGTGCCAAACAGGGGCCAGGCACTGTTCTAGATACTGGGAGCACAGCAGTCAAGTCATGTCTACATTTACAGCATGGATTTCAATAAATAACAATGCTTCTGCTGGGAGCCGCTCCTCCATCACAGTCTGATATGGAGAAGAAAATAAAACAAGAAAACTTGGGAAATATGTAAATTAACATGATGAGAATAAGTTCAACATTTTAATGACTATAACTGTAGTCTCATTTTGGTTATTTGGAGATTATAATCCTCAATTAAGTTACAGTGGCTGTCACATTAGGCTAGAGAAATGTAAAGCTAGATGCTGTGTGTAATAAACCACCACGAATAAAGCAGACACGGACTATAGAAAACAAAAAGATATAAAAGATATGCAAGATAAAATCTACAAAAAGACAGTACATAAAGCAACATTACCATAAATTGAAAGACAGTCTAAAGGAAAAATTAATAAAAAGAAAAAAAGACAGATATTTCATATTGATGAAACTTACAGTGCACCAAAAATATAAAATATTCATGACCCTCTGGTCACTCTTCTGACATAGCGTTGAGGTATATTTAAAAAAATACGAATACATGAGAAATCAGTAAATCCATAATCAAACTAGAAGACTAGAACAAATCTCTCTCAGAAATTTAAATCAATTAGACTGAAAATAAGTAAGAGATTGTTTAATATATTAAAATAGGGAAATAGAGTATTCATTCTTTTCAAATGCATGTGGAATGTTAAAAAAAAAAATCCCTGAGTGTATTAAGAAAATCTCATTAGATTTCCCCCAAAGTAGGAAATATCCATACCATTTCTCTATCCAGAATGCAATAAAATAAGAAATTAAAAACAAAACCACAGTAGCAGTACCACCGTGAAAAACATTAAAGTGGAAATTTTAAAACAATTTTGTAAATAACTCTTGAGCTAAACAGGAATTCAAAAACGATATTTAAAACAATATAGAACTCAATGACAACAATAGCTGTATATGAGAAAATCTATGGGATGCAACCAAAGCAGTAATCAAATGAAAAATTATGGCTTTAAATTGTATATTAGAAGATGTAAAAATAAAAATTAAATGTATAAATGTCTATACATTTATATTGTATAGACATACAATATAAAAAGCTAGAAAAAGTGCAAAATACTAAGAGATCAATACAATGAATTAATAAAATTTTTAAAGAAATGCATTAAATAAAAATGAAACATAAATATAGGTTATCACTAAAACCAAAAGAAGGTACTTTTGAAAGATCAAAGAAAACAGACAAACCTCTGGCAAGTCTGAGAGAAGGAAAAACAAAAAGAAAGAAAGAAAACACAAATCAATATGATTACAGAATGCATTTAGAAAAACATCGTAGCTATAGATAAGGAGTTTTTTAAAACAAGAGAAGAGTACGTATAATTTTACGTAGTAAATTATAAAGTCTGGAAAATAGATGTTTTTTAGGACAATAAAAACTATCAAAATTGAAATAGTAAAAAATCTAGTTCTAAAGAAGCAGCTCCAGGCAATTTTACCCAAATGTCAATAATTCCTCTCCTGCATAAACTATTTCAGGGCACAGAGAGAAGGAAGAAGATTTCCCAATGCATTCGATATGAAAACCATAAAGGCAAGATGTCAACTAAGCAAAGCAGCACAAAAAAGAAAATAACAGGTAGAATCCTGAAACAAACAAAATCCCTAGATACAATGGAACATGTTGAATTTAGCCACAAAATTTCATAGATAAACCTTGTTTCCCATTTTATATTAAACCCTGCTTTGACATTATATAAAATTATAAATAAAATATAAAAATATGTACTATATACAATTTAAATAAAATATAAAATTTTATTTAAAATAACAAAATGGACTTTACTGCAGGAATTTTGTGAGGATGATTTAAAGTTTAAATTTTATGTATCTCTCTCTAATTTGAACACATTCATTGTAAAAAGTGATGAATCATAAGAAAGCTTTCTTAATCTACTAGAAGACTACAGAAAACTTACTTAATGATGAACATTAGAAGAGTTTTTGCTCAAGTCAGAAAAAAGGCAAAGCTGACCTGTGTTTCATTATTCTGTTCACATTCTCCTGGAAGTCTTTACCCGTGTACTAGCACAAGGGAAAGAAAATGGAGAGATACCCTAAGAGGCAACATCATCATTATTTGCCAATGATTTTCTTTCTAGAAAATCTTAACCAACTAAAAAAACTACCAGAGGCTCATAAGAAAGTTCTGTAAAGTTAAGGGTTATAAAATCAACATATATATCTGCTAACCAATTAAAAATTGTAATGGAGCCAGGTGGTGGTGGCCAACGTCTACAATCCCAGCTACTCTGGAGGCTGAGGCAGAAGGATTGCTTGAGGCCAGAAGTTCGAGACCAGCCTGGGCAATACAGTGAGACCCCACCCAAATTTTAAAAAGATGTCATGGAATACAAATACTTTTTAGGGAAAAAAAAAACACCAAAGGAAAAAATTAACAAAAACATTAAAAAGTGTGAAACTTTACTGGAACCACAAAAGAAAACCTTTATAAATAGGGGTGGGAGAGAGGGAAATTTTCCTAAATAGAAAGGCTCTATATTGTAACTAAGGCTATTGTCTCCAAATTAAGCTATGAATGCAATACAGTTATCCTTTTATATTTTATTCAATATCCTTAAGTGTGTGAATTTTTAAGAAAGTATGCATATGTTATTTTTATAATATTTTCTAAAGACATGAAAGTAAGAAAAAGAAAATGCCATGCAGTTTTATCACACTGTATATTGAGGCTTGCAAGAAGGTATGCCCGTTGAACTGTCCGGGTTGCCTATAGGTAAGCTGAAATGATAGTTAACTCAGAATCAGGTCTAGGATCCAGACAGTCTGACTTCTGACCCAACTCTTCCTTTAACAACACGACCTCAGTTTCGCCCCTTTGTTTCCTGCTCAAACCTAAGTGTGCAAAGAGGAGGTGCCATTTCCCAACTATCATCCACACACCACTGGGGATTTCCAAAGTACTCTTCAGAGTTTCAGTTCCTTTCCACTCGCACACATCACATCCCACTTTTCCAGACTTGACTTTAGCACGCCAGCGTATCCCGTCCTCGTTGCATAGTCCAGTTAACCTACGTGGACACCTATTTGATGGCTGCGGGAAAAGCACCCTGACAACCTCAACACACTCCTGACATTTAACCTGAAACATAGCATGTAGGCTTCACCATCAAAATATTTAATCAAGTCTTTTTTGTAGATGCTAGGGAAACCATTCTTTCAAATAGCCATTTAAGAGTTCAGCTTCCCTCTGAGAATTTTAGCAGGGACTTGCTACCTCTGCCCTTTCTTTAATGTGGCTAAGTAAGAAAGGTACAGCATACTTGAGTTATAGCTGAAGCAGTAACTGGGTGTCATTAAACTGTAAAACTGAGAGCTGCACACTTTCCGAGTTATCACCTACATACAAGTTCCCAGATCTCATCTTCTCATCTATATTTTCCAATGAAGTAACTCTCTATCAACATGTTAGGATTGATCCAAAGCCTCTGATTCACTTGGTAAAGTTTGATGAGATAAAAATGAAAAATGAGGTGCCCAAGAGGAGGTAAAAGGCTTAAGCACCTTCTCTGTCTGAGGTTAGATGGCAAAAAACTGGTAAGATGGCAACTCTTGTTTCAATTTAAGAGCACACCACTATCACCCCTGCCCACCCATGCCTCCCTTTACCTGACAATAGGGCAGCTATAAAGCAAGCCACTCTTGGGGGCCCTCCCTCTACCTAATGGGCACATTTTTCTTGGAATATGAAATAAAATGATTCACTTCATTCTATTATTATCAGGAAAAATATGAACCAGCCTCAAGCACAAGTGGGAACAAATGATATTTTAAGCAGTTGTGCTTGAATTTAACTGATGCAAATAGCCACTTGGCATATCCCATAAAGTTTTCAAAGAGGCTAGTGAAGCACTGTAGCCTTTGTTCAGGCCAATCTGGCTATTTCAGAAAGGGCTTTGAATCCCATCATGTTGTCACCGTCCAGGGAGTGGGAACCAATGAAGGGTCTTCCACATCTATCATCCTTTCAAGAAGAAAGCTCCATTTTACCTGTGGCACTGAACATCTACAAAAATAATTCAATAAATGCTGCTATTATTTGAAGTCAAGGTTAATTCCATACTATGCTGAACTTGTATTATTTTGTGGAACAAGACACATTGTGACTAGGTGGCACACAGCCCCATCCAGTCCACCATTAGGCATTTTGTAGCTCTAGAAAAGTTACTTTATTTCTTCCTTTTAACTCCATAGAATGAAAAGAAGACAATATAACTTTTTATAAATGTTACTGTGTTATTCTTTTAATAAGTTAAAAGAAACATGTGCTTTTAATATGTTTTCTTTTAATATGTTATTTTCTTTTATTATTTTCTTTTAATATAAAATTAGGCTTTGGAAACTTAAAAAAAAAGGCTACCTTCTCAGAAAGAAATTGCAGAGACTAATTACTGTCACAAAAGTTACGAGTTGGACCAAGATGAAAAGTTTCCCTAGGAGTACTTGACCCATAGATTTAGAAAAAATGAAATGTTCAAAGATACTGCCCATTCTTGTCTACCTAAAGTTAAAGATATGTTATAGCTTGGCTAATAACTGTCAGTTTTGAAATAATAATGCCAGCATTTATTGTGTACAGTCTATAATTTAACATACTCTTATAAGTGTCTTACATATACTAAATTATGTAATCCTCATGAAATCCTATGAAGAAGATGCTAATATTAATGAAGAAGGTGTTAATATTATTATTTAATTGACTCTTCTAAGTGTCTTACATACATTAAATTATTTAATCCTCATGAAATCCTAGGTGGTGGTAATACTAACACTATTTCACAGATAAGGAGACTGAGGTATAGCAAGTTTAATTAACTTGCTGCAGGCCAGACACTTGACTAGTAAAGCTAGGAAATCTGGTTGCAGGGCCACATCTTTCTCCCCTACTTAATGCATCAGTTTAGTGTGACTTTGGACTCCACGTAGTGGGATAGAGAAATCAAACATTGGATTATCTAACATACAGCAAACTCTTTCTCTGCCCTTTTTACATGATACACAGAAAACTATACTAATATCAGCTCTACAAAACCGTTTTGTCTGAGAAGAAGATTTAAAATGAATCTTTGTTATCCAACTAGTGTGCATAAGCAAGAACAGGGTAACACAAAGAAGGAATGTTTCAAAGAGAAGACGCAAAGAAATTGGTCCTTTGAATAGAGGCTAGTTTGAGAACCACAAAGGTTGCTTGAGCAAAGGTGTAAAATAAGACGTCTCTTACAAAACTGGCCCAGCACTAAAATTACCTCAACGTTCTATTCACAAAAGATGTTGCACTCTCAGCTGTGTAACATTTTCTGATAAACTTCATTTCTTGTCATTAGACAATCCTCCCTTTTGCAAATAACACAGTTGTTTATATCGAAACATAAATGTAGAAAAGTGTGAGGAACTTCTTTCTTTTCTTTCAGAGGTGGCATTTTGGCAGGGGGGTGGAGGGTGAGAGAGGAAGGCAGAAAAGGAGGCAAAACATTTAAATCCACATAGTATAGAACACAAAACAATGTACATTAGACAATGTGTCTGTACAAATGAGTAAGAAACAGTCCACCGGGGCCTCTGAAGTGTGGGAAGGAGTCAAGCTCAAGGGCACTAATCACACTCAAGGAGTAGCAGAGATATGGAGGAGCTCCAGGAGTACTGAGGGGTGAGTGTGTCCCTGGGAAACACAGGAGGCCACCACACCAGAAAGCCCGCTTGAGAAAAGGCCCGGAATTCACCAGGAAGAAGGAAAAAAGGGATGGCAATCAGCCCTCAAGTGCACAGCCACCCCCAAGAGCGTGGAGCATTATAGTTTTTGTGTGTGTGTTTTGTGTTTAGTTAATTTACTCAGCTTTATGATCATTTTCAATACTGTAACTCCAGAAAGCTAAAACATAGCACTTAAAAAATATATAACTAATAATGTCTTAGTTCAGTTGCTATAACAAAATACTAAAGACCAGATGGCCTAAACAACAAACATTTACTTCTTGCAGTTCTGGAGGCTGGAAGGCCAAGATCAGGGTGCCAGCATGGTCACATTCTGGTCAGGGCTCTCTTCCTGATTTATACACGGCCGTCTTCTGGTTGTATCCTCACATGGCCCAGGGACAGAGAAGGCTTGCTCTCTTCCTCTTCTTATAAGGACATTAAATCTATCATGGGAGGTCCACCCTCACGACCTAATTACCTCCCAAAGGCCTCACCTCCAAACCCCAACCCACTGGGGGGTTAGAGTTTCAACACACGGATCGGGAGTTGTGGCGGTGGGGACACAAACATGCAGTCCAAAACAACTAATGATAGCATAGTAGAAATAGGTCAATTATATAATAGACGTCAGTGTTCCACCCTTGCAGTGCTGTGCTGATACACCACTGTGAGTGAGTGGCTCATTCCCATGGTGTAAATGCCCCCACTGTGGCCAATCTCAAGCTACCAATAGTTTAACAGCCAGATACAAAATTCCTGAATATTTAAACTACTAGCTTGCATCCTTCACACCACAGCTTGTGAGTCAGTTTTAGGTCTTAAAAGCTACCTTACTTAAGCTATGTGGGAAAATTCATATTATGGAGCTATTCATTTGAGTATTAATCCCAGTTTCCTGCGTGATTTCTAGGATATTTTCCAATCCACTTGCCCTCATTTATCAATTTTAAAATTAAGTTAGCATTATGTTACTCTTGACATCTTTTCTAATTAGGGCCCTAAAACAAAATGTATCTTTTTTTAAAAAAATTCACATGTTAATTAGCTAAAAAGTAATAATTAAGATTCAACTCTCTTCTCACCCCATCAGTTTTAAAGCAAAGAATAGGGTGGAATGTCTTGGGAAATCATTATTAAATTTACAAATGTTATTTATGACAGTATTTAGCAATAAATGAATATGTATGATATTAACATGTAACATAGTCCTATTGTGTTCACATTAAAGAGCTAAAAGTTTTCCTTTGTTTGTTTGTTTAGAAAAAGTTAAATCCAGCTTCACATTCCAAAGGTGAAAACAGCCAAGTTTGAAGAAATAATACAAGCATGAGGCCATGGTCTCAGTAAGCCATTGTAACATTAGCTACACGGACAGTTTTTAAGCCAAACCTGCTGCTATGTAAGTACAGGCCTACACTGCAATCTCTGAGCCTGCTGCTTTGCGTTCTCAACAACCACAGAGTTCACTAAAAATGATCAAATGGTGTTACTCTAGCATAAAGCATGGTATATATTAAACCATGTATGACAAGTTTGGTTTCTGTGCCTTGTTAAATCACCTATGAATTTAAAAGTACAGCAGGCAGAAAACAAGTGTAACACTCAGAAATACAAAGCAAAGGGAAATCAACCGTGTGCACACTCAGACACATAAGCCACAGACGTGTGGAGCCTCCGTTTCATACTCAACCCCATTTTCATTACATGGTACGGAGGTTAGTGGCACAAATGCCAAAAGTAAGCATGAGGCAACCCAGTTTCTATCCAATTTCAAACTAAACCTTGAACAAGTGACTTAATGTACCTCCATTTACTCATTTGTGAAATGAGGAGTTGGATTAGACCATCTCCAAGATATCAACAAAGTAAGAAAAAAAATGTAAACTCTAAGTGATTTACTGACAACTTTCATTAACATTGGACGAGGTAAGAATAGCGCCAGTCTGGAAAATGGCAAAGACCCCTGACTTTCCTTTGAAAAAGATTTCTGTCATTTCTGACTCAATAAAACAGATAATTCTATAAAGAAAAGTGTGATAAAAGCCCAGAAGTGGAAGTTGCTAAATTGGAATATTCCTTCTACATTTGGATATATTAACACGTATTTTCCTTCTTCCTCAAGCGAGTTCTGGGAGGGTGAGTTTTGTACATGAATTGTCTCCTAAGGCAATTCAAATCTTTCAAAGTGATTGAAAAGGACATTCACAGCTTTAGTCAGCATTGAAGTAAAGAAGTCACTTAGCCTTTCTCAGTAAAAAAAAAAAAAAATCTTGCTTCTTTTCCTCAGAATTGTATTTCATCACATATAAGATGCCACTGAATGTAAGGCACATCATTATCTATTTATTACCAAGAGAAAAATAAAGTTGCCAATTAAATTGGCATACCATAAATTTCTGAGATCTGTTAAAATGTGAAAAAAAGTGTCCTACAATCAATCAAATATGGTAGCATAAGGATTTGACACATAGCTTTCGTATGTTGAACAAAACCATCTTCCGAGAAGAATCATAACCACACAGGTGAGCCATATGTCACTTGACTCAACCCTCTCTCTACCTTGATCACCTTCATTTAATCCTTAAAAAAAAAAAAAAGAAAGTAACTTTTCATTTACACTAGACAGAAATGAAGAAAAAAATAGTTAACAGAGATTACCTGTATATTTCTCACTACTTTCTATATTTATTATTTCCTTCAATGGAAAAGAGTTTCTGCCTTGTATGTGGTATTTTGTGAGATGACTAAAGGCTACCATTGTATATTTTCCTTTCTAATTACCTTTTCTGACAGTTACAAATACTTGGAGGTAGAAGGAATCTCATAAATCATATAGGCCGAGCCTTCATTTGCAGAGGTAAAAATGGAGATTTAAAAACATGCTACTTGGAGTAGGAGTCAGGACAAGAACCCAGTTATCTGACCCCCAGTATAGAATCTGCTTGATTCAGAACATTCTGCTCAATTAGTCTATTTTAATCTGTAAGCGACAACTCAGAAAAGGAGTCTTTCTTGTCTACTTGGAAATTTCTCCAAGTAGTTTAACAATGCTACCTTTCTCCAATACTATATCCCAAATGAGCCCCACATCTGTATAACACTAGAACACAAGCAGTCTGAGACAAATTACTCAAGGTTTCTCCGATCTTCTTTTCTCACCTGGGTTCAATAACAAAGGCTTGTTAGGTTGTAAATAATCAATGAGGAAAACTATGTAAAGTAAAGAGTAAAAGCAATTTATTCAATATTCCCACATACTGTTCCTTTCTAAATCAATTTTTAAATGAATTCAATTAAATATTTTCCTCCTGATAAATTTAAGATACCACTAAGTCATTTCCTAATGTGGGAAGCACCCCCAACCTATAAGCACAGGTGACTCAATCCAAACCAAGCCAACCTGTCTACATGTTGTACCAACTCCAGTACATGCTCAGATAAATACAGCTTCATTTGAAGACACTCTGACGAGGCAAAGAATTAAACATTCAAATTCCCAAGCTGATATGTGTATAATAATTTAAACTATTTCCCCATCACAAAAGTCCAGCTTGGTATCTCTGGTTTATAGGAAATGTCTTAAAGAGGCAGCCCACATTACTATAGTGTTGGCCATACATTCCACAAAGTACAAAGGCTGTGAACTCAAGGAGATTCTGGAATCTTCCCCCAAAGGGCAGGGGGAAGATTTTCCTGGCTGGAAAAGAAAAAAGAAAAGCAACTCTCATCCAAAACACACACATCCCAAGCACTACTGTTGTCACATGAGTGAAATCTCTCATTATGACCTTCAAAGAAGACATTAATGATGTGATCCCAGGATTCAGATACTCCCCAGCTTCTGTCTAACTCCACCATGAAACACTGAGTCTATGTGGAAAAGGAACTTCTCGTCCTATTCCACACACGCAGATCAACCGAAACTCCATGACCAGCTACTACTGAGAGATTTTACATCCTACTGGCCTGATTCAGCCTGGGTCAGCCTGACATAGGATCTCATGTCTTCCTCTACCAAGACAGACTGTGGTCACTTCAAAAAGCGATTTTTTTTTTTTTTGCCAACATACCCCAGCTCAAGATGGTCAATGGGTTAATATTCTTTTCTGAGCTTTTCAATTATGCTGCCTTCTGAGTGTGAGGGCTGGCAGGCAGGGCAACCCTGTCAGAGCTGCAGAGAGCTCTGCAGATGTCTCTGTTGTGTTCAGTCAAACTGAAAAGGAGGAAAGATGGCCCTCTGACAACAGACAGCTGTCAGTTAGATGGCACGCTCACACTCGGTAGGCCAACCAGCAGCAGTGGAGGTGACAAGTGCTTGGCTAATCAGCATGCCTGTAAAATCACAGCCCTTCCCAGTGCCACTCACACCAGCACAGGAGGTGACAGCATGTGCAGTCTTCAACCATGCCTGTCCCCCCACCCCCAGTGTTATTAGTACTGTTAGAGAGGCTCAGGTCAATGCAATATGCCTAGAAACAAAAATCACACCTATGCAAACTGAAGAACAGGAACAGGGAAAGAAACACCTGCAGCAAAATGACCCTAAAAGGGAATACAGTGATACAGTAACTGATTCAGAGCTGGCTCGCACTGATACCAAAAGAAGAAGACCCAGTAGACATCAATAACTAATATGTTATCATTAAGGAAGAGGTAAAGTTATCACCTGACCTTTTCCCCACCCTCCATCTTGTTTTTCCCCCTCTAGCCACCAGGGGGCATTTGGGGGCTAGATCCTTGTTGAGGAAGCTGAAGATTCTGAGCTTTTCCAAGTACTTAAATATTGGCAGTGAGAGTGGGTGGGTGGGTGGGAATGGATTGAATCAGAAAGTAGAGATGAAGGGGGAAACCCAGGGGTTCTGTAGAGCAGAAAAGTGAGCTCCCAAAAATCTTACACTTCTTAACTAGCTAACTCTTAAGCTCAAAAATACCTTCTCTAAACTAATCATTAAATGCTAAATTCACTAAGGAGCTACCTGAACCTGACGGATATTTTAACTCACTGATGACAGAAATACCGCCCCTGCCCCCAAATCTCAATTCTCTATTGGTTTCTAAAAGAGCAGCTGATTGGAAGTAGAGAAATCAGGAAGAAAAGCAAGGTGGTGGGAGAACCAGCAGATGCAGAGTCAAATTTCAAATTTGTGGCATCCACCTGCAGCACAGAAGTTGGAATAGCATTACCCTGTTTTAGATAAAGATGAATCTGAACAAAATACAGTCCATTTAAATTTGACCCTGATTTAGCCGGGATCTTCCACAGCCACCCTATGTCCTGACCACTTTTATTTAACTCTTCTGCTGCTATCTCAAACAAGAGTCCAATCTGCCTGCTGTGCCCAAAATAAAACCCCCAAAGGTTTTTATAAAATAAATTTTAAAAGACCATTGAAGACTAAAAAGGACAAGTCGAAAAAGTGGATTTGGGGAATGAGTGTCCTTCATCTTTTGAGAGTCGAAGAAAAAGTCAGAATTCATGGCAAAATTCTGCCCCAAGGCTTGGCCAGATCTGCTCCAGGTCTCATGGCCCCAGAGGCTCCCATAGTCTCAAAGAAATCAGACCATCACTGCTACATGCCAAAGTTGCAGAATGTCCACACGGCCACTGCCATCAGCTCATCCTGGAGGACAAAGCTGCCTTTCTTCCAGGGAAATATAAGAAGCCATTCAATCTCTATCTGCATTTATGACAAACAAACAGGAGCAGTGCCAGGACAGAGCCTGAGACTGGCCCTGTCTCTCCAACACCAACACCTACACCCCACAAATCAAGCCAGTAGAGCGGGCGCTGCCTCCTACTTGCTACCAGGTGCCCCCAGAAGCAGGCTAGGTCTCCATCCAGGGAATCCCCGAGGCAGGGCTAAATGACCATGTCGCCAGGATGCCGGGCCTGTCTGCTGCATTCCCAAGTGTTTGGGACACTCCTGTTCTCTCTGCCCTGACTCTTTAAAGCTGTGTTATCATCCACTTAGACCCTATTCAGGACACCAAAATGCATCACCATTACACAGCCTCGGACATTCAGACCATTTCAAACTCTTCACCACTGTTCCAGCTAATACTAAAATGGGCATCTTCTGAATGAATGATTTTCCCTCTCGTGGACTCTTTCCTAAGCATAAAAATCCAAGAAGCACAGTCACCATAATTTCTTGGTCAAATGTCAACTGGCAATGTATAATTTTGTACTTTTCCCCCAAATCTTATCAGGACTATTTCTAATATTGAATATAGCCTTTTATTTTTAGATAAGCAAGCAATGCTTACTGTAAAAAAAAAAAAATTCAAACAATACAGGAGCATGTCAAGGAAAAAAAAAGTATGTTGCACACATATGAAAGCCAAGGAGGGTCATTCTAGCAGCCTCAGCTCCCCCAGGCACGGGTTCAGAGCAGGGATGGGAGCAGCTTCTGGGAGCACCAGGCTGCTCTGCTATCTCTGTCTCTACTTGGATCTTCCTTTCTCCTGTTGAAAAACTGAGCGAGTCCAACCCTCTGTCATTCAGGCTCCACTGTTCCTGAGTATTTCTGGAGAGATGGGGACATGAAGGGTCTTTCAGTGGAGCAGCAAGAGTAGCCACATCATAGAGGCTAAGAAGGCAATGGCTTGCCCATTTGCCCGTTTCCTCTCAGAGTCTCTGACACGCAGGCACCATTTTTATGCTAGAACAGAAGAGGGGAAGGAGGAAACCATTTCCACAGAGGAGGAAGTTGTTATGAAGAAAAAGCCTGGGCTACAGAGTATTAGGACTGGAGGGAGGTCTGCCCATCTAACTGTCCCTTGAAAGTCAAAGTCTAGTTCAGGTTCACACTGGATCCTACTTTTCCTGGCTCTGAAGTTAGGTTTGCTCTCCATTTTCTCTACGGAACATGGTTTACGTGTGGGCTCTTGCTTGTGGCAAATGGACCCTCTAGGAATCACATCTATTGAAAACAGAGTATTGACTGCCCTATTCGACCTGGCTCACAGTTTGGTTCTAACCAGAACAGGAGAGGCCTTATCAGTCCGCTGGGGGCTGAAGATAGTCAAGGCTCTCTCTGGTTCCATTAGGGCCGACTGACACCCTATCTTGCACACTTGCTTTTAGTTATTGTAAAGCTTTTACATATTTAGGGAGCTTTCCCATCAAAATATTCTGGAATGGCTAGAGGCTCAGACATATTAATGATATCTGCACACATGTGCTTTTTATCCAAGTTCACAGCTCCTGGTCACTGAGGGTAAACAGTGTTATCAGTGATTATTATGGATTTAGTCAAGTATATTTTATTCCTGTCATTTATGAGCACTTGTGTTGGCTGGTATTTACAATGTCGGGATTCTGTCACTTTGGCAACCTTCTGAGACAACATTTTTCCAGTGTTACAGTGACATTTCAAAAATTCAGTATTTACAAGCAAACGACACCCTCTGGCTCTGTGACAGTGTGATTCAATGGTAGCTGAACAAAGGGACAATCGTCTAGAAATTTCTTCAGGATGCATTTCCAGCTGCTACTGGCTATGACTTCATGGTCTAGGTGACCTTTTGCTCTCTGAAAGGAAGAGAGTACAAAGACATCAAAGAAAAACATCAGTGTTACATGCTTTTGGAATTTTTATCGTATTGTGTGGCTTTATGTGAGCAAGGTCTGCTGTGTGATGCTGACCAAATCTCAACATCTCTGAGCCTTATTTCCCATTTGCTACAAAGCGGCACCGAGCGCCACTTGATGCTGAGGTCCTATCTGACTCTAACATTCTATCTTTAAGGATTTCAATATTATAAACAAAAGCTAAACTCATTATCTTCATTCATTTTTTTCATGCCCTACCTCAAGGTTACAAAAAAAAGAAAAGAAGAAGAAGAATCACATGAAGGAAACATGGAGAAGAAAATCATGATCTACTCAACTCACCACTTATTCCCGGTTCCTACGCATCCTCTGCCAAGCAAGATACGCCAGGGACAGCGACAAGAACACAACCCAGAGGATGAGACACAGTCGGTGCTGCACTTCTGCCCTAAGCTCCAAGGCCTTTTCCACTGTCAGGAGGGCTGTGGTCCTGTCCACCCCTACCAGGGGGCAGAGCTACTGCACTGAGGGGCACCACGCAACGTAGGAAGTATGCACCATGTGACTGCAATTTGTACGTGTGGAGGAATCATTCCAGGTGCTCTTTTTTGGTTCTGTGAAGACAATGCTCTTGATATACAGATTGCTGGGTTCCTCATAACCTCCGTAGAAATGCACATTTCTTGCGGAAAGAAAGAGGTCCCAGCATGGTAACCTGGTAAGTGCTTCCATGAATGATACCTAAGTTAACAAGACAGTAGAGAGCTGGAACCATCTATCAAAGACTCTGTGGGCTACTTAATATGACAAAAAGCTACACCTACTTTATCCAGGGATAAAGAATGATAGAGAACATGGCAGCTCTGGAGCCAAAGGACTCCGTTCCCTAGTCCCATGTCTGCCACTTATTATTAATGGGGAAAAAAAAATCTGAGTCTTAGTTTCTTTACCAATAAAATGGAATTAAAAACAGTCCCTGCCTCAAAGGGTCAATGGCACGATGAAGTCAAGAAATCTGCATAAAAGGGTTTAAATATAAATAATATAAGTTACGTGCCCACGTCCAATTTGTTACTGTTGTTGGTTCATTTATTCACTCACTCATCCATCCTCTGACCCTTGAACAAGTACTTCTTGAGCGTCCAGGGATGACAGGCCTAAGCCTTGCCCTTCTCTGGCTGTGGAGAGTGTGACGCGTGTTAGAGAAGAGAAGCACACCAGCGACCGCCTGAGCACAGAGCAGAGGCACCTCATTCTGGCCTGGTTGTAGCACAGAGGGTCCCCGGGAGAAGCAATGTATGAGCTGAATCTTGAACAAAGTGGGTGAGTTGTCTGGTAAAGCGGATGTCAGGTGAGGAGAAGGGGAGGCAGAACACAGATATTGCAGACCAATGCAAGGGCCCCTGTCAGGACACAGAGAACCATGCAAGAAACTCTTATGGGAACGGCCAAGCAGCTCAGTGTGGCTGGAACAGGAAATGTAAGTGGAGAGGGTGAAGGCCAACGCTGACGGGCGAGACGCGGGCCAGACCACCACGGTCCTGAGCACCATGCTAAGCACAGGCCCCCAAAACCAAGGGAAGATGTTCTGTGGGGACAACCACTCCAGTGGCAGGGCACGACACACCTGAGGGGGAGGCAGTGGGGGAGGGGGGCAGCAGACGTATTGGCATCTTGAAAGCAGAATTGATGAGATCTGGAAACTGAGGGCTTACGGAGATGAGGGAGACCGAGTAGTCTCACTCAGGCGGTGGCTGGGGGTCAGTCACCAAGCCAAGGGACACAGATGGAAGGACCAATCCTGACAGGATATTCAATCAACAGAATTCAAATTCAAAAGCACAATACCCTAGGGGAATTATCTATTTTTCTACTCCCATATGCCTGGTAATTGCCAAATTTTACTCTAGCCTCTTGAAAAATAGATCCAAATGGATCTACGAATATAAATTTGAAAAGATACAAGTATTAGAACCTTAAATTAGGTAACAATACTATTAGTTCAAGCCCTCTACCTACGAAGTAAGGTCAGGATCCCCAGTGGGGCATAAAGTGCATTTCATTGTAAATATCTATTGAATACTCACCATGAGGGTTTGATGGAATATATTATTTTTGGATGTTCTAGAAGGTTCTGAGTACTAGCTAAAAGGCTCTACAGAGCTGATTTAGTATGTCTGCATCTTATTTCTAGAGCAATACCTATAACTTACTAGAGACAAGATAAAATTATTTGCACCAGATAACTAAGGAAGACATATTAGATGAACTCCATAGGAGTCTCTGATCTTGGCGTCTATGAGCTTCTGAAAGGCACACCATAAAATTTTAGATGCTAGTACAATGACCTAAGATATAATGAGATGAAAATCTGCTTTGTTATGAAATATGAGTGGAGACAGCCTAGAGTCCAATAACTGACAGGGTGTGTGTATTATCTGCAAAAAGGGATAAAGAACAAGTTCTCTAGAAATAAAGAATAATCCCTCCCTCAACACACAAAACCCTAAACTTAAATGTTGTTTCCATTGACAAAATGGCACCCAGGACTTACACCCTCAAAACAAGTTCAAACAAGTCTTACTGGATAGCTAATTGGGAGTAGAATTACCAGGGATAGGTTCATATTAGTGACTTCTCTTTGGCTGAGACAGTTAAATGGCAGAGATGCAGAAAGACTCCTTTAGGGACGATGTCATAGTAGTGGCAGGTGCTGACATTCTTCTTTGCCACATGTCATTGTCCACAGCAAATCTTTTACCACCACTGATGTTGTGTTGTACCAGTCACTCTACACATGACAGTTCTGAGTTGCTGATCTCAGCGTGACACACAGACTTCACAGTTCAAAGTACTAGTAATAAATATTTCCACAGGAGTGAATCATATCCAAGGGAAGAAAGTTCAGGGGATGGGACTTCCAAGCAGTGGTGTGGCCTGAGTTAAGGTGTACTTCCCAACTTTCGCATGAGTTTTACTCCAAAAGTTTGTTTAGAATTCATAATGCATTTTTCTACTAAGAAAAAAAGTTCTATAGGAAAAAGTTAAAGCCCTTCTAAGAACTTGAATTCTGCTTCCTTCGGGGTTTTGGGTCTTAGTTGTAAGCAGTGACCCTCTCTGGGACTCAGCCCTTTATCCTCATAAGACCTGGAACCTCTGTGAATCATGAGTGGGGCAGAAGACACCCTAAGAGAGCACAGACCAGGCAGAATCTCCTGGGCTCAGGCAACTGTAAGTGAATGAATGACCACTGGTTTTAATCACTAATCCTATCAAAAAAGAAAATTCATTATTTAAATATGCAAGTATTTTTAATCCTGACAGGTTGTCAATAGCACTATTTGATTTTCTACCCTCTCTACAGTAGTCATCACCTCATATTCACCTGTGACTTCATCCTGTGAAATCATCTACTTTTTAACTTTCATCAGAGGATCTATTTTCCGAGTCTATGCCCACCTTGGGGACAGTATCCACCTCTCACGACTCCCTCAGTCCAGTCACACATAGTCCTTTTGAATAGCCCAACATGCTCTTTCTTTCTAAGAAACTATGAAATGAGGAAACTTCCTATTGCCCCATAAGGTTATATTTTTATATATATATTTTTCCCCCCATATAATAGGAATCTTGTCTTTGAATTTTTTCAATGAAAGTATAAAGCAAATTTGTAAGTTTTTCTTCTTATTTAAATCACTGTGATACTGGCATGATTCATTCACATGAATGAATGTAGATGTATATAGATGCCCTATATACTTTAAGTGATGGATAAGTAAAAATAAGTTTATGCTCAGAAATACTTTTATATCACTAAATATTTTACTATTATTCCTGCTTTGGATACAAAACTATTTTATAGACATCCACTATTGACCCAATCTTCAACAAAGAGTAAGTGTTAAGGTAAGGGATTTAACCCAATAGGAAGCACTCTGCACATGCTTTGGATGACCTACTAACTCTTCATATGATTTTCTATTCTGCCATTATGATGATCACACAGATCTCAAAAAAGCTTATAAAAATCTCAAAGCACAAGATGAGTTAAGATTTTGATCCTGCTTTTGAAATCTTTACATTTACTTAATAGTCACTTAAGAGTTAAAGCCACATGTTAGGGGTCCTTTCCTTTTATTTATCCTGTGTTTACTGTGGCCAGATTCTCAAAATGTTTGCCTTGTTGCTTGCATAGTATTTTTTTTAAATATGTAAAGACGAGGGGAGAAGAACAAAAGTGAGAATAGATGAAAAGCAACTTGTCAAAGTGTGAGAACAGCTAGCTGCCTGGCTAAGTAAAAATAACATATTTAGTAACATGTAATATAAGAATAAAATGAACTCACTGGGTCTCAAGAGGTCTGCAATGGGATCTTTGCAAAAGGTAGCTTGCCAATTTAATTGAGGTAGGAGTTATTTAATTTTTTTACAGGTATAGTTTTCAATAAAACTACATATGCCTATAATACTGCAATGGCAGATGTGTCTCGATTATTAGAGGTGGGCTCGAGGGAATATATACAATGGATCTTGAAATCTGTAAGCAGCTGTTTGCAGGGGGCTGAAATGATGGGGGAGGGCATTGTACCACACACACATGTTCTTTAAGTGCAGCAATGTTTTGTTATTTTACTGCAGGTGTATTACAGAGATGAAATTTAATAACTTACTGTATACAATACCAATAAAACTGAAAAGATTCAGTGCCCTGCTGTTCATTATTGTGGTATAAATGAGCTGAGATTATTCTGTGTGCATGCACAGTCAAACCCCAACATGCAGAAACCCCCACATATAGATCTTTAGAGGGTGGGCACTGCTTGAAAATCTCAAGGATGTTCCTCCTTGATTATTTCATATCATTGAATCTTTGTTGTCCCAAATGCACATAAACATGGCTTTGAGGGGGGTTGAAAATAAGATATATCTGGTATTTTTTTTTAAGTCATAAAAATCCTTCACTGAAAGATGTCTTTTGAAAAGAGAAGAAAATGGAAATGAGGAATATGTAGGTTTCATTAAGTACCCTAATAATGTAACAAGGATAATATATTCTATTCAATGGAACCTGGTGAAGTGCCAGGCTAAAGTCACGAGCCCACCAAACGTGACTTTGTCCTCTATTAAGTACAAGAAATGTCTGACGAAAATAAGTGCCATACTATGAAAAAAGCAACATTCCTGTGTTAAAAAATGCTAAAGCAAATACAACTAAGTATTCTTGCCTTTTTCAGTTTTCTCCTCCGATGAAACTTTCTATGAGATAAAAAATAACACACTGAACATTAAAGGTTCATGCTTTAGGAAGCTCAGTTAATCTGTGAGTGAAAGCACATGTAAATAAACCTACATAAATACCCAAACCATGCACACAATTTTTCGAAGAACGGGATGCTTCAATTCTAAGCACGTTATCACTATCAGGCACAGCAGCAGACTCAATAATATCTGTTCTTTTCTTAAGTATTTCTTTCCAAAAAGTCCTTAATAAATCCTTTCACTTCAGATTATGGGGTTTTGTTGGTCTTCCAATGCTGCCAAGATTTTAATTTTGGTTTTCAGTTTTAAGAGTGTCAGAAAACAACTCTCAATGATGGAATAGGATCAAACACGACCTCAGATAAAGAAATGAATATTCCTGCCATTTCATATTGAAACATTGTCCTAATACTGAATTGTGAGTATACTGCTTTTCTTACAGATATAGAAGAAGATATAGGACTATACTGATTTCTATGTGATAGGTATATTTCAACATTAAATTATATCAGGTACACCTCAGCGTTATACCAATTATTTGTTTGGCCATTAATTGATTTTCCTCTTTGTCTTTACCTATCAGAAATATAAAGATGAAGAATTATAGTCCTAATTGCTAGAGGCTATTAAAAACCCCTTAATGCTTTTCATAAGAAAAGAGAAGTTAATCCCAAGATCCTGGTGAAATTTCAATTTGGATACTAGAAGTCCATTTCTTTGGTGTCTTATAAATCATCTCAAAGCAATTTCAATGGCTTTTTATGCACTAGCTGCCTGAACTGTTGAATAAGACTTGCCTGTGCTTCTAACACATATTCTGTCATTGCTTATATTTCACATATGGGCTAAATGCCAACATTGAAAAGTTATTGGGTCACATTTAAGAGCCTGCTAAAGGTAGTGTTTCAGAATCTTGGTGTATGTAGTTCTTGTGTTTTTGGAACAATACTTTGATCTATGATGAATCCAAATTTGTGTAATAGCAAACGATATTCTGCCTACATTACACAAAAAGCAAGGCCAAAATATAATCTATACATTTTTAAGAAAGTGTTCACGCTGTTGCTAAAATGTGAATTGGCATATTCCACCCCAGCCTTTTCACAGGAAATCCTCATTGGTTTTAAGGAAATTGCACATGCTAATTCTGAGGATGTTACTGAATAGATTATCCGTACAATTTTTTTTTTTTTTTTTAAGGCTGGGTAGTCATGAGCAGTGTGACCTGCCCTCTATGTCTCCCCTCACCAACTGTGTTCAGAGTTCTAGCCAACCCTGAACAGACCATGTTAGGCCAGGATTCTCCAGTGGGCTTGGAACCTACCGAAGGTGGTTTTCTAGATGAGACCTAATAGGAACCTCTGAGCTTAAAAACCCCATCATGGGCTTAGGCAGCAGGGAACCAAGTTGGAAAAGCACTGTTTCTGAAACCAGACATCTTAGAGTTCAACACCTGGCTCTGAAATTTACTTGGAGTTTGACTTTGGATCTGTTTGCTTTACTTCTCTGAGCATCAGTTTCTCGATTATTAAGTAAGGACAGTAAGAACAGCCTCAGAGCTTTATGTTGGCACCTGATACCAGTTCCCCACGCTTCCTTTAGATTGGGCCTAAACTACCTTTTAGAAATTCCCTCTTTTTGACATTCACTCATCACCCATGCCTGGATTGTGAAAGGACTGGAGCAGGAATTATTTTCGATATCTAGCTGATCCTTGATAGAGCACCATAGCAATCCCCCAGAGGCAGTCAGTCAGTCACTGACTTTCAACCCTGTGAGTTGTTTAATAGCAATTACTAAAATATAGAGCGGCAATATGAGAATCTAGAGAAACTTCAGGGCTTACTGCAAGATTAATCTAACAGCTAGGGGCATGGAGATCGTCACAAGTTTCCAAATTTCAGCAAAAGAATACTGGAGTCTAGTTTGCAAGGAAACGTACCTACAATTGCCTACTTCGTCCTACAACTAAAGCTTTTCTGACCATCAGCCTGAGCCATAAGTATTTTTCTTATCAATATACTTTAAGAGATTTGCTTTAATACTTCCAGCATCTTCCAGGTAAGGGAACATATTAAAAACAAAAATTAACACTACACTTGTATACGTACGGAACACTAAAATTGGCAGTGCAAAAATGAATGATGAATGAAAGCTCTTCTTTACAGAAGAATATCAGCTACAAATGTAGAAGGAATGACAGAAGTTTTTAAAAAATCACCAGTTTGAAATCCTCAGTTAAAATAACCGATTCAGGCAAGGATCATCAATGTGTGCTAAAACTGTTAGGTCCAAAGAGGTTGGGGAAAAGGGCTATATGCCCTGTGCCAAAGTATCAACACCAAGATTATTTGCTAATTGCAAAAGGGGAAAGGTTTCCTTACTGAGGATCGATCTGGGGTCGCCACTTTTACTAAGTGATTAAAGTTAGCATCGCCAATAGCAGCATAACTTAACATCCTGATGGAATGCAATACGAAGCACTTAGCAGTAAAGTACTCCAGCCAAAAATTTTTAACCTGAATCTGTATGAACCTTTAGACCTAATTTTCAACTTGTAAGCAAAACAAGTGATGAACAAATTAAACAGCACTGACAAGGAAATAATACAACAATTCTTTCTAGAATAGAAATATTTTATAAGACACCTAGCCTGGTCTCTTTAAAGTTACTATCATTCAAAAAGAAAAAAAAAAAAAGAAGAGAAAAAAAGAAAGAAAGAAAATAAATGAAGGAACTGCTCTAGTTTAAAAGAAATTATAAAGAGACATGGAAATCAAATACCATGCATAAATGCAATGCCTTTTCTTAAAAAGCCATTGAAGGCATTTTCATGGGGACAAATGAAGAAATCTGAGTATGGATGGGGATTAAGAAACTATTGTTAATTTCTTTAGGGATGATAACATTATTTTAGTTAGATAGCCAAGTATCTTATTTTTAAGAAATGCATACTAAAAAATCTACAGGTGCAATCTTGTAAGATCTGCCACTTAAGAATGGTTCACTGAAAAATACATATACTTATACATATTATACACACACAAGCAAATACTGTATAACAAATATTAACAACTGTTCAACCTAAACAGTGGTTATATGGGATTTCATTTTATTATTTTTCCAACTTTTCTGTGTGTTTAAAATTTTTTGCTATGTAAGATCAAAAATAAAAATAAACATAAATGAATGGAGCTTGATTTTCCCCCTTAATATCCAGGAAGCTGCTGGTGGGAATGGAAGGGAAGGTACATAAGAGCTTCTCTTTGTTTTTCTTCTTAGTATCTAACATCACTAGAAGTTCAATAAATATTTGTTAACCAACGCAATTAAAAAATGGGTCCATTCTCCCCTTTGGTGAGTGTTAGGTGGATTTTGAGAGAAGGGTATACCCATAGCAATCCCCTAAAATGAATGAACTGCCGCCTGAAAAACAGTGCTCAGGGACAGAGTCGCGACAGCATACACACTGAAAACCCAGGCCCTGTGATGTCTAAAAATGTCATGATTTTAAATATCCTGTCCCACTGTTTACACTGGTACATTCAAATGTTCAGACCAGGATTCTGACCTTTGCTTCCATTAACATATCCACCAGACACACAGAACATCTATAATTCCCTCATTCATGCCTTTCTAGATGCACAGGCCTAAGACGACAAAGCCACCAAGTGAACATTCAGCCCCTCAAAAGTCAGAGTGAGTGTCTCTCTATGGCATAACCTCAGTGTCCTTCCAGGGCCTGCATAGCATGTTATAAGGAAGGGCTTCCAGAGGACTCTTTTTGAGAGTAAGGTTTTCTGGTTTCTGTAGACATAAAAAAGATGCTCCTGATATGGTTCAAATACATTACTATTCAGACTTTACTCCCTCAAAATGATTTCCAAAAGTGATGCTGAGGAAATAAACATTCGGTCATCACAATTTTTGCCCTGCTAAGCACCTGGTACTCAACACAAGATAAAGCAGACATGGCCCCTGCCCTCCAGGAGTTTACAGAATCCTATGGAAACCAGTATTTAACAAACACACAAATAATGGCAAATTTGAAAAAGCATTGTGAAGGGAAAGCAGAGTGCTAAGGCACTATATAACAGGGCCCCTGCAAAGGAGAGGTTGCCGGGAAGAACACACAGGACCTGGCCTGATTTACTGAACATTAGGAACAAACATTTAAGAATCATATCAAATTAAAAAACAATGTGTATTTTTGCTTACAAAAGGCCTAAATTGCCATTTTCATAAGAGACAAAAGAATTCTGTGCCTTTTCTGCTTATATCCTTTCTATTTTGACTTTAGACAAGAAAAACTGAAGGAGGCCAAAAGTTTTAGAATTAAGTTACTTATAATACCTTTTGGATCAAAAATAAAAATAAGAGAAAAAATCAATTTTTAAATGTGTAATTCATTTCAGAATCAAATACATGTTTAATTCCAATGAATCAAAAATGAACAGGCTTATGTGCAAACTAAGTTATATATAGAAGACCCGTTTCCTCTATAGCTTCAAAGTTTCTGGAATTTAAGAACAGTCTTTCTAGATTAGGTCTAATTCTTAAATCTCATCAGTCAATTTTAAGATCTAAACATCAAATAACTTTATCAGCATAGTTCTCTTTGATCACTTACTGAGAAAAAAACAATTTGAATGAGGTTAAAGCCTTGGACTTCACCAGAGAAAACAAGATACGGGCTGGGACATTCAGCTGTGGAATTCTGTATAAAGATTTCAAGGCACCTTACTGATTTTCAACATATTACTAATTTTCACTGCCTTTTAAATAAAGTTCATATGCAATATATTTCCATGCCTTAAATAACTGAATTAATGCAAGCAGTCTAAAAGCTTTTTCAACGTCAGGAGTAAGGCCAGATTTTGAACACAAATTGTTAAAATAGAGTATATTTCTATAGAACATTCTAGGAAAGGATCAAACCTTAGAATCACCTGGGGAGTTGTCAGAAAAGCACAGGCCCACCTCGTAAGATTCTAATTTGATTGGTTTCAGATAAGACCCAGCTTTCTCTATGTCTCTGTCTCTCTCTGTCTCTCTGTCTCTCTGTCTCTCCCCCCTCCCCCACCGCCCCACACACACCCTACCCACCCACCCATCTTGCCCAGGAGATACTAATAATGAAACCATGGCTTTAGACTTGGGCTATATCCCAGAAAGAAAAGAAAAAAAATTCCTAACAATCAATCCTATACTTCCATTTAAGGGGAAAACTTCTGCCCCCTAATAGCAAGCATTTGTGCTAATATCATCGTATCATTTAAAAACAGATTTTTGGCAAAATAAAAATGTTTGCAAATCGCCAAACATCCTACTCAAAGCAGCAAAAGAGGCCAAAAGCAAATGACATTTTTTCCCTTCTGTCATTTGCAGTGATGTCCATTAGGTATTAGCTATTGGCTATTATAGTATTAAGGTTGGACTATCTTGCGAAAAACTTTATTCCCACTCGTTTTTGTTTCTGTCAGACTTTCCATTATAAATTTTATTTTCTGTGCCAGTAAAAGTAGTATGAGGTTGCAATTTGGCAAGAACTGCTTAAGCCTGGGTGTGATTTCCGTACCCCAATTTGATTTAAATTCGTTTCGCCATATTTAGGGAGAACTAAAAAAAGTTCATTTGGCCGCTTTTGTTTGTCTATTGGTTCATTTTCTATAAAATTCGTAAAGTTTCAAAAAAGTCACCGTGTTTATTTCTGATAATTTCACAGGGAAATGCACTAATGAATGCATATTATCCTATTACTATTTTTAATGAAAACAACTTAATTGATAATAAATAACCTGCCGGCTTTTTTTCCTGCTAAAATATGCATTTTTTCAAAAGCCACATGTCTGTCACTATTACTGTTAAATCCTTAAGAGAAACATAATGGATATGTATCTATTTTTTTAACTTGATGTATTTTTGAAACAATATACATCTCACAATAATAGTTTATTCCTCCAGGACAGCATTTTACCACCTGTTGCTCACCACCACCATTTCTCTATACCAAACAAAAGGCTACTGGGACTGGAATAAGCATGTTCCCATATAACACTGCTCATCCTTTTAAGTCCACAGGATACATTGTTAAAATATGATAAAGCAGCTTTTGGAGCGCCTTAGGAGACATCATCTAAAGGTTTTCTATATCCAGCATCTCGACCCTGTAGTTAACAGAAGAAAACAAACGCCTCCCCTCCCCTCCCTGAGAGTCACTCACCTTGTCACACAGTGGGGAATCATTTCAGCTGTGATCTGCTATTTAGACTTGAAGCCCAAGATACCGAGATTCTGCCTTTCTTTTTGGTTTGCATAGCTGGTGTTGTAGACAGGGATTCAAAGAACAATACGGCACAAGAGAAACTGATTCCCTGGAAGACACACTACGGTCTGTTCTAATTCTCAAATTTCACAGAGAGCAGAAATTCATACTATGTACACTTCTGATCTTCAGCCCCTATTTCCTCTATCAGGGAATTTCCAAAATTTCGCTTTTATTTATCCTTAAGTAATCACACTGTTTATGGAGACTGCTGAGCCCACGCTAAGCACAGAGATAGCCGAATCTTGCAAGACTCACAACCATGAAGCAGAAATAAGAATGAAGGAAATCTCCGCACTCCACAGCGATATTATGAAGGCTTTTTAAGAAAAGCATATGCAGTCATATTCCTATATACAGAAGAATTTTCCTGGACATGAATGTCTCAAAATGAACCTCCCAAGGCCCAGAATTCCAGCCATCATATGCCACCGTCCACCTCTATCCCACCCTCTGCCCCTTCCACTTCTCACCTTGTGTTTGCAAAAAAAATGAACTTCAGTGTCACCCGAGGGAAGTATTCCCCACAAACGGAGGGAGGAGGGTCTCTGTTCTGCACACACACAGACAGACTCACACAGTCTGGATGATGCTTTCACAAGTTAAGGGGCCTCACGCTTACTCAGCAGAGGAAATCTTTGTGTCTGTGAGGAATCACGCCAATTCCTATTAGTAAGAAAGGATACAGGGGCGAGGAAGCCCATTCTCTCAATGACCAGAAAAAGGGACCCAGCAGAACAGAGACCTCTGCCATGACCATCTGCAAAAAGGAAGGATGTTGTCAACTTTCTTCTCCCCAAAACTCTAATGACCTCTGCCTTCACCCTCAGAAACCAGATCCACAGGAACACGCTCTGCTGCAGGAATTGAGAGCTTTACACCAGAGACACAGCACTAAGAGGCCCGTGGCCCAGGCTATCTAGCCCGAACACTTGCACTCACATTCCAAAGATGTTTCCGTTGTGCTGGAATGGCTGTAAATTTCTTTCCTGCAGAATTCTTTCCAAACAAACTGCCATGAACTGCACTCCGGCAGGAGTTCTTAACCAAGCACTGTTCACCTCATCGCAACAAATCTTTCAGATGCTGAATATGACTGAATTGGTGGCTGGGCCAAAGGAGTGAACTTTAAAAATGCAAATATATACAGGAAAAAAATAAACAAGCCAACCCACTAGAATTCCACCTTTCTATGTCTGATACCTAAAGGAAACTTTCCTCATAGGCTCTGTTTAATTAGTAAAACGAAAGTTTGCTTCCATTTTTCAGAGACATAGCAAAAAGGTCATTTAAAAAAAATCAAAATAGAATATTTCCCCCAATATCATTAAAGAAAATGGGAGGGCGAGAGAGTTCAAGAGAGCATCCCCTTTCCAGCATAAAAAAAAAGAGTACATTCTGTTTGAGTGAATAATAAAGCAGTAGAGAGCTCTGAATATTAAAGAGGATTATTAAATTCTATCAAGAGTTTTCCAAAGAAATCAATGCACTTATAGAAAGGTAGTATAAATTTTTTAAAAGATTTAAAAATATATGATTAATACCAATACTGAAATTAAAAAGAAAGCATCTCTAAAAACTCAATTGTCTTGAAACAAAGCTTACGCTTTCAGCTACTGATATTATTTTTAGAAATGCTCTCTGGAGAGTTAAAAGTATACAAATGCAGAGTGCACAGAGACACAAACACACACATGCTATACCTTTGTATTACACTGGCATTTTATTATTTAATTAAAGTACTCTTATTTTTCTAGCTCACGCATGTTTCCCTTGAGACGGCTTTGCTGTTAGCCTGCTGGCCTTGACTTCCAGCCAAAAACAATTCAGAAACAAAAAGGGACAACAAATCATATTTTCACAGACATTTTTATCCCTCAATACAACCCTGTTTTCACACAACATCATACAGTCCCTATGAAAACTATAATTTAGGGCAATAGCCACCTGAACCCAGGGTCTGACACATGGCTCCACGAGGTATTTCCTATGTAAGAAATTCCTAAGTTCTTAATTGCAAATAAACTCTTTTGATAGAACCACTTTTAACCGACATTGCTGGTTTGCAAACAGTGCCACTGGTACCGGCTGATGGATTAAGAAATAAAAACAAGCCAGTGAATGTAGTTCTGATACGGCAGAGATCTAAAGATGAGGTGTTTATTAGTTCCAAGCTCTGTGTTGTTTCATTACTTAAAGAGAGAGTCATCAGCAGACCTTCCAGTGCATCTCAGTGTCACCATTTAAAATGCATAATCGAATTTAGAAAACAAACATTTACCAAGTTAATCCTCTCAACCCTTCCGCAACACAGATTCTCACTTACCTGGTGGCAACCCTGTAAGTTTGATTCTCTCCCATAAGATGAGTATGAGCCCCTTTCTGTTTTACCTGCCAAGAGAAATGACAAAAAAGTGTAAATTGTGTTTTTCCTTTAAAAAAATCTCCTCCAGGTAACAGACATCTACTTCTCTTCCCCGATGTTTACATACGTAAGTAGGCACTACTGGCAATGTATGCAAGCAAGAGAGGGAATAACACTTCCTCACTCTGGCTATGATAAACTGGAAAAAAATATCCTGCATTCCTATTCTTAGCCAAACTGCTCCACACTTCCAAAAACTGTCATTCCAATGGCCTCCACTTTCTCTAACAAACAAATTGCCATTCCTTATTTTCACTTTCTTTCTCTCACAAAATTTAAACAATTTCATTTTTATTTACACAGCAGGCAAATTATCTATGTAATGACCCTAGCCTAGTAATTCCCATTGATTATATTGACACTTAATGGTGAGGCCAAAGCTAATCAATCACAGGCTCTCCAGATGGTGAATTTAGCAAAGAAACTATTCAAAATTCTGAGTCTTTCTCTCTCTCTCTCTCTCTCTCTGTGTTTTTAAACTCACTTTCCCAGGAGTAAATCCCATCATGATCAAGATGATGATGGAATTTACATTTGGGAAAGAGGGCGTTTGAAAAATTGCCCACTTTGAACCCAGGTTCAGATTCTACCAGTAGACCCAGCAGGGCAAGGGATCACAGAATGTGAATGTCATGCTCCAATTCTAATAACCCAGTGTTTATCTGTAGACTGCTCTACAGAGATATAGACAGGCTTCAGTGCGATTTGGTCACATCTGAGCAGAAAATCAAGGCTGCTCATTTGTTTCTTTTTAAAGTATGTTTAGCCCTAATAATCAGCAAGGAAGATAATGAAATCATACTACGAGAGATCTAAGCAGTAGAGTCCAGATAGTAACATATGAAGAATCGGCACAGAAAACTGTCCATACCAGGACATTGAAAGGGGCAAGTAAGGTGGCCCAGTGCCCAGGACCCCACCACACCCAAGATTGGAGGATACTTATTTCTTCAAATACGGTACATTATATTTTCTATGTAGGACCATCCTATTCTTTTTTTCCAATGGGAAAACTTAAAAATTGTACTTCGAGAGGAGGCTAGATATCCTTCTAAGGTTTACAACCCCCAAGTTCCCCCTCCCAACCCAAGTTAAAACAAATGCTAAAAAGTAACAGTCAATTTTTTATCGTTTAGGTCAATGGCAATGTTATTAGAGAACACCTCTCCCTGACACCACACAAAGAAAGTATCTTAGACGAATTTTATCTCTGACCAGAGGGGGACCCTGTATCTAAGTCATTATATATATAAGATAGATGGTGGATTTTGAAGAAAGCCAAGTCTGAGTCTTAAAATTAACTCTCTCTTTCCCAGTATTAACTTTTCTACTGCTTTCAGTGAATCTCAAACTTGGTAAAACACCCCCACCCCCACTTCTGGTGTAGTGTTCGGTGCAAAGTATAAAATCAAAGCTCATATCAGTTTCAATTTCAGCGAAACAATCACATCGCACAGACCATCAGTTATGGGAGATCTAAGGGAATAACTTTCATTGTATGAGGATTTTACATTGAAGAAAAGACGCATTTACCTGTATCAGCAGTGTGAATGGTCTTACAGCCATATTTACTCATCTGTGTAATTCAAATTTAAGCTACTTAGACCCTTTAACTTCTCTTTATAAATACTACTAACAGAAAAGACTCGACCTTTATGAGCTATCAAAAGATACACGTCTTTTCCTTAAGCTCTTGCATCCAAAAAAGCTTCAATACAAGCACTACATAATTCACTTTGACATAATATTCACTTGTTTAACAGGCTGATAGGCAGGCGGGTAGGTAAGCAGGTAGGCAGACAGACAGAAAGAGAGATAAAGTAGAATTTGCTCTGACTTCATAGGAAATTGAACATCTAGTGTCCTATTTTGGTAATTTCTAAGAATTGAATTGTAAAGTACAGTTTGAGGAAGAAAGGCCACTTATTTTTTTCTCCAGAAGGAGTTCCTGAAGCCATCCCCTGTAGAATTTCACCACCCAGCATTATTTCCCAACTCGTCTCCAGCACACAGAACTGGAGAGAGGAATTTTCCTACCAGGATTTGTCTCACTTTATATACATAAGTTGGGGCTATTCCTTCCATTATTTTAAAGCTAGAAGGGCAATGCAAATAGTACGGTTTTAGAGAGAGAGAGAGAGAAAGGGAAAGAGAGAGAGAAGAGAAAAAAATGGGAGAGAAAGAGAAAAAGAATGGCATGGAGAGAGCAAGGGGGTAGGAAAGGAGAGAGAGGGAGGCGGGAGAGATGAGAAGAATACGAATTCACACTGCACAGTCCCCAAAGTACTCTTGGCTACGTGGACCCAGCATTCTTTACTATCATATCAGATACAGACTGCTTAATCTTAATTTTGCATGTTAAAAAATATTTATCCAGATACAAAAATAAACCCACTGCAAATTACAAGTTGTCAGGGTTAAAAATCTACTCCTGTTTGTGTGGGGGAGGATAAGAGAACAGCATAGACATGAATCATTCTCAGTAATTTGAGTGTTTCCATGACATCAATGGGCACCCGTCCAGGACTCTGTCGAAGTCTGCGAGGTACCAAAGAGGCAGTGCAGCCAGCAGGAAGCTGGGAGGTGGACTTTTTTTTTTTTTTTTTTTTTTTAGGATTATGCTCCTTATAAAGATTTCATCTGTAGCATCCACTTTTACCATCATATAGATCGCTCCAGAGATCATGAGCGAACACATTTCATTCTGATAGTGTAAGCCTTTAACTTTATTACATCTTTTTGTTCCCAAATTCAACTATAAATCTGCCCTCAGAGAGCCCAAA
The DNA here is from genome assembly GCA_023783475.1 of Daubentonia madagascariensis. NCBI lineage: Eukaryota > Metazoa > Chordata > Mammalia > Primates > Daubentoniidae > Daubentonia > Daubentonia madagascariensis. The sequence continues at coordinate 15,405,272 of JAKFHU010000901.1, forward strand.
CCCCTGTTTGGGAGCAAAATAATCAGGGAATGTGGATAAAGCCCAAGTACCTTCTCAAACATAAGCTATAGATTCCTATCACTTTTTAATGCTAAAATGCAGCCATTTTATAATAACACCTCAGTTTCTAAAGAAAAAAAAATATTTTGTGTAAATTGTCCATTAAAAATTAGCTATGGTCTTGATGTTGATTTTCTGCTTAAAATTCACTAGAACGTTTGTTTCAGATAATAAAAATTTCAAGAGTGCTGATAACATGTTTGAGTAGGATCCTTAAGTAACTATCTGTGCTCATGAACACAAAAGCTCCTAAATATCTGTGTTTACTCTATGTCAGGCGTGGATTTTTGTCACTTATACCAACTGGCTGGTGCGGACAGCTTCTTTCCTCCTTTCTGCATTTTTCAACACCCACCTCTCCCCAGCCCCACAACCACAACGGGGCTTTGAAAGAGCTAAAGATTCTATTTTTCCAATATTTAAAAGAGATAGCAGTGATGAACAAACCCGGCGCGCATTCACTGCGGAATTTTCGAGACAACCCTCCAGTACTAGAATGCGACAGCCGCTGCGGATATTTTTTGGCACAAAGACAATGGTGGCAGTGCCAAGCCTCATGGCTAAAACTACTCAAAAGAGGCATGAGGGTAGCATTAATCGCTCAAGTCTTTTACTGCATGGAGTACTGTTGTCCATATTTTAAAAACTAAAAGTACCCATTAGTAACATTTGTTGTATGCCCATAAAGATTGGTGGGTGGGGGGCGGGGGTCATTGGGGGAGATTCTGAAATATATACCGGAAACAAATCTTATCAGGCATTTGATTCATTTTTATACCTAAAAGAACCAAATGTTAAATTTTGCTGCTGGTGACAATTTGCTGTGCACGAAACAAATGATATGACCTAATGGAGTACACTGAAGGCTGAATGAAGCTACAGAGAGGATTTCATAAACTAAGTCGACATATTGGCTAAACAACTTTCTTTTGCAAAAATGATGTATACAAGGAACATGTAATACTATGTCACAATTTTTTAAATTAAACAAGAAAAACGCTGTAAGAGAGCAGACACAACATCCGTCAATCAATCCTTCTGGAGACAAAGGAGATGAACATGCAGCCCCGTCTCTAGAACAAGTCAGCAACTACAGTGAACCCACAACCCACAAAGTCGACATGTGTTCTGTCCAAACTGAACCCATCCACTGCTAAAACTTATATTTAAATTTGATTATTAAAAATGATACCAAATGACAACCTATAAAGGATTCACTCATTTTTGTTGCCCCTGAAAAATAAATCTAAGCAGTTCTTTTAAAGGTCAATATTTTTGCTGATTTATTCAATAATCTTTTATCTTGCTGTCCCAAGAAGAAGCAGGAAAAACTGTTTTTTATTTGGGGGTGGTATGGTTAACAAACATCTATAGAATTTTAAATTTTATATTTTTATATTATTTGCCATTTGACTTCCAATTTTTCTTCCAATATATCCACAGTATCCTATTGTATGGAAATCAGATGACAATTAAAATACTACATGAAGGAAAAACTGGTCTCATAAATCCATCCCATTTGCAGGGATACTTCCAAGAAGTATAGCCTTTGGTGGATTACTGCCCCTGGACACACATGACAGTTCTAAGCCACATGGAAAGAGTTAGAGACAGACAAGAGCAACTTATCAATAAAATGATTTCTGGAGACAAGCTAAGATGTGGATGATCCCTCTGGTGGTTGACCAGTAGGACAATAACAGGGTCACGTTTGGGTTTATTGCCTTTTGTTCATAAAATGCCATTTTAAAAATTATATATAAATGGTAGGTGTTTCATCCACCACTGAAAGGTGGAATATATCATCCTGTGAAAAGCCTTAATGAAAAATTACCTGATGCTGCAGGACAATACCATGCAAGGCTATTTCACTGTTAATCCTCATTCTGGGAACTGAAGAATGAGCCTTTTGTTCCCTAGCATTAGACTAGGGAACTCATCATAAACATGTTTGACTCAGAATAAATTTCTGTCTCCAACCCCAGCCCCCCAACTTATCTCTGTTTATCCTATGGACTTCTTTTTTTTTTTTTAATAAATATATTGAAAGGACTAATACACTAAACAATGACTGAAATTTTTAGTGGTTCTGAACATATACATGAGGTTATAATTTACAGTCCTTCCACCTTTTCCATGCTTGCCTTTTCTTCCCTTGCCCAAATAAGAACAGCTGAGTCCTTATCATTTATTAACCACTCCCCAAAAGGCTCTATGTAGAATGATTTATTCAACCTGTAAAACAATTCTGTGATGCAGGTAATATAAACACCATTTTACAGATGAGGAAACTGAGATACAGAACACTGCCCACAGCCACACAGGTATATGTGACAGAGCCAGGATTCACACCCTGGCAGTTTGTTTCCCAAGGCTGTGCTCTTAGCACTATGCTATGCTGCTGGTGTTTAAACTCTGAAAAAAACGTATAAATAAACTAGAGGCCCAATACTGAAGACTCTCAAGTCCCAGAGCTCAAAACACTCATGAATTTGATATGAAATTAATGAAAGTGTCTTATAGGCGATGATAATTTACATTTACATGGTGTTTTATTCCTAAAAGGTCTCTAGGTACTTTATAGCTGTACAAATGATGTACACAGAATCTGTGACGTCTCACAATAAATTGCCACCATCTCCATGTTAACTCAAAGCAACTAATTAACAAAAACATGGCAGAAAACTGCATTTCTCCACATTGCCTATGTGAAGACTATAACTTCGTATTAAACTGCACAGAGAAGAGTGAAAGTAAAAATAAAATAATAATATAGGGCAGTCCAGCATTGCTCACAAGTGGCTTCTATAGAATCGTAATCCCACAACAGGCCCCAAAAATCAAAAAAGATGCTCATTAAAAGGATCTAGAAAATGTTACAAGCTATCTTCCCCCAGAAATTTACATTATATCATAGCATGTTAAAGACTCTGAGAAGTCCCGCAGTGATGACATTTAATGTAGTTTAATACAATTTTTTCTAACTTATTTGAACACATATAACTGTCCCCATTTTTTGGGGGGGGTCTATTAATACAAGTCCTAAGGAAGTTTAAGGACAACTATTGTAGAAAACTTAAAGAATGTGCTGGCTTAATATATGTTTGCAGTTTTCCATCAAATAAATAATGTATGTTCAAAAATTGAATTTTATTTTATTTAAATTTATCCAAAAAACATTTTTGACTGTTTTTTTTGGTGATGTTTCTATTGTCTTATATTTCTTATAGAAATCTGTGGGCATGTGGGTAGTACCTTCATTGCTCTGACTAGCTGGTCAACGTTATCTATCCCCGTTCCCAGTTTGGAGGTGAGAGTCTGGGTTGACAAGAAAGCAGAAGTTGACATTATTCTTCCAATTTCTAAAATTTCAGAGAAGAGCGCTGGTTCTCTCCTACAGAATCTTTCTAAACGGGGACAAGTCTGTCTTCATCCACAGGCATTTAAAAATCTGATTTTAAAATAAATTTCACGCCAAAAGAATTGTAACTCAATTCCAGCAAATAAACCAGTCATCCTACCACCTGGGAAATCCTCTTCTTCCCCTTCTTCCTACACTGAAAACCGAAAGAGAAGCTGGGGGAAAGGTGACTAGACACACAGCTTGTATGCAGCAAGGGATAATGAGGACCGGGAGTTAACCATTATTTCAGAAAAGACGGGCATTAACCCCCTCTCTCTCACTAATGTTCTTTTAGTCATAGAAATGGAATACTCAGGAATGGTCTGTAACTCTGATTCTGTTGGAAATTATGAGTTGTGGCTACATTTATTTCCTCACTGATGCACCTCATCTCATCTAGCCATTGTTCTGCCTTCAACACAGTGTGGAGAACTAAAACCCCAGGTATGTTGGGCCTCTCGAGATACCACCTAAACTCTTTCACTTTGGGGGACTGCCTGTGGTTTGGGATCTATATTCAATTCTCCATAAAGCAGTTAACATTTGTAAAGCACCACACAGCAGGCAAATTTAACTTATGTTATTGAAGACAATACACAGAGCTCATTAAATGGACGTTTTAGTCTCTATTTTCATAGATGAAGTTACTGATATGAGAAAGGGTAACCCGCTTCTAGGGTTGAAGAGGTTATACAGATATTAACAGACAAATCAGGACACAGACTTCTAATTCCAGTACCAAAGTGCTTTTCCACAATATGCCACCTCTTTTTGAAGTATTCTAAATATAGTATCACTACCTATTGTAATAGCAAACATTATGTCATTTGCGTTCTCACTACACAACTCTCTCCCTAAATAAGTTAACTCAATTCATAAAGTTAAAGAGTTCTCAAGTCCTTTGGTGAATGAAAATGTCCAAATCGGTAAACATTTTGAGTGAACATCCCCTGGTACATCAAAAACTACCTTTTCAGTGCAGAATAAAAATATTGCCTCAGACTATTTCACATGCCCTAGACAACAGCCAAAATCAATCCCTCACTCAGCACCGTGCCTGGGAGAAGTACACACATTATCACATTAAAGCACATGAGTTTTATGCTTTATTTTCCGAATGCAGGAAAAATCTTTCATTGAAAATAACACTAATTCCACAGAGTGTGCAATTAATCAACATAATCATGGGGATAACTTAGCTGTTTGGGGAGGTGTGTCAAATAACTCTTTAAGGCCACTAAAGTACCACTTGAACCACCAAAGTAATGATTTTCTGAATCAGCAATTTGTACAAGGGTCCCCTAGAGACCTTAAGGACTAAGGGCAACCCCGAAATCACTCAACTTACTTCTAATGAGTAACTTAACACTGTCTTTATGTGAATGATGTCTTCATAGTGCTGCCTACCCTATTTTATATCTTTATTGCCGTTTGAGTCTATGATGACTGGGTGTGACTAAGGCAATTAAGGAGTTGTGTGGCCTTGGAAGAAACGGCATATGCATTTGAAAGCTTATTTTTTATTCAAATGAACATAATCGTTTTTCATATAAAAATGAAAAAAAAAGGTCATTTTGCAATACATGCTAAAGGTATCAAAAGCAAGCAGAAATAAGATATTTTTGCTGTACTCTTAGGCAGAAAGGAAGACTCAGGATGGGTGTGGAGAAAAGCAGTCCCCACAAATTCAATTCTATGGCTAAGAAACCTTGCTGATTCTGACAGTTATCAGTAAAACTTTTCCTGGGTTCTATCCTTCAGGGTACTTGAATTCAGCGGAGTGGAGTCTGGCATTCTCTGATTTTTTTTTTTTAATAAAATTCCACCGGTTATTCTAACAAGCCAGGAATACATGTAACCAATTTAAGTGATAGACATAGCTCTATAAGGTTACATTAGCTGAAACTCCAATAGACCTGGTAACCTGGTGGATAACAAGAAGTAGATTATTACTAGACCCAACCTATTCGAGTGGATTTTTTAAAACAGAAGAAATTGTTGATTTCCAAGGCCCTTTCACACAATTACATTTTGTGGGTTAAAGAAACGTTTTTCTGGCAGCATGCTAGGCCTTTAAATGTGTCATCCCCACTAATGAAAGCTGGTGGTTTTAAAGAAATTAATTTCACCCTACCAAGTAGAGTCTCCTAACAAACAATAGTATCCCAAAACACAGAGAGTCCTGGAGTGTGTGGAAGGCCACTCATCTTCAGTCAGACCCCCTGGCCCATGCTCTGAAAGCATCTCTTCTCCATTCTTTCTTTCTTTCTTTTTTTTAAGACAGGGTCTCACACTGCTGCCTGGGCTAGAGTGCAGTGGCATCCTCATAGCTCACTGCAGCCTCCAACTCCTGGGCTCAAGCAATCCTCCTGCCTAAGCCTCCGAGTAGCTGAGACTACAGGTGCACATCACCATGCCCAGCTAATTTTTAAAAATTTTTTTGTAGAGACGGGGTGAGGGGGAGGGCGTCTCGCTATTGCCCAGTCTGGTCTTGAACTCCTGGCCTCAAGTGACCCTCCCACCTCAGCCTCCCAAAGTGCTGAGATTACAGGCATGAAGCACCACGCCTGGCCTCATCTCTTCTCCATTCTAGCTCAAGAGTAGAAATCATCTTTAGAATCCAGGATCAAACTCTAGTGAACCTGACCTGGTTTGTTAACTTAAAAAGGTCCTTCTACCCATGCATTCTCTGTCCATGCTGAAATCCATACTGAGGGAGAGAATTGGCTCCTTTTTCTCCCACTGGAGGAGATCTAGGACATTTCTGGGTGGATACAGTAGAGACAACATCATATGAGTAAGATTTTGTTGCCTTTAAATTTTTTGGAATTTATCAGCAAATTTAAAGCAAATCAGCAGCCATATTTCACCACACAAATCACTTTTAACTATAAATTATTTGCTGCTCACTAAACTGTATGCTCTGCCAGAGTCTTAGTAATAGTGAATGTGAAAAATAAAAACGGGCCAGGCACAGTGGCTCACACCTGTAATCCCGGCACCTTGAGAGGCCGAGGCAGGGGGAATCACTTGAGGCCATAAGTTTGCGATCAGTCTGGGCAACATAGTGAGACCACATCTCTGCAAAAAATTTTCAAAAATTAGCCAGGCATGGTGGCACATTCCTGTAGTCCCAGCTACTCAGGAGGCTGAGGCAGGAGAATTGCTTGAACCCAGGAGTTCAAGGTTGCAGTGAGCTATGATTGGGCCACCGCACTCTAGCCCGGGTGACAGAGAGAGACCTTATCTCAAAAAGAAATACATTTTAAAAAATAAAAAAATAAAAATGATAAAACTGAATAAGCCACAGTGGAGTAGAAAACAGAGGAAAAGACTTAATATTATATTTGTTATAGAGAGTCTATATAGGCACTTAGCTGTCCATATGAGAAAATTATATATTTTAGCACAATGGTATATAGGCGACGGCCTCAATTTTCAAGTTAAGTTTACAACTAACAAGAATATAACAATTTTCATCTCTTAAAGAAACCACACACTTTTGACATGATACTCAAGACTGCACAAAAATAAAAAGAATGGAGAGGTCATGAAAACGTTATATACGGTATATAGACATGTATAATACATACGAGTATCATACATTCATATATACACATGTGTATAAGTAACACTTTTAACCCCACACAGAAGATAGCCCAAGCATCATTTATGTATGCATCTGTAACACATTCAACGATCATTTCTTTAGCCTTAGCACTGAATACAATTGGCCTATATTCCCTTAATATACACTACTCAGAAGTTGGGGAAAAAACTGCCCAGAATTCCAAACACATTCCAGAGCAGACAAAGAGTAGGAAGATTGCTAACCATTAGATTTATAGTAGAGTGATGTTTTTTGAGCCAAGTCTGCTCTTCAAGATCAACTTCAAGAGAATGGACCCACAATAACCAAACCGTGAGGTAAACAGGGCCAAAGTCCTCAGAGTCCAACCGGCCTGTGACACTAGATATCATTAAAGGAAGGTGAGGGTTGAGGGATGAACAGTCCCACACTGCGAGGCTTAAGAGAAGCCTCCCAATGACTGAATCTACAAGCATGACTCAACCAAGAGAGGAAGGCGGGGAGCACAGGAAGGAAGGGGAGAGGCAGAGGGAAGGGTGACCAGGGAGAAGGAGAAAGCAGAAAGGAGAAGCAGAGTAGCCAGAAGAATGACCTCATCCTATCCAAAGTATACAAGAAAATAAAATGCATTACATGTAATGTATGTTTACAGACCGAAATTTTCAATTCTGAGACCTGCAAGAATTATCATCTGAATAATGGTGAGAGAATTCTAAAACACATGACACAGGGAAATAAATATTTGTTGGGTACCTTCTGTGTACTACGTCCTGGATGCTATTGTCAACAATGGACATTATTCTCAAGGATTTAACAGTGTAGAAGGCTAAGGAGTAAACACGACGCTGTGCATCAGTGAGGGGTATAATGGGAATAAGCAGAAGCACAGAGAAAGAGCACTAAGACAACCTCATTGAAGATAAGGTGGTAACAGGAGAGATGTGTTTTTGCAACACAACATCATAACAGATGTAATAGGGACTTAATATTTGTTGGAATGCAATTCTTGACCAGGCATGGTGGTTCACACCTATAATTTCAGCACTTCGGGAAGTTGAGGTGGGAGGATCACTTGCTAGGAGTTTGAAAACAGCCTGGGCAACACAGTGAGACCCCGTCTCTTAAAAAAAAAAAAGAAAAAAACCATTTTTTTTTAAAATTAGGTGGGTGTGGTGGCACGTGCCTGTAGTTCCAGCTGCTCGGAAGGCTGAGGTGGGAGGATCGCTTGAGCCCAGGAGTTCCAGGTAACAGTGAGCTATGATCGTACCACTGCACTCCAGCCTCGGCAACTTAGTTATTTGACAATGTTAAATAAATCAAAAATAAGTAAAAACTGATAAGTAAAAACTTAGAGGATTTATCCAAAACAAATTTTAAGGCAAATGGTAACTAAAATTGGAAAGAGGGAAAACCGGAAAAAAGATGAGATTTTTCTCCTTCCCTAGCTCTAAGTTCTTTGATCATTCAATGTTTTGAGTAGTTGGTTTGGAAGTTTTGATGGCTTTTGCTTACAAATTAAAGAGATTTGCAATGTAAGACAAAAGAAGTAAAAAATCTAAACTGTCCTTTCTGTATAACAAATAACAAATTGATTCAATCAAGACATGTCATTACAGAGATACAAAGAAATCACTTATACAAACTTAATTATTATAAAGCATTTGATGGAATATTCTCAACAAAGATTATTGCTATTTTTAAAGACATATTCATTATACAAGAGCCCTGGTCTTCACTACCAGGACCCAAGGATACTCTCCACCCAAGCAATGGCAGAGGGGTCTGACCTCTCCCTCTGTAACTGCCCTTGTAAGGTTCACTCCTGTGTTCCCAGGAATAAAGACACTCTCAGTGATTTGTTCCTTTAACATCTCACACTCTACTAACAACTGAAAAAGAAAAACAAAATAAAAAAAGGTTCCACTCAAACTACCATTCTCAATGTCTACAAATGAGCACAGCTTAATGTGGTCAGCAAAGAAACCAAAAATGCCTTTATAAAGCATTTGTAAATACATACTCATTTTCCTTGGTAAAGCAAGTTAAAACCATAATATTAACACTAAAAGGGAGTTTCCTACTAGGTATTACCTACCAAATCCACTACAGATAAATAGTCTTATTTCAAAATTTCAATAGATTATCCCTTTTTACATTCCTTTCCCAACTTAGTCAAAAAGAATTCTTCGTAATGAGACCAAGAGGATATGAAAACAAGGAAAATATGAAAATCAACCACTTAAAAACTCAAGAGTGGCATATACTTTACATGCTGTTTGAACTATCAGGACTGTCTATTTAGCATTAACACACCCAAAACAAAACCCCATCTTTATTTCCAAATAAAAACAAATTAACTGCCATATTAAGCTCCAACTTTATAATCACTGCAAATTTATCTGATTAGTTGTATAAAAATGAAAAAACAAAACAAAACAAAAAACAAAAAAAACCCAACCTTGAAAAGCAAAAGAAAGTTAACAACCTCACATACCAGGAACTTCCAATCTGAGCAGCCAGCAGAGGGCGCACATGCCCCAACTCAAGAACTGACTATGGCTAGGCAGTTCCCAAACTCATTTAGTACTAAGCCTGACCAAATCTGAGTGGGGGGTGGAGGATGGGGGAGGCAGCCTATCAATGGCATTAATAAAACTAATGTGCTTGATTTGGGATTAGTAAGAAATAGACACAAGTACAATTTATTATTAAAATACCGATTTTACTAGAGATTTCTTAGCTGCTTCATGGAAAGTTGTTCATTAAAAAGAAGTAATTCTTTGTATAGAAGTGAGTTTATGTCAGTTTTCAAGTCCACTGTTGTTTTTACAGACCTATGTGACCTATATTAAGAGTTATCTATAATACATGAATTTGTAGAAATAAATTAAATATTAAATTTCTAACATAACATATTTTTGTGAGTATATTAAATTACCCTTTGCAAATAGTCTCTTCTAGTGTGTATAAATTTCCATGTGTCATATACAAATCTATTAACTGATTTTTGCAGCCCTACAGCAATCAAATATGTACCATTTTATGGTAAAATTGAGATATATAAGTTGCTTATTTTTCCACTAGTTTGTACTTGATTGATTACTTATAAATTGTCTATTCTGGGTCTCTGTATTATAATATTTGCTTGGGATTACAGTAGGTTATACCAGAAGAGTACCTCACAGCTATGTATGAGCATGTACATATAGATAGGGCACCATTTCTTCTTTTAAGGAAGTTACCCTATAAATGCAAAAGTCACAAATTCCTCCTAGTGAGCTTGTGATTTCAGAAACAATAGCACAAATTGAAAAGAAAAAAAAATCTCATGAAAGTACCAAATTATTAAATAGAACCAACATCAAAGACTATATTATTTACTTTTACAGATAAAAATTAAATAATCCACGTGATGTTCAACCTCTAAATTCAAATAGGTTAGAATAAATGGAAGGTCTGATTAAATAATCCACAGGATGTTCAATCTCAAATTTCAAATAAGTTTGAATAAATGGAAGGTCTGCACTTAAGTTTCAGGCTGGAAGGCATGGTGGGATAATCAACTGCCACTTGTCCATGCACCTAAATGATCATTTCAATCTCACCACTACTCACCAAACAAAGACAATGAAGCCATGTAACATCTCCATCAGGTGATTTTTCGGGTTTAAGCATTCTCCGTAGACTTGAGAGATGAACTTAATTTACAGGCTCTACAAATCAGGTGGTTTGGGTTACATGTAGGTCACGATAAATAATACGTATCCCTTTGGCCAATGTGGCTACACCATTTCTGCATAAGTTAAAATGACGATGTTTTATTATTCCTAAGCACTCAATTCTGAAATGTTTGCACAATCTGTTAAGTCCAGGCAAATTTAAATGATTCTGACATGCAGCCTGCTAAGGCCAGTGATGGGGATAATGCCTCTTTACGTGGGTAAAATTATGTGGCATATAGGTCACCCTCTTAAGGGGAATCAACTGTGTGTCTCTTCTTTGCATTTCCACCACAATCCTTCATCCTGCAGCCTGGAGCTGAGAGTGAAATGCAAGAAAGGAGCCGAGTGCTCAAAGCAAAAATCTGCTTCCAGGACAATCCATTATATCTGACAAGTTAAATGTTCCATGGTAGGCCATATGGCATCAGAGCAGGCCCGACGATGGAAGAGGGGAACTCAGCAAATGCATCACAATTAAGGGGTTTGGCTACAGACTTTACTTTGGATTACTTTATTTTTTTATCAAAGTTTAAATGCTGTCCCCTAAATTTTCAACTGAGTCCTTTCGATGAGACCATTTTTCAAGAAGCCCCACAATTTCTTTTCTCACCTCCTGATCGTGGGTACTGAAATCTAAAGGTTAAGGTAGACATGGGCGTTTTTATCAAATGGAGTTTCAAAGAGGAGGACCTGTAGCCTCATTTTTAAAATTTTCAAGACAAATAAGATACAGGCCCTATTTATTCACTAGATTAGAATATTTAAATGAAACTGGTCATTAGACTGGAACATTTAAATGAAACAGAACATTAAATGAAACTAGGTTCCATTCTTAAGTCTAAAAACTCTTAAAAGCTGTACAGTCACAGCTGACATATTCCTGTGTCTTCTGTGGTTTACTTATTATCTATCAAGTGAATGAATGAACTGGAATGCCTCAGTTGAATTTATCTCCTCCTAGCATGCCCCAAAAAGGTACTCTGTACACTCCTGCTAACATGATGTCCCAGAGACAAGTCTTATAAGCTCTCTACAACACTCCAATTATTAAAAGTGAGTTGCTGATAATAATAAATATTTGTTGTTAGGGACAATGTAATGCAAATATTTGTACTTGATCAAGTTATGCATTTATTACATTAAGGCAGAGGAAAATGCAATTAATAAGATGACCAAAATAGTTATTATAGCATGGTACACCATTTAACCATTCTTTTAAATAAAGAAAACAAATGTTTTTAATTCTTCCAAAGAATTCTCAGGGAAGAACTGAACCTGTAATAAAAGCTGAAACAGATTTCTATAGAAGTGTCCAAACTCATCTGGTCCAATGGTAATTTTATCAATTCCCTCACTTCCTGGGGATGATACATTCTTGAGCAAGTTTTTTTTACATATATCTATATATAATATATATGAGATATGTGTGTGCATATAGTAATAGGTAGGTTCTAAGCAGTAATGATTATCGTTTAAGTATTTGCGCTGGTTTGCAAACATGAAACTCACAATGATTAAGAGAAACATGCGTGCATTTTTCCAAAAGAGAAGACACTAAGACTCAATTCCCTAAACTATTTTCACTCTCCATTTCTCCAGAGGGTCACTATTTCCCTCAAATGCACCCGCTCCTGCCTTAATTAAGAATAACATTCTTTCAAAGCACATATATACTTTATAAAAATAGGTCATTTTGCTTCATGTTGGAAATTAGGAACCCATTTTTCCAGTGGTCTTAAAGTTACCATTTGTTAATAATCTAATGTAATCTTATATTTGCATCTCCCTTATTTTTGAAGATGAGACAACGTATTGAATTATGAAAGACAGTATGTGGGTTATGAATTGGTAACCTGCATTTTGTATTAACAATCAATTATTAACAACTGTTATAAGTCCTTATATTTTATTAAGTACTTTCACATACATACTCATATGAGCTTCATCATGATCCTGCTAGGTAGGTATCATAACTACTATCATTTATACTTTCATTCTATATATGAGGAAAAAAGGAGACTCATAGTGGTTAATTTATTTGCTTTAGAGCACACAGCTATGAAATAGAGGAGCCACAGCTATGAAATAGAGGAGCCACAACTTTTGCCTAAGCCTACCTCTAATATCAGCATTATCTTTTGTCATGCCATACCATGTTACTTGAGGAAGTATGACCATCAAAAAGATATAGATAAGCATTACTCAAAAATGCATGTATATAGACTATACATTTTGACATCTCACCTAAGAAAAGTAGTCAAATTTTTTAGTATTGTGTTAGTGTCCAGTTTGAAAAAGGAGCCCAAAATCCTATGCTTGGGTTTGCTAAAAGGAATGATGTTTCCAACACGCAATTACATTTAAGCACACATACACGTTTATAAAATGTAGCCATGCACACCTCAGCACCAACAGAGTGCAATGGGCCATTGTGTCCTATAGATCCTATTTCTGTGTATCCAGATCCACATTTTTATTACTAATTAAAATGTCCAGATGGTAAAATAACACCTGATCCGAGGGGCTTTTAAGTACAGTAATTGTCAATGCTCAACTCCTGCATTGTTAACAAATTGGAAAAACTGGCCTACACTGAATTTTATATATACTGTTTCCAAACCATCAGTGAAATGTAGTTAAAACTTTGATATTTCAACACAAAAATGCCCACACTAAACTCTTTACAAAGAAAAAGGCTAAAAGATCTGACATTCAAATTATTACCATTGAAAGCAAGCTTATGGACTCCAACAGAAAGAGTGTTGTATCGTACCAATACAATTGTGTTTTACCAAGGGAAAAAAATCCATAACAGACAGAAAGAATGAGGTTAGGGCTATTCAACATCCCATCATTTCATGACAGCCTCTCTCTACACCTTTTGTTTTATAAATGGTTCACTAAATGATAACCAATTAATTTTTTAAATATAGTTTGTCTTTTCAAGTTTTTTTTATACCATCTATAGGTACAGATCTTAATCATAAAACAAAACCTTTATTATCTTATAAGCTTTTTAAAAAAAATGGATTCCAGCATGACCCCTGAAGTTCAGGATAGGCAGCGGCTCATGAATAATATACTTCAGGGAAATCACAAATGCTTTTAAAATGTTTAAGCAGTTACTTCCTAATCCTAAGTGGATTCTTTTTTCTCAAGCAAACATTTTTGCAAATATTTAGGCTGCTTTGATACGCAAATGTTCTCCCAAACATTCCCACCAGCCAGCCACTGAAATCTCTCCACAGACCCCAACCAATGGGAAAGTTTGCAAGGGAAATAAGAGAAGCAACTCTATGGGGATACTGGCAGGAACACTGGCTTCACTGCCCACAAACAAATGTTGATTTTGTTGCAACACCTGAAACAAAACTTTTGGATGTCTAAGTGAAACAACTACTTTAAAATTCTCAGTCATGGGCTGTAATTCTCATTGAGTGAAGCAACTGCTTCAGTGAGGGTAAAACTGATCACCCACAGGTTTCCTATTTCAGAGTTCAATAACTCCAGTAAATGTAGTTTGCTGCTGGACAGTAAAAATCTCATCATTTTTATTAGAAAATGCCCACGGGAATTAACATGTGCCAAACAGGAAACAGAAAAAGCAGCAAATAATGCCATGACTTGGTCCCAAATCTTAACAGCTATAGTATTAGGAGAGCACTTTCAAATATGTCCTGCCAAAGGAATACACCAGGGGAGAAGATGCTTCTCATGTCCTCTTTACTCTATTAGTTAACTCAAGAAATAATTCATGAAAGTGAAGGTTACCTAGAAATAAAAACAAGAAGGGGGCACATTCAAAACTAACTTGTAAATACAGCATGATTACAATTATTATGAGTAAAAACAATCTCCAATACCCTCTTTCCCTTCCACACTCTACTCCAAAAACACCCTCAAAACCTGCTTTTGGAAATAGTGAGATTCCTTGATAACAGGTCAACAAATCATTTAAAAGTATTTCTCCAGTTTATTTCTCCAGTTTATTCAGTCACATAAAGCACCAAGAGGCTGGCCACACTGCAAACAAAAGCAAATCTCTGGATTCTGGATGCTAATACCATGCCAGGCATTACTTAGGAAGGTATGAGTTGATATACATTTGTGAATTTGGTAGGAGGAGAAAACTAACAGTAAATTTATCAAAGCCAGTGGAACGTTCCGCTTATAAAATTAAAAGGATTTGCTGCTCAGTGACTAACCTGCTGATCCACACTTGTTCTTTCACTTCTGCCATCACTTCCTCACTTACACACATTAGAAGTGGTCAAAGATTTCATCAGATGTGGTTTTGACAATAACAGCAAAGTCCCTAAAGCCACAGATTTTAATTGAACCCCAAATACAGATTTGGGGGAAAAAAGAACCAATCACAGCAGGAAGCGCTTTAAAAGAAAAAAAGGGAACATTATCTTGAGCAGTCAGTCTGCACTTAGTTGTACTGTATGAAAAGAAAATTAAAAAGCTCTATAAAATGTCAGAATTAACCTATCGTCTCAGATTGCTTACAGGTGAAATTCTACCATCTGGATGGGCAGTTTGCCCACATAAAAAAGAAATAAACTGAAAGGAAAAAAAAAGTAAAACCTTCTTCTGCCTGCTATTTTAACACAATAGATTTTAAAGGAAAGAGGACAGAGCCACCATAATCTCCAGACTTGGATACAGACACATTACACACATGCATGTGCACACATACATGCTCATGTACAAACTGTGACAAAAGAAAAGTTGGAAAAAGCAAGAGACTAAAATAAAATTCTGTTTTTGGGAACTCTGACAGTTTAATAATAAATAAAAACCTAGTCATTCTTAATTACATAACAGGGAAAAAAGATTTATCTTAAAATCCTCATTAAATAACTGATGATACTTTTTATTTTACTAAGTAAAATAAGACCCAGCATATCCAAGTTTCTCTCTTCCCTTAACAAGGCATATTTATAATCTTTATTTATGTTGGGCTAGAAACTTTGGGAATTACAATTTAACTTTAAATAAACAGGAAACTACATCTTAGGAACTCCTAGAAGTTGTTTTACTCATTTGAGAGTGAAAATGCTTATGAATGTAATAATTTATAAAGAAATATGCTTTTATTCTCCCTTCTTAATCATTATACTAGCCTCTTTTTTTAAACAACTGCCTCAGCAAAAAGATCTGTGTTAGTAATAAATAATCATTTTTTTTAACCTAAAGATCAAACATGAAATCAGGTCAGAACTCTAGTTTTCTTTCTAACCTTGAGGGCCAGATAGAACTTTCAGTTTAACTTTAGGCTTGCATGACAAACATATTACCAGGTTGGCACCAAATGGTTACTTGTCAATGTAAAGTTCACATTTTGAAAGCAACCACAGAAGATTTTATAAATTATTCGCTCTCTGTACTAAATATTTGTTGATATCTCTGTTCTGGGGTTTGTGGGTATCCATTTTGATTGTATAGTGTCTCCCAAAATTACATTTGAAGCACGACACCTAACCAGAAGTGTTGAGTGAGAGAATTAATGGGCACATTCTCAAACTCTTACACTAAACCACAAAGGGAATAGATTAAAAAGAAAAAGCACTAAAAAAAAAAACCAAAAACTATCATCAAAAAAAAAAAAACCCCACCCTGAATAGACAAATCAAATACTTGCTTTTCTTTGGACCTTATGGGTAGCACACGGAGGGAGGCACCAGAAGATCTAAGCCCAAATACGTGATGAAGAGTCGCCAAAAAGCATGTGGATGAGTAAACTGTTGTGGCGTAAATTTGCCAGCCAGAGGACAGAACACAACACGCTGGGGCTTGGCTGTCCTAACATGTTTTACTATGTAAATTTAAATAGTCTTGAAAGGGAAAAGGAAAGAAGGGAAAACGTGGAGGGTTTTTGCTTTTATTTTTGTTTTTGTTTGTTAATATTAAAAAAAAAAGTTTGCCGGAAATTCTCATACTTGGGTCACAAATAAAATACTTTCCTTGCCATTATTAAAAAAAGAGAATCTAGTTCGTAGGCTAACACTCATCACGTTTCCTGTGATGGAAATTTAGGGGGGTGGTTTAAAGAGTTAAAGACTCCCTACCATTAATTTGCATCTGGTGCTTTTAGTGTGTGTGTGTGTTTTTTTCTTCCCTGAAAAGTTGGCAGAGCCGCCGGTTTTCCATAATGCAAGCATTTGGGAATTGTGAGCGGAATGAAACCGATCCAATCTCCTGACTGCGACATGAATTTTCATTAATTACAACCTTGTCAGCAAAAGCATTATCAAAGCTGAATATGAAAATGCTAATGAGTCCTCATTTGCATATTTTTCTTTGTTGGAATGTCATTAATTATTACATTTTATGATGATGAATGCAGCTGTCGAAGCTCTCCGATGCATAATTAGCCATCAGAATGCCAGGAGCCGATCAGCATTTTTGGGTGAAAAAAAACAAATTTCACTTCCACTCACCCCCATCCCAACACCACCAAACACACACACACATATAGACACACACACATACACACACACACACACACACACACCCCCAGAGCCCTGATGACGACAGTCCTGAGGCCGGACTTTGGGGAAGTTGAAAAGGGCTAGGTTAAAGCAAATTTAGTTTTGCTTTAAAATTATTTTGTTTTTAGCTGATAACGGTCTTATACAATAGAAGCAGTTCTTAATAAAAAAAAAATCGTTATTCCAGCTTAATTAATGCCACGCTTAATTATAACACCATGATGTCAGCGGTTTTAATTAAGTATTGGCTCCGTTACAAAAAAAACTCCTCGTTGCAGTAAGAGTCACAACACACAGATTTGTGCAAATCATTTCTGCGATTTCTGGTCTTCTGTGGTCCATGAACTATTCAGATATTAACAGGCAGCATTAAAACTCTACGCACACATGCGTGCGCAGGAGAGTGCAAAGACACACACCCCACATCAAGCAAAGGGGAAAAACTGTACTTTCCTACTACATGACTTGGATAGACTTTAGAGCTTACCTACTTGACCACTTTTTTGAGCTAAAGTGTAAGTGAAGATGACAAAACATAGCTCATCCTCTCTCAGCCGCTGGGAACGGTGTTTATAAGTAAAAAAAGAAAAACAACACAGAGCAGATGGGACCATTACACATGACCAAACCAATCAATCACAGATGAAGGGCCCAGGTGCAGCGCAGCCGTGCAACAACGCACCATTTCACAGTCTGTCAGACACACACACACGGTCGTCCATGAGTGACCCTCCTCGGCTCTCCCCGGACCTCATCTGGGGCGCTGCGCCCCTCTCGCCTGCCTACGCTCCAACTGACGTCTTCATAACCGCCCTGTCTTTCTATCTGCTTTGGCTCCTGTAAAGAGAGGGGGATGGAAGAGGTGGCAACTGGGGGAGGGGGTGGCGGCTGGGGGAGGGGGCATTGGGGAGGGGAGATAAGGACAGGGGCTCACATCATTGTCACTTATGAGGAGTCCAGTCTTCTTCCTTCTGCTACCCCACGGCCCCTCCCTCCCCAACCACCATCAGAATCGCTTCTCTAACCATCATTAAGCTCATTAATTTTTAAGGGTGACTGCCTGGTTGCAGCACCCCAACTGTCTGCCATTAGAAATAGAAATTTTGTTTGTGAGTTGCTTGCCTGTGAGGAAGAAAGGTGTTTGTCACTCGACAAAGTCACGATTAGATTGAAATGTTAGAAATTAATTAATTGGAAGAGGTTAGTAATACTTTCCACGACCCCCTCCTCCAAATTAGTTCAAATGAAACCCTAGTTACCCAAAAGCTTCTGAGGAGCCAACTCTGTCTCAAGATTTTGTGTCTTAAATAATTTCCATGGCCTTTGGCATCCTACATCACAAACTCATCCAGGAATCATTGAACCCAAATGAAATTGTACATTTGCAAGGGTCAAAAGCTTACAATGGCAACATAACTGGAATACCAACTTAAACACAAACAAGTTAAGGACGGGCTTCCTGCTTTAAAACTCAGAATTCCTAATTCACAGCCTAACGAAATGGCTTTCAGCTTTTCTTTCTTAAAAACAAACAAACACCACCAACAAACAAAAACTCAGGGAGGAAAAAAGAAAGTAGCCAACCGAATGCAATGACTATACACCACTGAAGCCCACCTACTACATTTGGGAAAATAAAAAAAACTCACCATATCACATCAGAAAAAATAGATTGGTTTTATTGATCCAATGAATTTTTAAATCATGTATTGTTCCTTAAGCCTAGGTAATTTATAACAGTTTCTGAGATCTTTTGATACAGCACACATATTATAAGATAACAGCTCTATTTACTCAAAGTATTGAAAATGGATACTTTCCCCAGCTTTAGGAGATGATTGCTCATCCAAAGAGTGATTGAATGCTCTCAACAATTTATAATTTATTTTGCCCATTTGGAGATGAGAAGGAGTTTAGGAAAGCACTCAAACCCTACAAAGAACAACTATATGACTGCAAAATAGCTTAAAGGATTTATGTCCAAAAATGATCATGACGTTTTAGGCTTTACTGGAAAATTTACACTGAGAACAAGAAAAAGTTAATAAAAATAGACCATACAATCCAGCCACTTTAAGGATTAAGTCTAGTTGTCATTTATGTGCAGTTGCATGTAATGGTAGAAAAATGAAATAGAGTACAGACTAAGTTGGGTGAGAAAGTGTCCTACCTAAAATCTGCATGCCATTCCATTTACAGGCAAAGGCAATTTTACAGAACACTAGGCAGATTGGATTCATTGAAATGAAAGCTTTGTCTCTTAGCATGGGCCCTACCATCAATTCAAACATGTTCTCATAATGGTTTGATGACGCACTTGTTTTTGGTTTATTTTTTTTTTTCTTTTGAGAATTCAGCACACTTTCCCACCTCTTTACCAATGAATTTGTCCTTTGGAAACTTTTAAATATTGAAATAATCATGAATCTTTCTGTTCCCCAATGTATCCTATAATTTTCAGGCTTAGTCCTTGTTAACAAGAAACCTCATCTCTGAACTCTAGGGGGAAAAAAAAAAAAACCAGAAAACATATTTATTAAAACCTTCCACAGCTATGTAGAAAAGATCATCTTGTGTTTTGAATGTGTATTTTTTTCCCTCAAGGAACAGACTCTACATATTTGCATTAATAAATTTCTATTTTCAAGCTCAAATAGAAATTGTAGTACAAAAAGCAGATGTGTACGTTGGGTTCTTTCAAATTAAATTTCCAAAAGCAGAGCCCATTCTAGCTCAAGATCAAAGAAACTAAAACATGATCTCCTCCCCCTTCCAACATAATTACAGAGATTTCATTTCTTTTGTTACAATGAGCACAACAGGTAAATCTTAAACCTGAAGGATAATGACCAGGTGCTACAGCTCAGCTTTGCTGGGTTGCTGAATCGCTCTACTTGGTGCCCCTGCTGTTTAAACTACCACTCTACAGAAAGATGGGAAATGCCTAATGCTGCTCTCTACTTTATTCTTGGAGATTTGTTTCCTCTTCAACATCAAGACTATGCAGACTAGTTCTGAAATGGACACAACCCATTTCACAGTAAAGGAGGTCCACGTCCATCCTAAAACACATACCAAGGAAAAAAAAACCACCACATTCATATGTGTCTTTAATTGGTAGGCCACCTAGAAACCCTTTTGGAAGTATACAGGGTATAAATAATAAATAAATGAGGGCTGACACTGTTATGAAATGTCATATCCTGGCAGTCCTATGAAAGGACAAGACCCTGGGGAGGCAGAAGAAAGAGATGCAACCACAGATCATCCAAAACTGAGGTTAGAAAGAAAATCTGTTCCACTTTGGAATGATGAGCATGATCTATTTCTTAGGGGAATAGAGGTAAAGACAGAACAAAATTTAAGTCAAAACCCACAAAAACAGAGAACTTTGGGTGAGCACACCCTCTACGCTTACATCGTTGAGAACAACTGCATTCTACATATGTATTTCCATCTCCCTTTTAAAATTCCTGGTACCTCATTTCATCCTTTGCTGCCCATAGGCATCTGTTCCCCTCTAATTATTTGCCATTTAGAAAAACTCTGCTTAAATTCCTTGTGCATCTGTCCCTTGCTTAGTGTATATTTGTGATGCTTAAATATGGTACGTGATATTAGAGTAGGCTTGCATGTAAGTACAAAAACTTTTCCATCCCAGAAAAGTATTTCAATATCCTCTCCCCTACAAGGTATATACAAAATAAATTCAATACCAGAATTTTATGAAATAACTTTATACTCCTATATACATCATACAAATACACAAAACATACAGACACATAGGCACACACACACCCCCCTCAAAGATTTGGCTGTTAGTAAACTAAGTTTCTAGTGTGTATCCCAACCAGTGTCTTCACAATATAAACGCCAGTTATAACGTTCTTTCCAAAATAGAGTTTTTCACCTTTTTAAGTAGCTAGGGTTTCCTAGCTCCTGAATTAGTTTTTACTAACCTATGAAATGAAATACTATTATTTTGCATGAAAATATCCTTATTTCAAGGACATCTACTCTTGAGAATACAGTGGGGAAGAACTTAAAAGATCAGTTTGGTAGCATCAAAAACCCAAAATCAAACAGGTTTAATTCCTTCCTACATGTCTTCTTATATATCCTTAGTTCTCTTTGCCCATGCCTTCATTCTTCAACCTTCTGTTCCGTCTTCCTTCTTCTGTTGTACTCCCTCCCTTAAAGAAGAGGCATTGTATGAGGAGAAAACATTGGATTGGGAGCCTGGAAACCTAGCTTCTAAACTTAGTTTTGCCATAACTAGTTGGATGGGTGTCTGTTTCCTCATCTGAATTGGAGTACATGATCCCTCATCTCCTTTGAGGAACATTTACTACTAGTTATATTAGTAATAATAATAATGATTTACCCCATGCCAAACACTTTGCAGTGCAGTGGGGTGATTAACAGCATGGATTTGGGAGTCAAACTGCCTGAGTTTGAATCCTAAATCTACCCCTAATGAACTGACAACCCTGGCAAGTTACTAAATATCCTGGTGCCTCCATTTTCCCATCAACGAAATAGGACCCATAATAACATCTACATCATGCCATTGTTGTAAGGACCAAATAAAGAAAGACACCAAAGGCCCTCAGAATATGTATTCATTATCATCTGTCTCCACCACAGTTTCATGCAGAAGGGAATATCTTTTGTTCACCACTATATTCACATAGCCTAAAATAGTGCCTGGCACATGATATGGAGTTGGTAAATAAACAACCGTTCAGCAAATGAATGAATGGATGAACAGACAAAGAAATGTGTTTTGTTCATTGCGAGAACCAACGATTCTAAGACTGAACTATTAAATACTTACTATGTGTAATTTATTACATATGGTACTTTGTATGACCTCTGTGTCTTCAGGAAACTGATAATTTATTATCGGAATGAACTTAAGTGCCAACAGCTCTAGGTACAAACAATAGAGAAAAAAATCACATTAGAAGCACATAAAATGAATACTTTGCCAGGTCAGAGGAAAGATAACTCAATTCTGGGGGATGGCAAGTGGAGTCTTTCTAACTCTGATTCCATCAAGAAAACGCTCTGAAAATGTCAACAGTGACCACTAAGTAGTTAAAGCCAATAGACAATGTTCAGCTCTCCTCTTCCTTGATGATCAAAAAGATACTCCTATTCCCTTCTTCTTAAAAAATATGCTGGACGTGGCTTCCATGACATCACATTTCCCTTTCTTCCCAGTCCTTGAGCATTCTCTTTTGTTCTCAACTGAATGCCTTTAAATCTTCAGAAACCATCAATCGAGAGGCCCTAGGTGCACCTGTTACTCAAGACTCTATAAGCAATCTCATACCTTCAACTGGCGTCTCTATGCAGAGCCCTTCAACTGTGGACCCTCCACTCAGACATCTCTGAACTTTATACCCTAAACCCAACTGCCTATTTGATATTCTTCACTTGAATGATTTAAACACACCTTAATCTTAACACCAAACTCATGATCTTCTCCTTTCAACCTAGACGTTTTCTAACATTTCCTTGGAGTATTACAGAAACTGAAGAAGAAATAAAGTTACATTTATTAAAAATCTCCGATTCTAGTTCCTGTGCTGGATGCATACATCTCATTTAATCTTCATTACTATGCACCAAGGTAGATATCATTATCTTCATTTTTAGGAGAAATTTAGGCTCAGAGAAATTGTCTCCATTTCATCACAGCATGGATTTCAGGCTACATGGCTCGAAATTAAGAGGATACATAATATTTGGTATCAAGAAACAATCTTAACCCCTTAGTTTGAGCCTTACAACCTGGAAAGGACTGTCACACTATGAGCCTTCTAATTCATACTGGAGAGGGATTTTGGTGTACTCAGGGGGAAGAAGGGGAAGATATACAACATCTTAATGGATAAAAACAGACAATAAAAAAGGAAAAAAATTACAGAAAATAAATATAAGTGGAAAAAAGTAGAAAACTAATGAAACACTGAACAAAAACAAGATTATTAAATATATTTTATCAATGAAAATCTACAGTGATGCAAATTATTAATACATATATCCGTAGTAAAAAATAAGAAAAGGCCAACAGAAGGCATATATGTGAAATGAATCAAGGTAAAACAACCTCATAAAGTCGCTGAATCTATCTGATCAGAGCTCTGGGCCATACACAATGCCAAGACCATGAATTTCACAGAGTTTTTTCCTCTATTTTTCCTTTGGGGGTCCCTGCAGAAGTTGCAAATCCTGCTATGTTTTTGTACAACGTGAATGACTATACTTCATACCTGACTTAGGACAAAACATGTATACTTCCCTCATAATAGGTGATACATTAGACCCTCAGATTGTTCTCGCTCAAAAATAGACTTCCATCTCTTCCATGATGACTCTTGAAAATTTCATTTATTTAGCCAGCTCATCACTAAGTCTTCTTCCATCCAGGTGACTTGACCCCCACCTCCAAAATCTGAAGATTCCACTGTTTAGATCTTGACATGATCTATCACAAACTACTAAAGCTTGGCTTGCTCAGCTGTTCACAGGAAGGTAATGGTTGCCTGTCTCCTTGGAGTGAAGACTTCTGTGATTAGAACTCCTCTCTCTGCACATAACTGCCTGGGCGTTACCAGACAGAGGAAACTAGACATGTTGACCTTAAATGTTACATGGTATATTTTTTATATATTATTAATATTAGAACATTCATCTCCCTGTATCCACAGTTTTATACCTTTGATGTCTCCAGCTGTCAGGGAAAAATATTTTTCTGGCAGAGAGAAAAGTAGTTCAGGTACTCTTGTATCTATCAATCACAGACAGGTCTTGTTGCATTTTCTGGCTCACTGGAGAGAATTTCTCCCTTCCAGTATTTGCCATGCCAAACTGACCATGATTTGTTACAGGAAAGGACCATGAGTGTGTGGGTGAAGCAGAATGGATAAAAGGCAGTTCATCTTTAGCTCTCACCCAGAAGCTACAACCTTGGCAAAGGGTATAATTTCCCAGTTTTCCACCAGCAAACCAGAAGAGGTAGATTCTTAGAGCACAAGTTATGTTTGGGCTCTCAATTCAAAAGTGCCACATGCCAGCCACACAAACCTCCAAAGCAGATGCCCTCCTGAAGATACATGAGTGGCCCAAGATCACACAGCTACTAAGCAATGATGCACAGAATCAACCCCCACAAAGGCACCAAATTCCAAGCTGTTTCTGTGTCTGCACTTATACAGACAGAAGAGGTAAGCAGCAGATAAAAGAAGAGTAGTGAGCAAAAAGAAGGCAAGTTAGATGTTTTTAACATTGTGGATGTGGAGGGATACAGGTTTTATAAGACAGGCTAGAAAAAAATCGTGGAATTCGAAGCTATGCTACTCTAGGAGATGCCAAACTGCCTTGGAGACTAAGTAGTTTGGGGAAAACTGCCGGACTATACTGTACTGAGGGGTGGACTTGCCGGCCTGAAGTGGGTCCCAATTTACACATTACCCAAAAAGATTTGAAATAAGTGATCTATGAACCACACTTTGGCTGCCAGAGAGGAGACAATCAATTTGCACATCTTGAAGCAAAGGGAAAGGAGTTAGGGCAGGGAGAGAAGATGAAAGAAAATAGAAAGAAAAAAGAGATATTGAAAAAGGTCCCAGGAGAGGCAAGTTAAAATAGGTTGGAAGATGCAAATGCAAAGGATTGTCAAGAAAATGAAAAAGGAGCACACATCCTTCTAAGACATGGGGGGAAGAAGAAGCAGCCAGCTGGAGTTTATTTGTGGCTATTCTAAGATCACATACCTCAAATTAAGCAACACATTTGAGAATGTGAGAACACATCTCTCTTAAAATTCTGGAACCCCTACTTCCCTTCGTTGTCACTTTCTTCCCTACTTCTTTTCTTCTCTGAGGACTACTCGATCCATTGAGGGTGTTGGATTCTGACTGAACAGTGGAGACCTGGAGCAAAGAAGATGGTGGCAGGTGGTGATAAGAGAGAAAGATGGCAGGTGGCTCACACCTGTAGTCCCAGCTACTTGGGAGGCTGAGGCAGGAGGATCGCTTGAGCCCAGGAGTTCAAGGCTGCAGTGAGCTATGATGGCACCTAGTCCAGCCTAGGTGACAGAGCGAGACCCCATATCTAAAATAAATGAAAAATAAAAATACAAATAAAAGAGAGAAAGATGAGTTGAACCCAGGTCATCTCCTCCTGCAGTCTAAGGAGAACTGACACTAGATTGGAGGTCCAAGTGCGGTCTCCCAAGATCCAACGTTTCTTTGATTTCAATAAATTTTACTGTGACACAAACTGGGCCTCTATTTCACTCATGGACAGTGGGACAACTAAAGTCAGGGGGTCTTTCAAAAAGATACAGCCACTAGAGAAACAAGAGGACAGAAGGAGCTACAGAAAGGCAGGGTTGGGACATCTCTGAAAGTCAATACTGTGAAATTCAGCAGGAAAGCTCAATTGGGAATTTAGGTTTTCAGCTTAAAATGATAATCCTCCTTTGTAATGCTGAACAGAGATTTGTACTTACTCATCCTCTTCATCAGGCCAGATAAGTGGCAGAGGGGAAGAAGAAAACTGGGCCCTCCTGCAGACTTGTGTGTGTCAAATCTTGCACTAAACACTTTACCCTACACAACCTTGTGAGGTTGGCCTTTTTATCTCCATCCCATACACACAAAAAGGGAGACAAGGTAACTTAAGTGTTTGAGCCAGGATGCAAACCCTTATCTGAGTGAGTATGAGTCTCCCAAAAAGTAAACAAACAAAGTAGACTGACAATCTGTCAGAGAAATCCACCACTCCACACATTCCTCTCCACTGAGAATATGTGCTGCTCTGATTCTACTTTAATTCTGACTCTCTGAATTGTTTCTCGGTGCCTTCACACTATTTTGCTCAAATTTGTCAAAGATCATAAACTACTTGGGTGTAAACACTGACCTGAATTCCACAGAGGAGTCTAATTCCAGGCCAGCGGTATACTTGGCAAATGCAGGCCTTACCAGATGCACATATTTCTATTAATAAAGCAACAGGTCTATGTTCATCAGCCTCACTTACGCCTTATTAAAAAATAATGATGACAATTTTTCCCTTGACTTTGTTGACCTTTAATTATTGTTCTTGTAAGGTCTTTTTTTTTTTTTTACTATTATTACTATGGTTTAGGATGGTGCTGAAATATAATTTTTAAAAAGGAAAAAAAGAAAAGTAAAAAGCACAGTTGTCATTAGTGTGGTCATATCATCTTCATAACTTACGTTTATGTCTAATACTTTTTACCCATCACATCTACCTGCATCGTACAGGGAAATAAAGTCTGCTGGTTGAAAACACATGCTTCAGAGTCTGGCAGAACTGTGTGAAAATCCTAAACATACCAATAACCACGAGTGGCTCCTCTGTCCAGATTATTTTAACCTTCCTAGCCCTCACTTTCCTTATGGATAAAATGAGGATAATCAATACTCCTCACAAAAGGTTGCTATAAGATAAAATGTGCAAATAACAGTGTTTGGCATATAGTAAGAGCAAGATAACTAGTGGCTATTGTTACCAGACTAGGATAGTATCAATAAACATTTATGGACATTAGCAATAAATATTATGGACACTGTTGGACAAAGGTCACTGTCACTATTCAGAATTTGGTGCTAGTGGAGCACAGATTTAATTTGCTCTTATGTGGACAAGCAAGCTTTATATTTGTATCACAGATATAAAGACCAGACCTTGACCTGGACTGTTTTGAAAATGCATGCCTTTGGTGATACGGACTAAGAGACTAGACAAGTCATGAGATTAAATGCCTCACCAAATACATCCAACTGTGTGTGCTGCTGATGACAGCAATGTCTATGCAAGAAGCAGCACACATTTTCAACTGTACATTATTTGCATTATGCTAAGAGGAAAAATATTTCACCCCCATGGTTCCCAAGGCTTTTTGCTTTTGCTATTATATTTTCATTCCAAGGAAGCCTCCTTGATCTGACAACCTCTTCCCTCTGCATCTTTCTCTCTGTTTGTGTCTCTTATGTGCCCAATCATCCATGTGTATCACCATGACAGAGCCATTTCCTCTTCAGCTGTTACCCTTGAGTAGTTTTCCAGTCCTTTATAGGCTACACACTTAAAAGCATAATCCCTACCCACTTGCAACTTTTATTCTAAAGGAAATAAGACTAATCAGGCTAAGCATGCCAGAGTAAAATAATTTTTTCAAATACTTCTCATACATGGAATAGTTCCATTCAATGCTCTTACAATTACAGGGCAAATGCAAATAAGTCTTTCTCCATTCTGTATGCTCAACTATAGTTCTCCTTTTGCTCCTATCCACTGACTTCTAGTATCCTCTTGGCTCTTTATTAATTCCATCCAAAAAAGTGTTCATTGTAATAAAAATTGATTACTTATATTAATTAATCTTGAGTGACAGGCAAATGTCAAGTTTCAATCACTATGTAGAATATTTGTTTGCACGGTAACATTTTGAGATTTTTCTGTTTAGTGATATTGTTCAAATGCTCCAAGGAGGAAATCTGGTTCTGGTAATGTGTTTTCAAAACAGGAATACAGGACAACCCCTTCATACTCATTTCCTCTCAAGTATTCTTATCTAAACTTTACAGATGATAAGCCCTCTATTCTTAAGGGGTATCTAACTGGTTGTACTGAACTTTAATACTTTCCCTCAAATGTGGTCTGATTATTGCTTAGCCCAATGCCTGATACAGTGTGATCAATAAATACAAATTATAGGTCTCCAACTTTCACTGTAAATATACTGAGTTATGAATAAGTCTATCTGCAGTTATCAACTCGGGACTGGAAATGATTGCAAAATTATTTTTATCGAGTAGTCTTTGATTTAACTCAATAATACCAGCAAATATAGAGTCTGTAACCATTTGGACTACACATGCTTCTGGCCCATTTTCAAATGGGACACGTTTATCGTCTGTCTCTCCTCACTTGAACAAAAGCTGCACAAGGGCAGGCAGTATTTTCTGCTTTGTTTCCTGGTATATCTCAAGTGCCTGACACAGTCAGCGCTGAGTACACATTTGCTGAATGCATGACAAATGCTGAGCGTGGCTTGTACGGCCCTTTATGAGCTGGCTCCACGTGCGCGTAGGGCCCACTCCTCACACCCTTCTTCTGGCACTCGGGAGGACATGCATAATCCTTTGTCTTACTTCCAGCCTTCTGCAGATCTGGCTCCCATGACTCGAAAGCGCCTCCATCCCGTTCCTGTGCCAGCTCCCTCTGCCTGGCTGTGTCCTCCCGATCATTCAGATCTGAACACAAATGTCAACTTTCCTACTTCTGCGCTATTCCCCTCGCTGCTAGAAGCTCCCAGGGGAGCCTATATTTCTCTTGGCCTGTTCACTACTTCCTGTGTCTTCCACCAGACAGAAAGTGACTCCAAGTACATGGTAATAAAGGGTGTCTCCCCAGAACCAAGCTGTGCAAGTACTTGACACAATGCTGAATCTCAATAAGTATTTGAGGAATGGGATCAATGAATGACTTAAAGACTCAATACTCATCTACGAAAGAACTATGGGAAGCACATATCTACATCCAGAAAAACTGAGATTAACCAGTATATGATACAAAGTCAAATAAGCTTATAAACAATGTAATTTAAAATCCAATCAAGCAATATGGTGTCAAGCCTTTCCATAAGTTATGGGTATTTTTGGACCACTGACAGTGGGATATGTCTTCAAATAAAACTTTACCAATCGAGATTCTGTGATCAGAAAAGAAGTTCATGGGTAAAGAAATGGTTATTAATATCCTGAGAAATTTTTTACATGATTAATGATTTAACTACTTTATTCATTAAAATAAAAAGAGTTTAGTTCTCTCTAAAGGTTACATTTTCAACTTCCCAAATATTCTAAATTAAAGCAGGCTTTAATAATTTCAGTGGTAAAATGGAATATTCTATGACATGTGAAAACAAGTAAGTATCTAAATTCCATACACTCTTTCTATTTGGGCCGTATATTATAAAACACAGAAGAGCCTTTAACTGATTTTTCTCTCTGCATTTTAATTATACTCAATTAAACATACAGAATTCAATAGAAGCAGAAAAGTAGTGAAATACAAGATATGTGAAATGTTAGAGGTGAAGCTACTACCACAGCCAAAATGTTAGCTGGGAGCCTCACCTGGGCCAACTATGATACACTGTGGCTTTGAGTGGCCTGGGGGTCAGATCTGCATCCATAATGTGATCAAAACATTACATGCATGTGAAAAATCCTCATCAAACAAAAACAGCTTTATCATTCCAAAGGTCATAGCACATGTAACTAAGTATCCTTATTATCTACCTCACTATTTTATAGATTAAACAGCAACAATAAAAAACTCCTAACATCAAACCACAACTTGAAGCTTCTATTTCTTTTATAGAATAGGTAGCCTTAAAAATCTTTTATTGTGTAAAAAATAAGTCATACAAGATAGCAGATAATATTACCAAGTGTAACAAAATCATCCAAGTACTTGAGAAAAACATACTTTCCTGCAACCAATTTCGAGGCTAATTTTATAGCATCCTTACCTACTTCCCTAACCATTCTGCATAAGGCAAATCTTCCCTCTTCAGTGTCATTTAGCCTTAGCTATATATTACAAGAGATAATAAATGGATGATCTTTTGGAAATATTTATAGTGCTGACTTTCCCCTAATTTGGCTTGCCTTTCCTCTAAATTAGTAAAAATGTTAACTTTTTTCCTTTAATACAGAAAAAATATAATTCCTACAACATATATACAATGTTTAATTGTGAATCTATAACAATGAAAATCTGTCATTCATATCATTATTATAGAAGCTAACTTTTAGGGCCATTAGATTAAATCTATCAATGTGATAGATAATTAAAATAAAAAAGAGATCATTTCAGCCCTTTTTTTCTCTCACTGGAAATATGCACAATTTTAACATATTAAAAATTATCCATTTTCTTTTACCTAAAAAATTACTAATTTATGGCATAAAAATATCTTGGTGGTAAATAATTGGGTGCTAAGTGGGTGATGACTCACTTTTACTGAGTGAAAAAGAAATAGAAGGATTTAAAAATAAGTACTTAGTTCAAGAAAAATTAACAGTTTTGAAAACTAAAATGGCAATTCTTTGAAGTGACGTGCAGGTCAGAGATTCCTGTTTAAACTACAGATGCCTGGATCCCAGTCCACACCTCCAAACACAAAATCTCTACGGGCAGAGCCCAGGCATCTGTATTGTGTGAATGGCCCATAGGTAACTCAGAGGCACCACAAGGCCAAAGAACTACAAGATAGGTTTCTATTTTCCTTATGAATTCTGCAGTCCTGAGCTGACATCTCAAGAATGTCATTCACCAGATATATTTTTGAATCAGAAATATAAGGGCATTAGGAAATAGTGGGATAAAGTGATATTCAAAGTAAATATAGGCCAAGATCTACCACAGCTTCTTTCTAGCATTTTCTGTCCAGCTCTCACTTCTACTTTCTCATTAGTCACTTCACACTTGCAGGTGGGGTTGCTGTTGCTATGTTTATAGTTGACTCACACATGTCAGTCTCCTCCTCGATAAGATGGTAAACTCACCCAGGACAGGGCCCAAGTCTGACAGTCCCCGAAAGAGCGATCTATTCCCAGGGAAAAAGCCAACAAAACCACAACTAACTCTGCATGAAAAATGGAAATATGAAAAAAGAAAATGTGATGTGGCTTAGTGGACCCTTCTGTGGATGAACCCAAGTCTCACAGCTTTCAGAGACACTTGAGTACAGAATAATGAAACATGAGAATCAAGAGCTCCTGGGGGCCTAGTCACCACCCACACTCCTAGTGGGAGAGGTAGCACTGAGATTAATTTCATTTAGAAGATTTGGGGCCATGGGAACAATGGCCATAGGACAAAACTGTGCGGTGGGTTAAAGTTTCTTCATCCCTCCCCTACACACTCAGAAACAGCATTTCTGAAACATGCATCATATTCCGCTCAGAGGCAGCCACTACAGTAACATCTGAGGATGGGAAGAAGTGACCAGAGTGAAGTCCCCCCTTCATAACAGTGTGTGCACTGATGAGTGCCTTAAAGTAATCTCTGAACATTAAGCAAAGAAAGATGAATTCTGAGAAGAGAAATGGAAAGGCTTTTTTCATGAGCCTGGTCTGCTGGGCCCTTAAATTAATAGAGGTGAAGAGGAAGGACTAAGGCAATTAACCCACGTGGAGACGGCAGTCATAAGCCTGGGGCGGGAGATGGGGGCACCGGGAGGCTGAGCCGCAGGAAGCAGGGAAAATGAAGAAAGGAGAAAGCACTTTTGAAAGTACAGCCTCTCCCTGGCCCCAAGCAAGAAATCTGTGAATTCCAAAACAGCAGCAGGAGGTGATCTGGGAGGATTCCTAAATTCATTCACGGCGCCTTTCTCCATCAAGAGGCCAGCCTAAAACAAGACCAGGAGTGATGTGCAGAATTAAATCAACACCTGGCATGAGGTAGGGTCACTTACATGAGTGAGAGAGAAGTGGCTTCAAAGACCCTCAGGACACATCTATCTTTTTCAGCCCTGTATTCTAGGATCTGGCACACCGCCTGGCACGAAGAAGCATCCATCCAGTAAACACTGGCTCAATCAATGACTCCATGATAAGACTTAATGAACACTTAGAAAACATTAAACACTGGGCACAGTGGGGCAACTCTGAAACACTGACAACTTGGGTGTAGGGGGTAGATGTCTTGGTTATTCAAAGGCCACTTAGGATAATTTTTCTTTAAGTACATTACCTTATTTCCTTTTAAGGACAAATTTCAAAGGGGCTAGTCCAATGAATTAACTAGATAGAAAACAAACCCATGAAAATATTTCCAGCCATTCTAAAAAGCAGTTCATTGTTTTTCCTCTCCTTGCTAGCTGTTTCTTCATTCTTCTTACTTCTTCAAGGTTTTTAGGTGACTACTGCTAAGCATTGAGGGTTTTTATTAGTTTTCTTCTTCTCACCCTTTGATCACCTGTTTCAGCATGATCCTGATTTCTTTTGTATTTCTTCATTCTCCCCTGGGAAATTTATGTCTGTGTCTGGCATCTGTCTCCCATCCTCCTTTGTGAACACTGAGGTGAAAAATTCATTTATTTTTTAGCTATGTCTCCATTGTCTGTCAATACATTACCCACTCTATCTCTTTGAGGCTTAACAAACCACTTTTTGGACCTCCTTCTTCAGGTGCTTTGAGAAATAGCTCATTACTATTTATCATGATCTCATCGGTAATCTTTCTTCTTTTTGGCACTCTTAATTTGGGGATGTTTTCTGATATTCTCAACATCTTCCTGTAATCATGCCAGTCTCTCTATAACACTTGATGTCAACTGTGCCTCTTTCTTCAGAAGTAATTGCTCTGTGCTCTTCAGTTTCCCATCCTGTTAGCCTGATAGTTGGAATTTTCTTATAGTGTGTCTATTCTTGCATAGCATAACTTTTGGGTATCTGCTGATTGGATTTATCTATGAATACACATGCCCACTGCCACTCCGCATGCTTTCTCCTTACCTACTTGCTCCTTTTCTCCTCATTCTGATTTATAGGATCTAACCATGGAGGATGACTGTTACATTTGGTTTCAATGGATATAAAGGGTGCAGTTCTGCCTATACACAGCCTGCATTTCTCAGTGTGTGAATCAATGGCTCAGATAATATTTGCTATGAAAAGCATCATTTGACGACCACATCTAGTGCAGCAATCCATTAGGTCCAACATGTGCTCCTACATGTGTCCCAAATTTGCATAACCAAATCAAGCTTCCTTGCTCTTTCTTTCCCTTCTCTAGTTTGACCACAGACTTGCTAAAGATTCTAGCTGGAGTGTCATCATACTCTTAAAATACTCTCCCATTCTATTCTTCCAAGCATATGCTTTGTTTCAGATAAAACTTAACCACGAGGGGTTTTATCTAAGTTTCCATTTGTACATAATGATAAGCAGCTTAAGCTACACTTAGTATAATCACAGTCACTATTTTTCCTTCTTTACCATATACAGATAAATCACATTTTATCTACCCTATTATTTCCCATGGTTATGTCCATATTCTAGTGGTCCTTACTACCTGATAGGCAGAATTTAACTCTGTTCTCACTGCAATTTTTGTAACCTTTAATTATTGGCCAGTATTAGTTTGTACCTGAAATGTCAAGGGATGTCCCTATCTTCTAAACTGAAAAATCAAAGAATGAAAATCAAGTAGTTATATTCTCAATACCAGGAAGTACCTCTATTTTCTGATCAGTGCTTATCACATCCATGGAAATACAGGAAACTGCATGTGGTATGTGCATTAAAAATGATTTTTCAAATCTAAACAATACAAAATAGAGTAGCTTGAGCTATCTGGTAGATACCACCTAATAAATTTATATTTGTTATAATATGTAAAAAATAGTATAATATGTAATATATTATTATATATAATTTTATAGATAAACATATTATTATATATAGTAAGTAATATAAATTATGTAATAGGAGAATAAGTAAAAAATAGTAGGATTTTGTCGCTCCAATGTGGGACAGACTAAGGGTTCAGAATAACAATATTGAGTAACATGGCCACCAATGGGTAGAAATTCTTCGGTAGGCCACAGCATAGTATCCATTTATGTGCTGTCCATTTAACAAAAAAGAACATTATTATACCCATTTTAAATAAGTGGAAATTCACACAAATAGAAAGTGACTTTTCTAGGATCACTAAGAAATTGTGGTGAACCAGTCCCATGCGCTAATTGGTAAAGCTTTTAAGCACCACATTTAACTGGATTTTCTTACAGCACTAATGTTCCTCCACTGACACAACTTAGCAGGCAATGTATTTACAAAACTATAATAGCCTGAAAAGAATTAACAATGAACAATGTACAAAATAGTCAATTACAGGCTTAAACTTTAAACAAGCACTTACAATGAAGATTAAAAAAAACTATCTTGGCTATTGGGTCATTTTCCAGGCTACTAACTACTAAACCATGTGCAGAACGTGCTTCCAATTTAACCATCCAGATTTTCTAAAAAGGCAGATAGCTTTGCTCTGCAGGCAGAATCAAGTTGGTCTTCAATTTGATTTTTAAAACAAAGCAGTTATACAGAAAACCACTGAGCTTTTTTTTTTTTTTTGGTTACAGATTATCACAAAAAGAACAAAAAGGGGAAGAAGGTTTTATTTTAAACACTCTAATTTGTCCATCTATGAAAATGAAAAACATAATCTTATTTTGGTTTGGAAAAGGGTGACAGAGGAATAAATTCTACAGCCCCATCAGTTTCTGAGGATTATTGGCCACAAGTCTCAGCTCTTCTGAGACATAGCATTGGCAATGGGTGCCAATGCAAAAAATAACACATAGGAAGTCAGGATGATTTTTAAAAAGCTACAGAGAAAATTTGAAATGCTTCCTAACTAATAAAGCACCTCTCAGGTCTTATAAATAATTGGATACAATAAAATCTAAGATTTCAGAATGGCTAGCTTCCCTCTTCCAGTGGTGTCAAATCAAAACCCATACACAAAGAAATGACCAGAACAGAAGCCAGGTACATAGAAAGACTTGCATTTCCACAAATGTGCAAAGAACTTTATCACAGTACAGAATGAGGACATGAAGTGCTGTACCCTTTTGGAACTCTAGGTTGTAACCAGGCCAGAGTCTACAGAAGTCCTACACACTGGTACGATGAACTAAGATGGGTTAGCTTATTTAATGTACCATGCATACTTCTCATAGGCATGACCAAACAGAGGAAGCTAAAAAATGGTTT
The DNA here is from genome assembly GCA_023783475.1 of Daubentonia madagascariensis. Classification (NCBI taxonomy): domain Eukaryota; kingdom Metazoa; phylum Chordata; class Mammalia; order Primates; family Daubentoniidae; genus Daubentonia; species Daubentonia madagascariensis. Next base: position 15,440,383 of record JAKFHU010000901.1, read on the forward strand.
GTCCAGAGGGAATTCTATAACTACAAACAGTGTTGGGGTACCCCTGATGACTTGTCACTATTGTGACATTTATTATGAAGACAAGTCAAGTTGATGTAACCTTGGCTTGGGTCAACCTGGACCTTGTATGGGGTGCCACTGCTTGGTTTTAAAACAGGTTGTTGAACACTAATCCAAGTCCTCCTTCTGAGTACACCCAGCTGATGCGTTAATGCCCTGCAGTAGAACCCTGTTCTTTAAACTCCCCTGGGAGCTCACACATTGCTCTGCAGGGAACTTGTTTGTCACAAGAACTATGTTGCTGAAAATCTGTCATGAGGCTAATTTTCATAGTCTCATATTTAAAGGCATCCCCTGGCAAACCCTTCGTAAAGGAAATAGTCACCTCTCAACCTATCATTAGTGTTGACCCAAATGTTCATATAACCTTCAGCACCTATAACTGGACATGTGGCTCACCTTGTAATTTTCTGCCTTAAAGTCAGGTGTAGGTGAAAGGACACATAGGACTTTTGTCCAGGTAATTTTAAGCTTTTATTGTTGTTATTGCTTGCTTTTAGTTCTTTTCTCATAAGACTCAACAAGATAGCCAGTTAATAATTATCAGTCAATGGCAACTTTATTCATGATCACATCCTATCCTGCCTGGTAAATTTGGTTAATCATGCAACTCAAAATCAAGAACCACATTTGTTTCTTCCATTGATCATAGAAGAAACATCTCTCTTAAGCTTTTTCTTTGGACAGAATACTGACAACAGAGAAAAGAATCCCTCTTCCAGTGGTGTCAAATCAATAATAGAAATAGCCCCCATTAACTCCTCACACACCCTGAAATAGTAACAGTGAACATTTATTGAGCATTCATGATGTTCTTGGTATTCCTCTATGCATTATACATGCATTACCTCATTTATTTCACCCAACAATCCTAACGGGTGGATTTTACAACTATCTTTAAGATGATTACCTTCTTCATAGATGAAGAAACCATGACTCAGAGAAAGTAACTCAGACAACGCCACCCAGGATTTAAACCCAAGAGTGCATAATACTAAGCATCACGCCATCCCACTTGTGGTATCAACAGCATGAAAGCATAGAATAACAGCACATTTACAGACCAAAACGAACAAGAAGACATCAGGGATAAATACAAAATCCCATTCTATGCAAAGAATGGTTGAAGCCATGGTTGTAAAGCAATTAACATTAAAAACACTTAATGATTTTAGTGGACCACAAGCTCAATATTCAGCCAATGCTAAAACACAGATGTATAAATATATACATCTATGTATAAATGAGAACAGATCCACTATTAGCCAAACTGGAATATTATATTTACCACTTGGGGAAAGAAAAAAAGACCAACTAGAACACATGCATAAGACAGTGATCAGGAATACAAGGTGTGGTTAAACCATGTTCTATGATATGTTCAATGTCTTCCAATGATATTTTTGAAGGAAGTGAGGATTATCATCTTTGAAAATATGTGGAAAGAGAGACACTACATAATGCTAGGTAGTTGCAGCCAAAAAAAAAGAAAAGAAAAGAAATAGTATCTTAGGCTGACAGCTACAGAATTGAGAACTTTCTGAAAGTTAGAGCTGTCACAGTGCAATGAATTGCCTTGTCAGTAGTGGCTTCACCAATGCATGGAATGACCAAGCAGGCAAATGAGTGTCTGTCGGGGATTCACTCATTCATTCATTCATACATTAATCACAGTGTCATCTATATGCCAACAACTTCGTTAGGGGCTCACCTAGAAGGATTTCTACATTGGGAGGGATGCTGACATAAATCACAAAGAATGCAAGAAGAGCTCTAAATTCCATTCCAGTTTTATGAATGTATGATGCCTTCCCAAAATGGTGTATAAATCTATTCTCTGAAACAAGAGTTTCATTCCAACCTTTCTAGGTTAAAGAAAGAAAGAGAGAGAGAGAGAGAGGATAAAGGAAAGAAAGGAAGGAGGGATGGAGGAATTAAAAATATTATGTTAAGGATGAGTGATTAAATACAACATTGAAAATGACTATGGGATCAAACAAGAATTAACCAGTTTTCTTAAAGATATTTTTGTAGGGGGAAAAAAAGGATGAGATAGAGGCTTTTTTTTTTTCAATTTAAGATTTATAGGGAGCAAAATAATTAATCAGAAAATAGGCTCATTGCTTTTCTCTCTGGGTAACTTATCTAGTCCCATGATTTCAACTACCAAATATAGAATACTGCATGACAAATCTTCAATCCCAATCCAGAATCACAAATCCTTCCACTCGTAGACACCTCAGAAATTCATTATGTCCAAAAGTGAATTTACCTCCTTAATCCTCCATAACCCACTTCTCTTCTCATATTCCACATCTTATTGAAGGGCACTACCATCCACCAGGTGACCCAAGGCAGACACCAAGAAGCCAAGGATGACCCCCCCTTATCCATCAGGCACCAAGTCCAACCATTTCCATCAATTGAATATCACTCAAATCCATGTCCTCTTCCCCATCCCCATGGTTCCTAATTTAGTTCAATCTCTCATCATTTACTCTTGGAATTGCTTTAATCACCTTCTGAGTAATCACCTTGCCTCTCAAGTTCCCTCCTATTCACAGTTGCTTAAGAGATTGTTCTAAACAATAAATCAGATCACATTATCCCACTATTTAAAAACCAACCCTTGAGCAGTTCACCACATGCTTCATTGAAAATTCAACTTCTTCCACCACCATACAATAGAGACCTTTCATTTTTCTGGGGCCAGGATTCTATCCCAGCTGCACCTGTCATCCCTACATCAGTTCCAGGCTTCCTGTTCTATCTGCTAGCTCCCAGGGCTCTGCACAAGCATCTCTACCAACTGGCAATTTTCTTTCTACCTGGATAGTTCGAACTCACCCTTTAAGAGTTAGCTCAGGCATTATCACTTATACTATAACAAAATTCATGTTGATTCATCCAATGAACATTCCCAACTCCCTTCTCCCTTGCCTGCCTCTTGAGTCAGAGACCCGACTGATTCTGAAAGAGTTCACTTCCCCAGCTTCCCTCGCAGCTATGGATAGATGCCTTTTATAGGTTTGGCCAATAAGTTGTTAGTGGAATCCTGCTTAAGGCCACCAGTTTCTAGGAACTTTTTTCCTCCCGGATGAATGAGATATATGCAGGAATGGATGCAACCCTAATCTCTGCTTCCCCTGCTGCCTATCGGGAACTCTGATGTGGTGTCTGAGACTCCACAGTCGGCTTGCAAGAAATGCAAGATGAGAGAAAAAGCTGAAGAATGAAAATCAGCACACTAAGGAGGGCAGAAAGGAAATACAGCAACACTGACTTGCTGAATCCACTCAGGCAACCTCCTCCCCTCCTTAAGTGAGGGGGGAGAAAACCTTTATTTGACTAACCTACTATTATCGAGTATTCTATTAGTCGCAGCTGAATACATGTTTAACTGCTATTGCACCTCTGGGAATTCTTTCCATAGTCTCTACAATTCATGCAGTGCAGGAGTGGGTAAGGACAAAGGCTTTGGAGTTCAGCAGATCTAATTTGGAATCAGGGTTCTGCCACTTACTGGCTCCACAACACTCAGCAGGTAACCTAACTTCTCGGACCCTCGATTGCCTCCTTTGTAAAATGGTAATGACAATGCCCAACAAAGGTATAAACAAGGTAATACGTGCAAAGTACTTACCAAATACCTGGTACACAGTGAGTACTCAAAAATTTTAGCCATCATTATGAGGAAGCTGATGGTTGAGTACTCCTGATATGTAATCCAATAGCACCAGCACCCTGGGCACACATGATTATTTCCCTAATACCCTGAATTATAATTATCTACTATCTACCTGATTTCTTTCTTAAAATGTGGGCCAAGCTGAAGGTAAGAAAAGTGGCATGCGACTAGCTAGTACCTAACACAGGACCTGCATATCACACGCTTTCCTCAAGTATTTGTTGGATGAATGAATGTATGAATCAGAGACTAATTTGAGTGTTGAAGTTTATCATTTTGGTCGGCTTCTAGTATAAATGGGATTTATATAGATGGCTTAAAAAATACATATACTGAGGACCGTATGATTGTAGACATACCGATAACATGTTAATTTTATTTATCAAGCAGCCAATGAAACTTTTAAAGCAGCAAGATATTCTGCTTTTCTTTCATAAATATATCATTTGCCCTTTCCCTCACTGCTGTAAGGGAGCACTTCCTCTAGCCTGAAAATCAAGACAGCTAAGATATGAGGTGTAAAAACCACTCACAATACAGCCAAGCCAAAAACTGAACTTGGGATCTATGTTTCATCTTCTCTACCCGTTCCAACTTAGCCACTAGAAAAGGCCTTCACTCTGAATATTTACTTGTGATTAAGTTATAAAATGAACAACCCCATTGTTTTCTGGGGGGAATACTGTGGAGGCAGGGCAGCTTCTCTGACAACTTAACTATCTCCAAATATTAGAATGCACCAAAATATTTTTTTCTAAGCAGTGTTTTGCCATCTATGTGCAAACTCACACAAAATAGTATTATCTAGAAATGCTCTTCAAATTTGACAGTTAAAATAGTTTATCTAATCACAACGACCATGGAAAATAGTATTTGATATAAAAACCAGTCCTCCTTTAATCATGAAGATTTTTCACATGTCCTGGGAAGACTTTATTTTTCTGTAGGGGGGAATACTCCCTCACAGTAAGGAAAGGTGATCTGCTCTGATAAAACTTTAATAGGCGCTGAAATTTATATATTCTATTACAGCCTTACAAGCCTACACTAATTATTAATTATCTGCCTAAGTGTACACTACTTTACACATCTGCCCCTTAACTAGAGCACTCAGAAAAGCCATTGTACATTGCCTAACGGACCATGTCTTGAACAGCTAAATGGCCTAGCAAATGCAAAGATTTTCCCATATGTACACTTGTCGGTGTTAATGTAGACCCCTTGCCTACTCAAACCAACTGCATTTCGACAACCACATTCCACCTTCAGGAACACGGGTAACTTAGGGAAAGCATCTATCTGTGGACAATATCAGCAGATTAGAGCCAATTTATAAAACAGCTTATTTAAAGGGTTTGCAAAACACATTACTGTGTAGTTATTACAATTGCAGAGATAGTGAGTACTCTCTCTTATTCTGCTCTGCAAATATTTTAAAGAAGTCACATAGAGGCTTCTTTTTATGCCAGAGCAGGTGTGAACTCAATTCCACTCTTAAACTAGTACGAGCTCAGCTGAGAGAACAGCCGTAAATTTTTATTTCAGAACCAAATGAAACTCATGAGAGTAAGGGGCAAAATCTCATTAACTATTAAAATGCCTTTAAAAGACTGTGAGCAAGGCTACTTTCTTTTGTTTTATATTCAATTGGTGTTCAAACTATACCTAGGACTTTGCAATGAATGGAAAATATAATCACACACAAGTATGTATATTTACAAACTGTTTTATTTCTGAGGAAACAAAAAATTCCAGAGAGCTCTCCCTGTTTCCCTGGACCATATCTCCATGAGTTAGGTCAGGAACAGAAATAAGGAAACTAAGATTAAAATGAAAAATGGCTTGTTCAAGCTCCAAAAAGATCATTTAGTAAACTATTGGTTAGCTTTTTCCCATAACTAGCTGACAGAGATCACCCACAGCTACTGAGGTGGTCTGCCAATTTAAAAGGTTTGTGCTCACTGCATCTCAATTTCCAAATAATGTGAGACCATCAATAAATAAAGAAAAGGAAAACTTACGCAATGAAAAAGCACACATACACAATATAAAGTATGAATTTATTCGTGTCAGGAGGCTAACTGCTAAAGCTTCCAAAAATATGGATATTAGGCTCATTTCCAATTACTCTCAAAGTTCTGAAGGAGACAGGGTCACTAATAAATTTTCCTCCATGATTTGGAATTGCCCGATTTAGTGCAATCAGTTACACATAAAGAGTTTATGCTTGCATCCGAAGCGTTCAGATTTGGCTACTGAACTGTTAAGAGTACAGCTTGGTCTGAATAGCCAAGGTGAGGAAAAGGCATGAACAATTAGTAACCTAGTAATTTCAGAGACTCAGGCAGCCAAGCCAATGCTGATAATACAAGGCTAGAAAATCGTACTTTGCGATCAGATCACTCTAAAATTAGCTTTTTATGTGTCTCTTTCTCTCTCACTTCTTCTGTCTTTTACTTTCACTTCTTCTGTCTCCCCCTCCTCCACCAAATGTTATCAGATATTACACACTTTCTATTTTCATTCAGCTTTAATATGGCCCATGATGGGGTGGCATTTAATTAATCACTTCCATATTCTGCCAAAATTCACCACATGATGCGCAAGTTTGCATATCACTTTTGCCAAGTGGGTCAAACCCAATAAACAGAAAAATAGCCTAGATAAAATAATAGTCAGTGTAATAATAATTTGCATTAACTGAATTTAAGTGCCAGGTGGTTTTCATGTTATTTCATTTAAACACAGACCAACTACTCAGATGAGAAATTCTACCGCAGCATGAAAGAGACTTGCCCAAGGTCACAGAACTGGATGGTGGTGTGCTGGGGGTCAAAGTAACCCCCAGCCCATGACAAAGCCCTTGCTGGGTCTACCACCCACTGCTTACCCCATATTAGGCTTTTTGAGTTCTTTTCAACCTATATGAAAGCTTTGAATGTTTTATTTCAAACATACACAATATAACCAGCAATATTTTACACTAATCTCAAATAAAGCTTCCTTACCATTTTTCCTACTAATAAACATATGTCAAGGAATTTAGAAGTGATTAACAAGCAATCATTGAGAAGATGGAAATTGTTTGAGCTGTATCTACTTAAGCACTTAGTAATAAATTTAATTTAATCTCAATCTATGTTCCATATATTTTGCAATTGTTGGTTCCTAGGCCTGATATTCTCCAAAAGGAAATAAGATGAGATCCACTGAATATCTCTTTCCACTCAAAAGTAAACACATGGTTCCTTTGGATTCAGAAACTCTTGAGAGTGAAGGGAAAGGGAGAATAAACCCACACAGAGGCAACACTCTACACCAAGCTCCTCTGGAGAAGAAAGAAATGAAGTGGAATAGGACCGCCTCAAAAACATTCCCAAGAACATGGGAGGTGTATTTGTAAAAGTATCTCCTTAATGAAAAGCATCTACCTAATAGTAGCTCCATTATTCACATTCGAATCGCAATTTGTCAGCAAGTCGCCTAACCTCATCATTCAAACACCACACCCAGGCATTCTTAGCCACACATAATGATGAAACTCAAGAACACTTAAAGTAGAGGCAAACATTTCACAAAGGGACACATCTGAATTCTGTCCCCAAAGAGGTACTTATTCTATAGGATTACTGTTTTTGTGGACTTGCTAAAAAAGAAACCTTTCCATTTTGGTCCTGATGTTTACAGAACTGAACATTCTATACCACTTCCACCTGCTCCTGCCTTCTGTTCCAATCTCATTAGAAGGTAAAGGTATTTTAAAACTGCTTTTGCCCAAGACCCAAAGTCTATAGATTTTTCAATTCATTACCCAGACAAAAAAATGATAGACTACCAGTGTATAGCCTTGCAGTACCATAACATAACAGTCGCAGAGCAGAGCGCAGTTGTCACAAAGCACCATCACGTCACTGCGCTGATCACAGTGACCCTGGGAGGGGCAGGCCAGGCCAGCATTATTGTCCTCACCTGAGAAACAAGAAAGTTGGGGCTCATAAGAAATTTTCCCAGTGTCCCATGACCACAAAGTAGAAAAGCCAAGACGAAGACTGAAGTGACCCCAAGAGCCCTAAAGGTCTCCTAAGACTTGCAGTGCTTAAAACTGAGCTCCTTCACTTCTTTGGTCCTCATGAATGGTATAATGTGAACAAAAGAATAAACTTATTTTTATTAGGGTGAATATGGCATGTAAGGTAGACACATAACTTTCATGTCAGGTTCACAGACCCCTTAACTATACTGTTATTCTCCTGGAGCCAAGGGGGGCAACAAGAGGTTTGAGAAATGCAAAGTGTTTAACAATCTCTGCCCCAGGATCCAGTCAAAAAGTAGGGTACTGGTTAGTTAAGCACATGCAAAATTCAAAGAAATCATCATCCCAATGAAAAACTTAGAGAAAAACTTTACTACGAAATAAAAACAGCACTCTTTATTTCACACCCTGCTTCCCTTTAATGATAGATGGTCCTTCCCCTGCCTCTCTTCTCACATGCCTGATTCCTGCCATGATACTGTTGAATAGGGTTGGGAAACTTTTGGCCAAAAGTTGGATCCTGCTCTCACAATTTCATGCCGTCTTGGTATGTTGTCAAAAATTGAATGTCTTTTGGCCACACCTAATCCTCCAACTTAAAAATCAACAATACAATTGTGTACATATTACAAGAAAATAGAGGCCCCTCCCACACACACACACATGCAGTGGGCATTCTTGTCTGAGTGCTTCACAGTGACATGGCAGGCTATTGGAGGTAAGTTCCCTGGAGACTGTTTTGGCAGTGGTCCAGGGGAAAGAAGATCTCCGTCTGTCACTTGTAGTGGCACGTCCCAGGACCTTGCTGCTCCAGGAAGCCAGGCCTGCTGTGAATGGGAGCCACAGGAGACTGCGGGAGTGGGAACTGACCTTGTGGCTCTTCCAACAGTCATCAAAGGGAGTGGAGACAAGGCTAGTGGCTGGAGCTATGGGTCTGTTTCATGACCAGGGTGCCCGGGACAGGTTGGCAGGAAGTCAAGCCAGAGACCTAAAAGAGACAGTTCTGGGGAATGCAAACATTAAGGGGGTTGACTTTGGCTGGCTGCAGCCTTGCTCAAAAGATTAGGAAAATGAAGGTACAGGCCTTGAAGGTGACATGTGAACAGTGTGCCTCTGACTCTTTTACTCCAAGCAAGACCTTCCTGCCTGGACATTCTCCACCTTCCTCTTTTCGGTGCTTTTTTTCCTACTCCATGTCTCTTTGTCTTTCTGATTTGCTAACCAGAATTTAGAGTTGAGATACATTTTTATATTTTGTTTATTACACGGAAGTCTGAGCCTTGTTCTTAATTTTCAAAACTATCAAATAGAAAATTATACATTTTTTCTAAAAAAACTAAACTGTGAATTGAACACTGTAGGTGAGTAAGCCCAATATGAATTCCCAACTCCCTTCTCTCCTAACTGTTTCCACGGAACAGGCTGCAGAAGCTATTGTGTACATTCCCATCCCCACCCCCAACCTCTACAGCTAGCCATGGCCTGGGACATGGGGAAGTGGGGAGGTGGTATACAGGGTCGGGGGAGATATTGCTAATCTCGTCATTCTCCTTTCTCCATCAAACCAAAACTTGATACCTGAAGCTGTGACAGTCATCTTGAGACAATGAGGGGAAGGACAAAAGAATCCCAGAGCCACCAGCCCAGACATCACTGAGCTACAAACCAATTCCAGCAGTGGCCTACCACGAGACTTCTAGAATGAGAAAAATTATTTTTAAGCCACCATTAGTCACATTTTCCATTACTTCCAAGCAAAAGCATTCCCTCCTGATACAAACAGATTTTACTTTTATGTAAATCTTAAATGATTGATTTTCTCTTAGGGTCTATAACTGTCTATGTAAAAGCTCTTCCCCTAGTATTTAGAAGATCTGTACATCTCTGTTGGCCAGAGTTCTCACGTAAGATTTTTCTGATTATCAGTTCTTCTAAATTTTAGAAGACTTGGTTTACTAAACCTGGTTTGATTATGAAAGTGTTTGAGGATCACAGCATTAATTAATTGTGCTGTATCACAGAGTAGGTGGCAGAATGGAAAGGAAGCAAAATTGATGAAAGAAGGATGGAAATGTTCACTAACTAGACAAAAGCAAATCAGTTATCTTATCTGAATACTGGAAATATCCAACTTTTTTAGATGGCCTTTCAAAATATTATTGGTTTTACTTATTTACTCTTATAAATAAAATAATCTGTGGTTTATTGAAAACTGAAAGCTACTACATTGTAACATGACCTGTTTCCTAACAGAATATTCTGTGCAGTCAAGGATACAGTACTACAGAGTAAAAACTGAATTTCTACATGACTGGCTCTGGTAAGATGTAGGTCTAACTTTAACTTATGGGCTTTTCATTCAGGGTTTAAACCCTATATATCTGATTCCCTGATTCATTCCACACTCATTTATTGTGGTCTTACAACTCTATGCCAAACATTGGCCTATACATAACACTTTTCTCCTGATGATTCAACTTAATGAGTTATTATTTCATCCCTGATCTATCCAATCCCTAAACTACAGATCTGGAATAAATTGAGGTATAAAAGAAACGTCTATTTGAATCAGGCTTTAAAAAATTACATTTGAAAAACACATCACTAGCAAAGTTACTTGAAGGTGTTCATAAAATAGAGATGAATGGATTAGAAAAAACAATAAAACATCTCTAAAGATAAAATACAGTATAAGGATAAAATGGCATATCTAAAAGATCAATGGACCATTAGATGAGAAAATTACCTCCAAGATCATCTAAAGGGCTGTTCCTCACTCAATCTAAAAATGTGAAAACGACCTGACCAGAGGACCCACAGGCAGTTGTAGCAAAACAGAGAGTAGAAAACTCAGTTCTTCTGACTCCCTACCTTAGCTCAACAATCAGGATTACTAAAATCACCCGAGATGACACTCAAACTAGTCCTATTTGTTAATATTTCCAGAGACATTTTAATTTTAGCAGACCAAAATATCAAAACTCCCAAAGAAAGTAAAATCAAATAAGACCACAGTTAAAGATTCCTTCTCCTAGAAATTGCTTGTACCACATTAAGACACGATATCAAGATAACCTCAAGCTGAAAAGTGCTGTTAAAAGGCGCTAACAGTGCACAAAGAGATGTCCCGAGCCAATGAACTTTCAAGAAGCCTGCTCATGTCACTACCTAACTTCAGAGCACTTTAAAAGTGAACTAAAATTTCTAGAACTGGCATCTATATTCACAATTCCATTCTCATGAAGTTACTAAAATTACTTGACCTATGGAACTTCCAAGCATCAAATGACTGCCGTTATTGTACAGATTTTGTTATTTTCTAATATTTACATTTCTGCACAGAAAAACCATCTGACCAAGAGGTCAAGTAAAATCTTACCCATACTTTGAAAAAATTATGTTTCTTTATGGTCATGGTTTTCCTTTGTACATTAAGGTTTCTAAAACAGTTTTCCCAGTAAGAGCTGATTCACTGGATATTTTCAGTTTTACAATGAAAAGAAAAACTCCCTGCATTAGTATCTACTCACATTTGCCGTTTTACAAGAAGACTGTGGCATTCGCTTCTGCCACTGGGATTTGAAAACACTCACAACACTTCACCTTTATGCTGGGCTAAACTCAGGGTAGCCATAAACACTCTGAAGTAATACAAACCTAAATATTCCTGCTAGGCAAACGGAGCAGTGGAACCGAATTATAATGAGCTAGCAGCTGTCACAATATGACCACAGTAACCAAATCAAAATATCAACCGCTAACCCAGATGAGATTCAAAGGTCACCCTATAAGCCAGCAGCTTTCTTCAGTTCTGCCTGAAACCTCAATCTAATCCTGCAGTAAAATGTTCCACTGAGCTAGATTAGAAGCCAGTTACTCTACGGTGGTAAATTATTTAGTGCCCTGGTAGAATACCGCTAGTAGGACTAGAACCAAATACCACAGTGAGGAAACTGAACCATTCACAACGGGACAAGTGAAAGCACAGCAGCTGAGGTAGAACTGAGCTGCACCCAACTGTACAAAAGTATCAATTTTCACTCCCTTCAGTCATCAATCCACACACACAATCTCATCGGGCAATTTGCTCACTTATCCTCAGTCTAGTTTTCAATTGAAGATCTAGAACAATAAAAGGAAAATGCATGCTTAGATCCTTCCTTGGATCAAAGAATTTTAGCTAGAAAATATATGGTCTACCATTATAAAAATATTTGGACAATTACCTGCAAAAGTTTAGTGCTTGACAAAGGAAAAAAAACCAGGAATGTTAAAAAAAAATCCATAATCTTTCCATGTACTTCTTGCCAAGATTTTTGAACTATTCTATGGCATATAAATAGTCCTCTTAAAAACAAAGGAGTCAGACTCATGGCCCCTTTGTCCTATTACCATATTCTGAATGTTATTTAACTGACCACCTAGGAGGGTTTAATCAAACTGTTTAAAAATTGCAGTGAACAAGTTTCCAACAAGTCCAGTATACATTATTGTCATTAATAATGATATGTAGTCACAAGGAAGAAGTGATTTGTTTTTTCCAGATACAAAACAGTGCTTGGAATTTCAACTAACATAAATACAAACTGGCTTGCATTTACCCAATGAAAGCAATGAATGAGTACTTAGTAAATGCCAGGTAAGAGTATATGAATTGGTCAATGCCTGCAGGCAGCGCTGAAATCTCTCATTCCTGCCAACATCAAAACAAAAACAAAAGGCCATTCACACCTATTTAAAAAAAAATTTAGGAGCTTGCTTTTTGTTTATTTTAGCTATGTTTTTCTTTAAAAGATTTACACAATATCAACCACTAAGACATTGTATGACAACTATAACTACAGACAGCACTGAAACCAGCAGAACTACCTTATGATCCAAGAAGTGTCACTAATTCTTCTAGCACAATAGGCACATGTTTATGCACATGTGTGCATGCATAAACAAGCACACATGCGTGTTCATTTATTTTTACTTTAGAGATTCACAAACTATCACAGGGTGTTATTTTTCTAATACACAGGTTTATTTCTAAAAGGATAAATTAACAGACACTCTATTGCTCTTATAAATTATTCCTGTTTTGCATAAATTTCATATAGAGAGACAAATAAGCAGAGTTTTGGTATTTTGGTGCCAAATAGAATTCTTATATTACAAAAACTCTAACATTTATGCAAAACCATTCATGTGAAATCAAAAAGTTCAGACTTATAACAAAGGGTTTTGAGCAAAAGAGTTTATGAGCAAATATGTTAGCAATGCCTGTATCATTTCCTTAAAATAGTTTACTACCATAAACAACAAAATATATAATTAACAACTCATTCCCAAAGGAGAGAGTGGTACAGCGCTTTTTTTCTTTCCTCTCAATAAACTCTTACTAAGTGAACAGTTTACAAAAAAAAAAAAAAAAAAAAAAAAACAGGTCATCTGCAGTTAATAACTCTTTCCCGTAAAATTGGTGTCACTTATTTCTGTAGCAGACGCCTAATTCAGTCACAGGCTTGATTGATTTGACAATAGAGAATCTGCTCCAATAAAGTGGCTGATTTATTTCCGATGCTATAGCTTTTACCCTATTGTGACATCACGGCAGAATTAAGTCTTTGAAATATAAAGAAATACTTTGTAATTTTAATGAAAACCAGTTAAAGAATCTGAGAGTGGATGTTGGATTGCTGTCAAAAACTTACACTAAAGTCTAATACTTTCTTTTGGTAGAAGGAAAATGTCCACAAGGGTTGTAACATAGAATATGGGTCTGGACACAAAGGCCAGTGTAGAATACAGCATATATTCTATGAGTTAAAATTGTTCACTAAACTATTAAATAATAGATCTTACTTTGTGTTTATCACCATTTGTAAATTGGTCATCCTTAATTTCTTGAAAATGACCTAGATTTTCTTTGTAAAAGTGCAACACAACACCAAACATGCCTCATCTTAAAAGTAGTTTCATTTTAGATAAACAGCAGCTTGGGCAAAATCAATGAGAATCTTTGTTTCCCGAATCCAGCCCTGAGATACTCAAGCCAATCAAGAAGGCGTTTAGGATGTGAGAAATTATAGCAGTGGGAAGAGTTTTTAATGCAGCATCAGAGTCAGTTCTCTAAAAATACATTTTTAAGTTCTTCTCTAAACTAAAAATGTCAAGTATTTCATACTTGTTTCATTGTCTTCTTGCCCCTTTTTCCCTTTTTTACATACTGCGCAATGCCCTTTCCCTCTGAGGGCGACTTCCCTGACCCGAGTCTGACACTGCACCGTTAATGTCAGATAAACCATTTAGCCCAAGCACAATTCTTTTCTGTGCAAAAATCTGCTTGAGGTGGAAAATATAGCAGTTTGTAAACAATAAAGAGCCATGTTTCAGACCAGACAGCTTATCTAACAGAGAAGTCCTTTCATTGGGAACAGTGGGTGGGAGCCTCGTGGACATAGTAGCATTTCCTATCACAATGCAGGAGACTGTCTTGGCCTCCATATTTAAGAGTTGAATGGGAAGGAGGGCAGACAGGATAAAGGAGTGAGGCTGACATGGATTTGCAGCTTAAACAACAACTAAGTGAAAAAAATCAGCTCTCTCTGTTCTAGACTGTCAGCCCACTTATATTTTAAATACTATTTGGATTGAAAAACCAATTTGATTTGTAAAACAGTTGCCTATGAAGAAACATGAACAAGAACAATGATTTAATACATTTGTATTGCTTTGCATATTCTGTAATATTAATTTATCAAGTTGCTGTTTACAGTAAAACTTTTTTCACAACTTCTAACATAAACTTCTAAATATGAGTAGAAATTTATTTATTCTCTTTTACTTACTTTAGTCATTAGAGAGAATAATTTTAGAATCTTCCAAAGACGTTAGGATATCTTTAGGTGCTACTTCTCAAGACTATTATTTTCAAATAAGCCTTTTATGATATTTTATGAGGTTGTGCAAAGGTAAATAAAGAAAGGTGTTAGAATTGAAATCATTACTATTGACATTTAAGAGTCAAAAGTTGTTCTTTAAAACTAAGTGGACAAATACATCTAGTCATCCGTATCTACATATCCTGAAAACAGGAAACTTGATAAACTTCCCTATCAACAACTGATAAAGAACTAGAATTCGTTTTAGTTGCAATGTTAAAACATAAATATGAAATTTATCATTTTCACATCAAGATGAACACAAAAATAAGAACAACCTATGACCAAACCCAGCTCTGTGGTTCTCAAAGTTGGGATGATGCAGAAAGGCACGAACATACAATGTTACTCATCAAAAATAAGTTGCTAGTATTTCTCTACTTTAACTATTTTTTGTTAAATACCTGAAATTCCTTTAGAAGAATCTGATGGTCATTTTTGAAAAAATGATTGAGATTCAAGGACTATCCACACATTAAGTTTAGCTTCCAAGGCTTAAAAATTGGGACATTCTTTAGACGCATTTGCAGTTATGGCTTCAGAATAATATAACTATTGCTGTGTGTTTTCCTTGGAGTATGGTCCAACAGCTTGTGCCAAGAAATTTAACTTCATTTATTGACAGATTTGCAATAGAATTTGGCCAGGTTGAGAGATTTACTAATATTGTTAAGAACTCACATTTACTAAAACAACGATCATTTTTTCCATCAAAACTAAAGTAACGAGCTATTGGGACCTTTTAAGCCATTATGAGTTATCTTTTCATTGCTCAGGTTACTGCTGCTAAACAAACATCCCTACAGGATGACTACAGGGTAGTCAAAAGCAGAAAAATATGCTAAGGACGCCAGTGTGAAGGGCATGCTGGAAATTCGCAGATGGCCTCAAACTAACGCATAGCTTGCTTTCAGTGAAGCAGGATGGGGTCTGCCTAGACCATTAGCACTAAAGTTCATGCCTTGGTAAGTACAAAACCAGATTTTACGCTGCAACTTGTATGCACTACTCTGATTTAAGCACACTGAGACCATTAACACTACTTATTTCCATAACCCCTTTAATAAAATCTCACAGCTAACACTGACTATATATCATTGCCAACCAATAGGCCCAATGATATTTTTATATTAATTATTCATGACTTTGACTTCATCCACCTTAACTTAGAAAACTACCATAGCAACTTTGAAATTGGGATACGTGCCTTATATCTAAAGAGGACACAATTTCCATGTGGATTCAGTATCACTGACAATTATTTTATGAATCATCCACATGGTTGTAAAACTTAGTCCTTGATGTACTATGACCAAGCATAGACTGCCAATATTTTTCTACAGTTTAAGATTACTACAAGTGAACTGGCTAAATATCCAAGTTCCTAAAACAGAACCTCTATCTAGGGCATGGTTTCCCCTTTCATGGTAAAACAAAAGCATTCAAAAAGTACATGTTAATTTAAAATTGGTCTTACTTTGTATTCTGGAATTGACAAAAGGTGGAGAGAGATTGTCATGTGACCCAAGGTCTCTGCTGGTCATATGGTCATAGGGAGTCCCATCTCCATAGTTCTGTAAATGAAATAACACTGTAAGTTTTAATTTTATATTAATAAATCAGTACATAAACATAGCCTCAGTAATGAAACTTCTCCTGCCCAAAGAAACTGGAGTCCACTAATCCTTCCCTGGAACCTCCCGGAAGGAACCTGCATCTTCAGAAGTATAGTGGGTAAGAAGGAGCTCTAGATTCTACAAAGTTCAAATTTTCCTCATAATGGCTGTGAAATCTTGGGAATAATAATAATGATACCAACTGCACGGAGTTATTGATATAATTAAATGAAATAATGCACGTAAGACACCAGACATATGTAAAGTACATTACAAATATTAAAAATTATTTTGATAAGCCCACATTAAAGCAAAATTGCACTATAAGGAAAAATTACCCATAGCACACAACGAATTGCTTTTGAAAGACCAAGGAAGAGCCATTTAAACAACAACATTTGGTTTTACAATACTGAAGTTTCAATGTTTTATTATGGTTACTATTGTGGCTGTAAGAGAACTAGAGTTTTGCGTAAGTAATTAACACATAAGAATGTTAAAAATATTAGGATATAACTATGAATGAACATCAAAACGTTAGCATAAATTAGCATTTCTGCACTTGGACAAACACAAAAACAGTTTTAAAGCAGACAGTTTTTGGCAGAAATACTTCATTATTACAATTATCTCATTGTTTTAATGGGAATTTAATATTAAAACAATGTTTTTAAGCTGCCCAGTCACTTAATCTTAATGGAGGAATTTGATAACATATAGAAAAAAGTTAAAATCACCTGTATTATATAGTTCAAATTTCAGTCTACTAAAGTGCATAAAGTGACCAAAAAGGGG